>RJWH01001808.1:0-230611 GCA_004363575.1 Solenodon paradoxus
GGTGATAGAAATAGTGCAAAACAACTGCAGCAATAATAACTAAGAGGTAAAGTGTAGAGCTAGTGAATGTCTTAAAAAGAGGAAGTTTGCAGGTCTGTTCTTAAGAAAGATACTCTGGTCTACCCTGTGGAGAATGGGCTGGTGACAGGAAGAGAGGATGGGCAGGAGAACGAGTTATGAGGCTTCCTCAATAAAATCAAGACGAGACAATGAAGGCTTAAACTTGATCCAAAGTGTCAGCCAGGAGGGGACTGAGTCAAGACCAGAGCAGTCAATGAAATCCTGTGGCAATAAGCCTCCAACTGCATGTTTGGGGCCCTGCTACTGTCCCTACAAGCCACTCCATCTACACACAGCAGAAACTCACTGGGTAGTGGTGTGTGCTCTGGGTAAGGCCTTTTATTAATGAAAATTGGCTTTATGAGGTGCAGGTGGCCCCTGGTAAGGATGATTTCAATGATGCTCATGAGCCTTCTCTGTCACTTTTATTGAGTTTCTGTGTACTCTAATCCATTAATAAAGGGACAAAGGAGGAACATGGGCATATTTTACTCTCATCATTATCTGGGAGAGTTTTTCGATGAAACTCATTGAGCATATAATGAAATCACTGTTTCTGCAGAAAGCCCATCTCTATATAGATTGACCTTGGTTACATCCCTGATGAAAATGGGGAAACATGCTATATTAAGTTTGTCTTATAAAGGCTCTCCGATGTGGCCCTGCTGTGAAGAAAATCAATAAACACATCTCCGCAGATAAATACACACAAAAACTCATGTTCAAGTTGACTGAATCTTCACCTTATCCTCATGAGTAAGATGGTTAGGGGAAAACTTACTATTGAGAAGGTACCGAGTTAGATTTGATGGCATGTCATATCTCTTCCGGCTCTCACATTCTGACTGTAGGACTTCCCAAATTATATCTGTAATAATAGAAGTTAATAGTGAACTTTGTCATTCCCCATCCCAGTAAGAACCTAAAGGCAAGAATTGCTGTCTGTTTTTGTGATTTCTTTACAGCATCCAGCAACAATTTGATGTAGTAAGGACCCAAATATCCAATTCTACAGCTTCACAATTTCGAGTATTCAATTCTAGCTCTTTAGATATTGCTACCGATACTTTCCTGACTGGTGAATGCAGATAACTCAAAGGATTTATTCTAGAGAAATGCTTAGTCTATTGAGAAATTGCTACAGATATGTGGAAGAATAGCATTATATTTCATGTGATATGTATACATGTAGACTTGTCAATAATACTTAGATATGTATTTTCTTAATAGCATATATGTTTGTGTTATGATTTAATATATATATATATATATATATATATATAGGCTGTATTTTGTGAGCTGAGTACTTTAATAGGCGGTATGAGGCAGTAAAAAACAGGTACTCTGTTATCCTTATATAGTATATCATGTAGTAGAAGACAGAATAATCACTTACCTGTAACTTGTTAGAATCTACATAAAGCATTTTTACTCATTAGCATATGCTGTTTGATTGATAAATATAAACTGGCATACAGGAAACACCTAACAAAAGTTATCTACTTATTCAACAAATATTTATTTACTACATTTCCTACAGTATAAGACAATCCTTAGAGGTATCGTATGATTCTGATGCAGGCCAAGAGGCATTTTATTATGAACACTATGCTGGAATTAATTTAGAAATTATTGCACTTAGCTCACAGAAATTACTACATAAGTAACTTGGGGACATTTTCCCCTTGTACTTAATCTCATCCGTAAAATAGAGATGATACTAATACCTACTTCAAAGGGTTTCTGTAAGGACTGAAAAATATATGGTAAAGGCTTAGTTAAGGCATATTGGAAACACTTAATCCCTGCTGCTATCATTTAAAAAGTGGGAAGGTGTGTGGAGAGGAGAGGAATAGATTCCCAGCTGTAATTGCTAATGTTTTTGTGCTGGAAAGCATCTAGGGACAACCTCTGTGTTAGTCTTGCCATCCTGTCTTGGAGAAGCACAAAGGAATGGGATTAGAAAAGGTATCATCTGCTCCAAGCACCACTCACCTATGAGTACTTGCCATAAACTAAGTTGGCAAGGGACATCTCTCTGTTTCCAGAGACCTTTCATTTCCTTTTTTCCCAAACACTTTCCAAGTTAAGCTTTCAGAGCTAAGGGAGTGGAAAGATGTGAACATTTCTGAATGATAGGCAAGTGGGGCCAGAACAACCCAGGGCATGGAGCAAATACTCTAACCTGAATTTTCGGTTGCTGAGACATCCTGTGGAATGAGGAATGAGTTTTCTAACTCAGTCTAGAAACCAACAACTCTTGCTACAACCATGAGGTGAATGAGCTCACCCTAGTTTAAGTTTTAAAAATTCACACTCATGTATGTATTTTCTTTCCTGCTATCCAAAGTTTTCTAACCTATGAATTTCCACTTGCACCCCTCTTAATACAATTTGAACTTTTTAAGTAGTAGTAGTCTGTGTGTGTGTGTGTGTGTGTGTGTGTGTGTGTGTGCACTTGCATGCATGTGTGTGTGTCTTAGTTTTCTAGTGGTTCATAGGAGATCAACATGTTCATCTCTAGATCCCTTTTTCTAGTAACATAGGACTGAGACATAGCAGTATTCAATAAAAGATTATTATTATGTGTTGAGTTAATTAAAAAGTGATTATGACCTTCAATGGCTACATATTACTGATGAGAGAGAGAGAGAGAGAGAGAGAATCTGAAATGTTCAGCTCTTTCTGCTTTCTCTAACTAAAATGAGTCTCCTCTAATGAGCTTTTTTCCTCTTCAAAGGCAACTCATTCATTGTCATCCCTATACTGTTTTCATAAACTTTTCAACTCAAGAATGCAACTTCTGACCTACCATCCCCCCATCAAACATCTTTCAAACTTTAAGGGAAATGCTACACCCTTTGTTATGCCTGTAATGATTTTTTAGCCCATATTGATCACCTCTCGTCTAAATTTCACTGTTAAACATCTCATGTTACTATATTCATTAATATACACCATTTTCTTCCCTGTGCCATACTTCAGATCAGAATGAATCAGATTGAAGGCTTACTGGGGAGCAGAACTCATCTTGTTTTTCCAAGGTCTTTCCTCACCTTCCCTGCAATGCCAAGCATAGTCAGGCTCATAAAAATACAGGGAAGAGAAAAACCTTTCTTGTGTAGACATGATGAGAGAGAAGAGAGGAGGGAGGAGAGAAGAGAGAGAGAGATATTGAGAGAGAGAGATTGAGAGATTTTCCTGGAAAAGATGATATCCTATTTCCTGTGCCAAGTAGTTTTCTTGTTAATAGTATTCTACTCTCAAAGCTCCCTATTCAAGGATGGAGTACCTATTACACCCATCTGCATAAATAATATATGCTAAAATGCTTCTCTGTGCCACAAATATTGACCTTGTTTAATAATTGATGATGAACTCAAGCCCTACCCTGGAGCCATGCTGACACAGGCTAGTGCCCTTGCCACAGGCTTTTATTTATAGTTTTTGTTTCCTTAAGCCTGAAATTTACCTAAATTTCTTTATGGAAGATCTTTCCCCTGAGGCACTAATATGATACCAGAAACTGAATTCAGCAAGGCAAGTGCAGCAAAGATGAAAGGGAGGATTTTACTCCATCATTAAAAAGAAAACAAGCTTCTTTTCTTTAAAGGATGTTCCCGCCATGTCCTTCTTTTTTGTCATAATTTGTCAAAACCTTACTATTGCCAAAGAATAATGCAAAATAGCTAAGATTTAGTGAGCACTTACTGCCGGGTTCTCTTTCGAGCATTTTTATTTTCTCATTGGATCCTCAAAAGATTCTAGGATGGGAGAATATAATTCTTTCCACTGTATAGCAGAGAAAACTGGAATATAGGAGGTTAAGCAATGTGTTAAACATACCTAGAAAGAGGCCGTGTTATGATCCCAACATCAACAGTCGGATTTAGAGCCTTGTACTCTAAATCATGATGATGAACTGATTTCCTGTTTGTACATCCTGGAGGAGGAAAATGATGGGGTTTGCTTTCTAATCATCACTTCTGATAGGAACAACACTACACTTTTCCCTTAGAAACCATCACTCCTGAGCTTTCTGTCCACACTATGTTCAACATGACTGATTTCATGATGAGCATGTGACTCAAGTCCAATATGAGATTGATTGCAGAAATGATCTTACTTCTCCCCCTGACACATATCCATGTCCTTTGCAATGTCTTCACATTAATTTTCTTCCAATGCATTTTATAAGGATTAGTCTAGTGACTTAATGCGGTTAGTAGAATGCTGCAGAAGTGATGCTGTCTTAACTCTATGCCTAGATCTCTAGTTACCTTATGAATTTAGACCTTCTGTTTAGAACCAAGACATGTTCATGAGGAAAGTTTGGGCTAAGTTGCTGGAGGGTAAGAGACATACGGAGAAGAGCCCAGCTGCCCTTGTTAAAGTTATTCTAGAACAGCCAGTCTGCCATTGCCCAGACAAGTAGAGTCCAGACAAGATCATGAGCACCAGCTGTCCCACAACTGGCTTCAGGTGTAACAATACATCCAAAAGACTAAGAGAACCACTAATTCTGAACAAGAATGAAGTCTCATTGCTTTGATGATGAGTGTAGGCTGGTTTGTTATGAAGCAATAGTTGGCACTACATCTGGCTAGCAGAGGTCGTCTGGACTTTTTGATATAGCTGTGGAGAAAGATGTGATATCAATTAACTGACATTGATAGGCTACTAGGAGTTAAACTTAGATAGTTGGTGGTCATTTCTACTTGTGAGTAAATCTCTTAAAAAGGAAAATGCAGGAAAAACAGATAAGTGATTAAAGAAACACATTTTTTATAACATTCATGAATCACTGGGACCCACCAATGCCTGAAGTCAGTATTCTCTTAAGTTTTCTTTTAACAGAAGCTAATAAGTTCTCTTTTTCACTTAACATAGTTTGATTTGGGGATCTGTCCCTTATATACATCAAAATTCTAATGAATATGATAAATATAGACTTCAAAATAGTTTTTAAATGATCATCAAATCCCTAACTTTTCTCTCTCCCTTTATTCAAACATGTCTTCATTCTAGAATGCTTTTGATCATAACTTTACACATAGTTTTGAAATTTGATGGACAAATCTCACTTCAAAATCTTATAAAAGTAAAGTCAAGAAGCAAGAAAGATTTTCATTTGATAGGACCGGAATAGAAAATACTAAGTATAGAGCAGGAAGAATACAGACTGTGGAGCAGATATGAGTCAAATTCAAATCATACATTCATGGAGCATACATTTGGAGAAACAAAAATAAACATGATAAGTAGCATATAGAGATTTCAGCTGTTGATGAAAGCAAAGGGAAATTACAGGCGATTGTTGGGAGAGGTTGACATTTTTAGAGATGGACGTCATGGCATATTTCCACTGCCTTAAAAATTAATCAAACACTTTAATAACTCTTCTACCCATTATGTTAACTAAACTTAAAAGATAGTTTATAATAACATATATTCATTTTATTTACTATTCCTATTGATTTTAGGTTTTTTGATTTCTTTAAATTTTCTCTGTCATATATAATGCTCCAAAGACACCTAGGTCTCTTGTTTTTCCTTGTATTCCTAAATAAATCTACTTAAGGCTCTTGAAATCTATACCACACTTACACAGCGAAGTTGTATTCCACACATCTGTATTTGAGAGGGCTTACTGCTTAACACTCACTTGTGATTCTTGTTTCAGAGCCTATGGAAGTAACAAATCATTGTCAATTCTAGAAGCTCTTACTATAAATTTGTGAACAATAAAAATTTATAAAAGCCACTGAGTTCATTCATATCAGTATTTTTAACAATGAAAATTGAGGTTCCAGATGAAAGAAATGTCCTAGTTCCACAGAATTAGTGGAAAATCTACACTATATTCCAATTATCTAACTCTTTATCCCAGGCTCCTTTACTCCTTGATTCATTCTTATCAGAGGACAAACCTTCAGGTGTTCAAAGAAATTTTCTGTATGAGCAGCAAAATTACTTTTTAAACAGCATCTCAAGGTCTATGTATAATGATGCTTCTTACCCTTTTCTGTTAGCTTCTTATTTATATTGGGATGATCCAGGCATCTGTCCTCAGCACCAGGGAGAGCTTTAGCAAGTCTGCCACCCTTGATGTTCTTTGAATTTTGGAGCTATTTCCCTGAATAATTTAGTATTGTCTGTCTTTGTTCCTGTCTTTTAGGAAGAACTAGCTAAGACTTAGGGATCTAATATATTAACATTAATCCTGATCCCTCAGAGGAGATGTATAGCTATTTTCATGGACTGCTAGCTTTTTATCCACATCTGGGTAGGTCATAGAACTGGATGATTCTCCCAATGGAATGTGAAGCCTAATATGGTTCTTTCTTTTCTTGACACAAAAGATGTGCTTTTGAAAGTCCCTCAGCAGTTGTTTTTCACAATAATTCCATATTTCTTAAATCTCTCCTTTTCTTTTTGCACATTTATCTTACCTATTAATGTAGGTAAAAGAGTAAGGTAACCTAAGGTGGTTCTTTGATCTCTGTCCCTCACACTCTCATCATCACAAATATTCTAAAATTCTTCTTTTGATATTCTTAGACTTGCTGTCTTGATTCCATTGACTCTCACCCTCTAGAAGAACTTGATATACCCCAAAATCTCATTCTATATTGCACCCAATCCTTCTGCCTGCCAGAATGTTTGGCTTTTCATTAGCAAATCAAATATCTTCCTTCTCTTTTTCTTTCTTTTTTCTGCCACTGCTATCTTGACCTTCTTCCTGTCTCCTTTCAACACCAAAGTATAAGAAACATCAATTCACACCAATGGCATTGTCTTTCATCATAGAGTTTCTTCTTTTCTCTTGAACACGTGTGTTTCATGTTTTTTCTAGGATGAAAATGCTCTTGTAATCACATTTTCAGTGGTGTTTTCTCAGCTCTCATCTTGTTGATCTCTCTCCCCCTTTGGACATTGCTCATCAATTTTCCCTAAATAATCTTCATGCTAAAAGAACTCTTCACTTATCCTACATATTGCTATTTCTTCTTTGCTGAATCTTCCCTCTCTGGCTTTATGTAAAATGTATATATTTACGAAGAGGCTAACTTCAGTACCTATGAGCTGTTCTTTCTAAGACAGATGATCTGGTCCTATTGAAGCAATTTTAGGACTTCAGATTTGTACAAATCTGTTTTTTTTCTCTTGCCTTCATTTTCCAAATGTGTATCATAATTATGCCTTTATGAAGCTTTCTCTGAATCTCCTAAATAAACATCCTATTTCTGTGTGAACTATTTTCACATATTCCTTACACTTCTCACATGAAATATTTTATAGCATTATTATTTGGATGGAGCCAGAAATATAGTTGGTCCTCGCCATGCATCTCCTTCCTGAAAGGAAGAATAATAGAATGAATGAAAAATCAATGGTATCTTCTCCTGGATAATATGACGGCTGCACAGGCACAGTCTGTGACCATGAGGATCTTGAGTATAAACTTACCCAAGGCTTCACGCATCAAGCTCGGGTGTGTTCCGTGCCATTTTCCCCTTTCTCTTTGGAGAATGATGAATCCAACTCATCATGGTATTCAATTAATTCCACACAGCTGACTCCTGAGGGAATTTGTTCCCCATGTCCTCTAACTGATGATCAATCATGTTCTTGAGGTTGGTCCCCAAGGCAGCCAGCAGCAGGCCCGTGACACGCTCCAGGTTGGTGAACAGAATGTGTCCTCATCCAAGCAGGAACGATTCTGCTGACCTTTGATGGCATTTGAGAGAAGTCATTTGCTCTGGCTTTTCTGAGGCCATATTGATCTCTGCCCAGGATTCAATTTTAGACAAATAGGCGACATAATTTATGTAAACTGGGTAGGTAATTAAACTCTCCTTCCAGGAAAAAAGGTCAGAACAGAATATTTAAAATTTTGTTTCTAAGTGGAAGCAGTTAGCTAAAAAAGGAGAAAGAAATCTCACTGGGATTGTCATGTTGCCAACTGTTACCCTATAAATTATAAGACCCAGATTGTCTTCCTAGGAATAAGTCTGAGTTCCCTTGACTGAAGGAGTCATAATAGGGGAGAATACTCATTAAGCACCAAGTTTGCATATTCAAAATGACTGAGGGAGAGGCGACTTTGTGCTAGATGGTGATGAAATGCTCATCACTGTTTCAGAGGGATTTCTAAACAATTCAGATTTAAATCAATTTGCAAGTACAGCATATGGAATTTCCTTGTATTCCTCCTGAACTATTCAGAGTCCCAACTTTATCAAATCAATCAGAGTTTATTTTCTAACAGCTACATCCTGTGTAAGTACAAAACAACCATTGGAATGAGAAGTTAGTATTGACACATTTCTGTCATCCAATTCTCAGACCCTATTTAAGTTTCTCCAAATGTCCTAATAACAGCAAAAGGATGCAGTTCAGTGTTCCATTTGAGATTACGTTTCTTTAATTTCATTGTTCTGGACTTTCATGATATTGACATTTTGGACAAGTTATAGACCAGTTATTTTGTAGAATGTTCCTTGACTTGGGTTTTTCTGCTCTCCTTTCAATATTAAAGTCAAGACATGCATGCTTGGCAGAAACACCAATGAAATGATGCTGCGTCCTTGCTGCAACTTCTCAGGCCACATATGACTCCTATGTTCCCTTTACTGATGATCTTAATTTTGACCACTTGTATAAGTGGACTTTACCAGATTAATCCATTAAAAGATGATCCCTTTTTTCCTTTGTGGTTAATATGTGTTTCAAAAGGCGATACTACGCATGAAACTATGTAAATATCTCACCACTCTACAAAATTTCAATTTATTCATTGATATGCTGATATCAGTATTGAAAATGGAATTCTTCCTTTATTCAATAGACCATAATCCATTACTCTTCTTATTTGCTGATAACTCATTGTCTGTGATTTGAACTAGGGAGCCCTCATAAGCTAACTTTCTGTCTTATTCTATGGCCCCATTCATCTTTGAGCATTTCTTTATATTTGTTCAAGAAAGATGCTCCTTTTCCCTTCCCTGTCCCAGCCCTGGAATCAGTCATTTTCCTAACTCCTTTTTGAGAATTATGTGTACTTACTGTTGTGGGATGATATTGATCTTTTACTCTTTCTGCAGACAGATTTTGGGCATGCATGCAAATATATTAGATATACATATTGCTGTGTCTATCTATGAATGCATCAAAAATGATGAGATGACATCAAAGCTTCCAATTCTAATTCACCACTCCAGAGAATTTGAATTCTGATTTTCTTCCCTTTTATTTCTCAAACTCCTAGTAGTAAAAGTCCTTTATCTAATGATCACTCCCTCTATGTGTAGCTAATCTATTTCCAGTCACAGCTGACATCTTTCACTTTTTCAAAGACCACCTGTTTGAGCTCTACTACCTGACTTTGGGTGACTGGTACTTCCCACTCCACCATCCCTCATAAATACCCTTCTCACTGCCCTATCTAGACTTGGACCTGCCTGTCTGCCTTCATTTCTTTCCCCTCCACAGATGCTTTCCTCACCTTGGTTGACCTCTAGTACCCCAGGTTGGGCTGCTGCCACGTTCATGCACGGACATTTCTTTACCTCCCCCAAGTTTTGATACACTGCATTGTGTGCTCTTTTCTCCCAAGGAACAACTCTCTCTCCCTTCTAAGGCTCTGACACTGCTGGGATACCATATACATGAAGCTTCCTCACCCTCTTGAGCTTGAAATTCCAGTCTCATGGCTAGCACTGTCCTTCCCCTGCATATATGAGCCTCTTCCCTTGTTTAGGCTGGGTAATTCTCCCACAAATGTCTTCCAGAGCTCATGGGGCTTTGACATCACATGACAGGCGCTCCTTTCCTGGGGTTGTTCTCCAACCCTCCATGCTGACAGAACTGCCCAGCAGATACTCCACACTATACCCACCTCCACATACCTAGCTGGATCACCTCACTCTGCCCCTTCTACCCAGAAACAACTGCCTTATTCAGCCTCACCTAATCACCTCTGCACTAAATTATTTGGGAGAAGGAACAGGCAGAAGAAGTATTTGATCCCATATTTAGATTTATTTTTAAATTTTTAATTAAAAAACAAATGTGATCTTTTTAAATTAGAGTTTTCTCACACATTTGTCTGAAATTTATTGCCAAGAAACGATGACATTCCACCATGCATTTCTACTTTGCAAAAGAGTTCTAACCTCTTTCTTATCTCATGGTCTCTTAAAAGCATCTGGTTTCCATAATCTTCTTAGGTAGGTGTGAACTTCTGACATATTAACATCTGTAAAATCAGTATTCCCTGTGGAAAACAGATGGCACATGGAAATTAGGATGATTTAAATAGAGTCTAATAAAGGGATTTATAAAGCTGTGGGCAAGGCTGAAATTTCACCTGGGATCAAGCTAGACCTTGGAATAGTAATGATAGAGAGATACCACCCTCCCGGGAAGCCTTGTCTTCGAATACCTGCTCACAACTCTGGTTCTGTCCCAAGAACCAAATGTCTGTCTGGGTGGGCTGTCAGCCCCCTGCTTAGTGAGCCTGGAAGCGTCGGCTCTCATCCATTCTAAATCTTTCCAAGCTACTTTCTGTGATCAGAAAGTAGTGTTTTTTCCTTGTAGAGTGAGGCTTCCCTTAAGCCCTCTTTTATTCTCTCCTATTCTATGATTTCTTCTGCAGTCACTCCTCTCATTTCTAGTTCTAAGAAGTTCTGTTCTCTTTCTTGAATCAGTCTAGGTTTCAAGGTAATTATCTCTATTATACAAACAATGCTTTACTTTAAAACTCAGAGACTGACAGTGATGTCTTTCTTCTGAGCTTGGTCAAGTAGAGAAAGGCTTCAGGGCAAACGGGAGCCATCAGGGGTCATCAGAATCACCTTGCTTGCTTCACATTTCATGTGAATTCTCCCACTGTACACACATGCTATGAGACAGGTATATTATCTCTGATTTACAGGTAAGGAAACAGGCTCAAATAAACTCAGCAATTTGCCAAAAGATATAAAAATTGTCAGCAGGAGGTTCAAGATTCAAACTTCATTTTTTTCTGAATTTAAATACAATTTATCTATAATAGCACGTTGTTTCTCCATGTCCCTCAAATATATGCTGTATGGTATGATAAGTTGTCATTTACCCACTCAAGGTGTTCTCATAGCTGCTAATACAGATCTCAAAATAATTGCTTGTTAATTATTGTTAATTGTTAAAAACTGGGATCATTTTGTATCTGGATGCAAACTAATGAAGCTTTATTGTCAGTTTTTTTTTTTTTTTTTTTTTTTTGCATCATAACTAATTTCTGCCATTTAAAATGTGGAGTAGCAGAGATTGCTTAACCTGTCTTACAAATTACCGATAGACCTGAAGTCAAAGTTTCCCCAAATTGTCAAGAAAACTCATTTACACAGTAAGTCAATGGTTTCTAGAGAAGATATGACATTACAGTAAGTGTTGGAGAACTGGGGGCTGCCATTCAATCAGCATCACTCAGCTGACTCTTTAAACAAGAACTTGGTGCTCAGTTGTGTGAAGTAAAGTCAAATGACACCCTCCAGCTGTAGGACCATGGGGATTGGTTATAGGTTCTAGTAAGGCCAGATTTGTACAGATCACTAAGTTCTGGTCATTTTTACCCAGTAAGGATGGGGATGGGTGTTCTGGAACTCTCTGTGGGTTTGGGTGCTCTGTGTTAGATTTGCATGGCAGTCTGAAGTCCTGTTTCTGCTCCCACTTTCTCCTCTTTTTATCCATCAAACATGAGCTCCGATCACCCATCCTATAAGCCCCTTATACTTGTAACTCTGTCTCAGCATCTCATTCCTGGAGGTCTCATTTCACACAGAACTGCTAAAAAGAACTTAAAGAAAGATAGGCTCCAGATAATAAAAACTGTTGTTTCATTTGTTGAGTATATGTTGTATTTCGGAACTTCCTAAGTCCTATGACTATGAAGATGGATGAGACATAGTTCCTGTCCTCAAGTATCTCACAAGGAAGACAGATATACACATACAAAACAATTATCATGAAGAAACATAGTAATGATGTTAACTTCAATTTGAAGATCTGTGATAAACGGTGGAGAGTCAACCTTTTGGGAAAGGATGATAAGAAATTTCACCAAGAATGATGATACAGGGATAAACGTTTGAATTTCTATTATTTTGCTACACATGGCTCTTATATTACTTACACAATAAAGATTTTCTTTGTGTTGTCTTATTTATAACATTTTAAGCATTTTTCTACTAGCAGTTTAGAATTAAAGTGCAAGGTTAAGATAATTCAGCAATATGTAACAACTAATTCTTACAGGACCCCTGAAATGTTCATTTTCAATGACCTCATTAAAATCTTTACATGTAGTTGATATAATGAAATATGGCAAAGACAGGATTGAGATACAACTTTTTGAAGAAAATTTGCTGATTTTGTCATCTGAGGTTCAGAACAAGTGACTCATACCTTCCGTACCTTAGTTTTCCCATTGAAATGGGCATAATCATGTTCTTCAGTTACTTTACCTAGTTTTTTTAAGTGTGCAATGTGTTTTGTACCTAAAGAAATAACAGCGAATGAGCAATATTAAGGCACTACCAATCAAGTCATGCTTTGAATGTAAAGGGACTAATTGTATAGTGCAGGAAAAAAATGAAATAGTGGCAAACTTAGAGTAAACATACAGATGCTGACTTATTCTGATGTGTACCTTAAATCTATTTAATGTTTTAATGCAATATTACTTCAACAAAGTTAATTAAAAAATAAACTGATAATTACAAGCAGGTGTAGAAGACTATATTTTACAAAAAAACCCACCACATATTAGCTTCTGGAGGTAGAAACAGTGGTGGCAAAACTCCATCTGCATTAAAAGATTTGAATGAGTTCATTACTAAGGTCCTTAATCTGTTTTGGGATGGATAATTACATTATACTTTGATGATAGTATTTAGGAGACCTTTTGGAACATTCTCAATATGCTAAAGGATGTAAAAAAATATAACCTTGATGAAACCCATTCTGAAAATATCTTTTTCTCTCAAGTGGTATCATGTATATATCTGCCTATTTAACCATCCCTGTACGGTGGAGGGTATGGGACGCTGCTGACTTGGCCAGTCTGTGGACTGGGATTTCTAGGCAGGTGTGAAGGTGTCAGGTTTAGACATAAAGACTGAAACCAATGGGCAACTATTGAATACATTCAAGGGAAGTAGCATTATAAAACAAACCTCTCAGACCTTACTGGTGAAGTCAATTGAATTTCTAGAAGGTCAATTGTTAACGTAGAATCAGAAGTAAGAGAAAAATTTGGAGGTGGGTAGAGAGTCTGTATGGAGCAATGTCAGTATGACCATAAGTGTGATGTTTTATCATATAATGGTATCCTCTGCTTTACAGTTTCTGGGAGCATTTAAAATCATTGTTTTCAGACTGGCTTCACATTAAAAACACCCACATTTCTCAGGCAATATTTAGATGCCTGGGCTCCAGTTCTATGTGTCTAAGGTTAGCCTAAGCATAGGTGTTTTTGAAAGTTCTCCAGGAGACTAGACCGGTGGAGAATTACGATTAAGAAATAATATTTAATATATGCCATAACACTTCTGTCTATTGTTTCATAAAAATATTTTCGATGGCTTCTTGTGGAAGGTGGCGAATGAGTAGCATCAACGTACTGCGCAACACTGAGGTTGTTTCAATGGCAGTAAATAACTTTGCCTTGGTCCATTTGCAATTAATGACCTCTGGTGTAGTAAATTATTAGGATGTGAAATCCTGAGGGAAATGAACTGCATCAGGCAGGATCTGGGTAGGGAACAGATGGTGCACTCAAATTGGGCACTTTAAGGAAAGTTTAAATACATATTTACAAATGTGTTAGTAGGGCATGCAGAAATGCCAAAGAATAATTACCACCCTGAGAGACTTCAGCACTCCTGAGCCTTAAGAGGAAAAGAGAAGGAGCAGTTACTGGAAACCAGAGTCAGCAGAGGAATATGACTCTCAACTAAAGGAGGCCCTTAGCCTTCGTTCATTCTGAAGAGATGGAGTTCAAGGGAATACATTTCCTGACTGTATTCTCCCCTCTCTCCCATCTCCTGTCGATGCTTCTCCGTGGCTAAACTCAACCAGAATTCAGATGGTAAGACATGCCATTGATACAGCTCATGTGGGTCTGTCTCACAAGGCAGAGCTCACAGAATAAGTCTGGGAGGGCAAGTGGAAGACAGCACACAAGGACCAGCAGTCTTTTCATCTAACAAATCCCTTTTTTCCTGATACTTATGGTGTCTGGTCTATGTAATGTTCTCAACAACAATTGTGTGAATTATTATAATTGATGAGTATTGAAGTTACAGAGGAAGAAGTAAAATTCATCAGATACTTTCCATGTGTTGGCTGTTCTGTTTCGTTTTATTGACTCTCCCAAGAAATCAGTGAGATGAGTTGTTGTTGCCATTTTACAACTGTGATAGTCACAGAGGTGGAGTAAGTGGACAGGCATGTAAGTGGTAGGGTAGTAGTCACAGCCCAACCCTGGCCCACTTTGAAACTAGTTCTTTCCCTAACACTATACAGCCTTCTTACTCCAAGGAGAAGTGCAGGTCATCACCCCAGGAAATTTTGAGTTATATCTCTCTGATAAGGCAGATCTAAAGACTGAGTAAATACACATTGATTGCTTTGTTGTAGGGAAATGGGAGTTCAAGACTAGTTCTTGCCCTCACAGAATTAATAATGACATATACCATTAATATGTATTGATAATGATATATATCATTTATATATATGTCATCTGTGTCAAACTTACCGCACAGGTGGCCCAAGTCTTGAAAGTCGTAATCCATCATTTATGCATACATTCATTTGCTCATCTATTTTCTTCTTTTCATTCAATAGTGGTTGGCATTGTTCTAGGGCTGGGCAATATAGCTATAAATAATCTAAAGTCCCTGATCACATAAAATTTATATTTTTGTAGGAAAAAAAAACCAAGAAAAATAATGAGTGGTGATAAGTGTTCTGCAGAGAATTAAAATAAGTGATGTGATACAGTCATTACCTTAATTTGCGTGGTCAGGAAGGGTTCTTTTGAGGGTATATTTTCAAAGCTGTAATCTGCATCTTTTGAAAGAACCATCTCTTAGGAAATCAAAGGCCAGAGGTTTATCACAGAGAGTAGAGCTAGAGAAAATGCCTTCCAGCAGGAATTCTGAGAAATGAAAGAAGGCTGCAGCTGTCACTGAAGCTTGGTGAACTAGAAGAAGTTAGGAGATAGAACCTGGAAAAGTGTGCAGAGGACAGGTCATACAAGAACTAGTAATCCATCCACTGGAGCCAAGCGGGGTGGATATGAGGCAAAGTTTAAAGGTATTACTTTAGGTACTGTCAAGATTAGAGGTCATAGAAGGAAGAAGTGGAACAAGAAAGATCTGCTAGCAGACTGTTACAGGGATACAAGGGGGATGCTGTAGTGTTGGAGTAGGTGATGATAGTGGAGGTGGAGAGAAGAGGATAAATTCAGGTTATGATGCGGCGGTAGTTGGGATCGAGGGAGTTTGATTTATTGCATATGGGAAATGCAGGAAACAGTTAAGGATAAGTTCTTGAGATGGGAAATTAGGGAAGGAGAAGAAGAGTAGAAATAGATAAGGATGGGATTTGGAATTTTGTTTGAGCCATGTTTTTCTCAAATGCCTATTGGAAGTCTAAGTGCAGGTGACATATTTGATAGATACAGAAGGTCAGGGCTGGTCACACACTTTGGTCTTCCTGGTATATAGATGATATGGAAGTCATAGGACTGGACGAGAACATCTAGGAGAGGGTACAAAGAAAGGAGAGATGGCATCTTGGACAGAACCCTGAGGCATTCCAACATTTGAAGACAAAGAGAAAGTAAAGCAGCAGATAATGACAAGGAGTGACATTTATATTTAAGACCTGACATTTCAAGATAAGAGAATTTTATTATAAGAATCAACCAATCAATGCACTAATCATTAAAATCAAATTCACAAACATGGAGAATCTTTCTCTGCCTTGTAAGTTGTAAGGGAGGTGGTAACTCAATTTCATTTACAGAACAGAAGCTTATGCTTGTAAATGCATAATAGTTTACGTGATAGTTTAAGAGATTATATCTGTTCCTCTTAATGGCCTCTAGTTTGTGGGGAGTTAGGTGCCATTACCCATCATTTAATCTTTTAGAGAACTTACATGACTCCTAATTTCTCACTAATGATAAGAAGGGCAACAAAAGTTTGGATAGATGATAAGAAGCTGGTTTTCTCCTACTCCACTGTCCCTTCCACTAGTGAAAATTATTTGATTGCACCTTTGAACTAGCTAGGATGGCATACAGTGTAGATTAACTCTATTACATATGGTACTGCTTTCTAGATCTCTCTGTTCCACAGAAAGTGGGCATCTGGGAACTGCCTTTCAAAGGGTCAATTAGATATGTTACTTCACACATAGGAACCATGGTCACCACCTTTCTGTGTCCCAGAAGATAATGTAGCTTTGAGTCATAAAAGCTTCGTTTCAAATTCTGGTCCTGACTCTCATGCATAATATCTATGTAAGTTGCTTAACTTCTCTGACCCTCTGTCTTGCATCTAGCCCCATCCATCCCCCATACCACTTATAACAGTAATAATGCAATTTTGTTTTTAATGTTCCCCCACTCGGTTCTTATGCCTTGGGTGAAGTTATATTTATTTCCCCATCCCACTCCACCACTACTATGGTTCAACAAGTGACCAGGTTAAAGTTAACCAGTCAGTGCAAACCAATGCATTCCATCCTTCAGGCCCTGATGATGATTGGCTTAGAGCTGGCTAACCAAGAACTTTAATGCTGGAATATATACTTTCTGCACCCATAGAAGTAAATATTGTCGGAATTACTGGATTGGCTTCTGTATACATGAGTTTCAGCTATTGAGTCACCACTGGGACCTGAGAATGGAGTCTATCTCAAAGATGCAAGTTGAGAAAAAGATTCTGGGAATATCATATGAGCTCTTGGTTGGACCCTGTCTGAGGCAACTGGACTTACATGCAAGTTCATAAATCCTCTTTCTTGGTCAAGCCAAATCTGAGTTGGGATTTCTGTCACTTGCAAGTGTAAGCATTTGTTGATAAAATTATCTTAAAAGACTATAGTGAGGATAAAATTAATCATTATAAAAAACCACAAATCCAGAGAAGCCCACACTAAAGAGAAGCCATTCTGTTATTTTACCTTCTGTTTCTTTTGAGTGTTCTACTCCATGAGAACGATTGGAGTGATTGCAACTGTGGAATGTTATAAAGGGAGTTGAGCAGGTCCAGGTGATGCAGGCTTGTATGGATTTTCAAATGTTCAATGTGGAGCCAAAATGCAGTTACTCTGATGGATCCTGAATTTACCCCCTCAGAAGTACACATGCAGAGCACACACACTCACAAATGTGTAAGACTCTATAATCGATGATGTAAGTGTCTCTAAGGTGAAGAAGAAAAGAACAAAACTTGACATATTCTATCGAAGTAAATCCATCGAGAGTCCAAGGTAAATTATGTTAATTTTGAGAGTAATTTTTAATATTTGTAATGTAATACATTACTTGATAAGATTGTGAAACCTTCTGACAGCTTTTTAGCTGGTGCCATTAAAACCAAATGTCAACTTTATCAACTGCTGCCAGTGGAATTAGCAATGAAACAGTCTCCAAGGGATGGAGGTTCAAGCAGTGTTGGATGATGGTCTGAATAATCACTTGGATTTATATAGCACCTTTTCTCTGAAGGTTTTAAAGAGTTGGCAGACATCATATTCTTACAGTACCCCTGAATAGAAAGAAAGGAACAAGCTTATTGTCCCTATGTGGTTTGTGGTCACTTTACAGTTTTGAGTTCCTGAAACCCATGCTCACAATAGGGTTCATATCATCTCTAGTGCTTTGCTCACAGTTAGTATATAATGGCATTTGGTGTGGAAAGATGCCCATTAGGAGAGACTAATAATAGAAAAAAGAGAATAGAGTACTTTTCCATTTTATTGTAAGTAAAAATTAAATGGTAGTTACTATTAAGAGTAGTTCGTCACAAAGAGTAACTAATTTCCATGTTTGTAAAAAATATAAATGCACAATTAGAACACACTATGAAGACAAGGAAGGCAGAGACTTAGATGATTAAAGCTGAAAGAGACCTCAGAGGAAAGTGAATTCACAGTCCTTATTTGAACACTATGTGTTTTGCTGACCATTTTTGCATTTGTTTTTTTTTTTCCAAGCTTCCATTATCCTCCTGGTTACATCACATTCCAGCTTCCCCTTGGAAAGTTCCATTTTCCTTCTCTGTTCTTGCAGTGTGGTTGGGTAGAAAAGCAATACTAATTGTTGGAGTGCAGACATGATCCTTAGCAGATAAGAAAACTCCACCCCACTGTTCTCCCTATTTTAGAGATGAGTATGTGATCTCAACTGGGCAGTGACAATGACACTTGAGACTTTTTCTGCAATTCTCAAGTAAACTGTCAGAGTGTACTCTGAAAGCCATCGTGCCCCACATTAGAAAAGGCCCCTGAGAATGAAGCCACTATAGGTGAAAGAAGAGATTAACAAGGAAAAAAGAAAGAATATGATTTGGTTTTCCCATTGCAGCTCCTGAGCCCAGCTGCATGTGGGTCCTACCCCTTTATGCTCAGGATGATATTACTGGCAGAAGAATTGAAAATGAATTTTTTTGTACATATTTAAAGAATATTAATGATAATTCCATGTCAAAGGGGAGAAGCATCTGAAATGGAGACAGGATAAGTATTAGTATTATATTGATATATTATTAATAATGTATCATATCAAATACATATCAAATTATTATATATAATATATACTATATTCATAGTTTTGTGTCAGGAAATATCATAAACTACGCTTATGGAATACAAATATTAGACAATTCAAAATAGCCTGAACAAATTAAAATACTCGAAGAAACCAATAAGGTGACATAGAAAGTTGAAATCCATCATTAGGATAGTGATATCAGTTACATGAATGGAAATGCTTTGAACAGATAGCTCTCTTCCTTATTGACCAGACCACTTCTGTGGGCACTGCTGAAAAATTCAATGTAAGAGACATCAATAAATTGGAATAAGTAAAAATGGGAACATTCGGTATGTTTTGGAATTAGGATAGTGTTGGTCTAGAAATTCTGAAGACTGGTTTTTGGAAATAAGGGATATTTTCCAGAAACAAAGAGCCACTCTGCTCTCAAATACTTGTAGAGAACTTATGTTCTGGTGTCTCCTGATGGTGGTAAGTGCATAGAAATACTAGGCAGGCACTTTTCGTCTGCTCTGAGGGAGTGAAACTAGTTACCCTAGTTTCCTCACCATGTAATAGCTTGTTTGGTGGGGGGGTCGGGGTGGTAGGCTCTCATCATGATTTTGAATTTAAATGCAGTATAGCCATTGGCAAAAGGAATAATATTAGCATCCATGGGTAGTTAGATTGAGGATCTCTAAGGTCTTTTGAACCTTAAAACACAAATAACTGTATCTACATTTTATTTTTAACCTTAAAACATTAGTTAAGTAAAAGGACTCATATTGAGAAGTTAGCACTGGCAATATAATAATAAGTAGTTCATAACATTTTAGTAATCAATGGTCAGTGGTCTTGGTGTAGGATATAGCTTTATTTAGAACCAGTTGCCTAATAAATTTCTAATAAAATAACTATTATTTGTCTATACATATTCCAGATGTTTACATTGAACCTAGGAGGTAGACATGAAATTGTGTCCAGTGTATAGGATTTAAATAAAAGAGCCAACAATGTTCAAGTACATGGCAGGACTAGCTTCAGTCTTTCTGGAACTCAATGTTCTGGGTCTAGAAGATGTTAGGCTTCACACAATCTTTAGGAATCTCTGCTTTTCCCATTTATTGTGAGTCATTTTCACTGCCTACCTCATTTAAACTTTAATCAGACTACTACAAATGCCTGAACTTGGCAAACATTTGAACAGCACACATCAATGAGAAGCCCATAAAAACCATTTAGTGGGCTCTCAAGAGTTTTCCTAAGTGAATCAGAGGAAACTGAGAGAGGAACATCTTGATGACCATTAGCACACACTTTGCAAAGAGTCACAGATGTGATGCTTTATAAAGTAGATTTTCATTTGTTAAAGGCCACTCTCAACTGAGTGTTTGCACTTATGGGTAAGACACAAGAAGGCCACTCTACCTGGCTCCTTCAATTTGTCTGTTCCATGATCAATACTGGAGTCTAGACGAGGATGGCTACAGAATCTTACTGATGCTTAATTTCCCCTAAGATTAACTGGGCTTCCTGAAACATCTGGGTGGGAAGCAGGGGGAAAGACACTGGAGTGACAAGTGTCCTTATACCACATTGAGAGGCACAATTAACAGAGTTGAGTGCTTCCTGTTATATTTATATGCTATTCTACTGGAATCTTCCAGAAAAATGTTTATATTGTATTTACCAAATAAAGGAAATGCTACAATAGTGAGTCAGAAAGTCCTGTTTTTGAAGAAAAAGTCAAAGATATATTTGGCATTTCACATTCTTTCTAGCAATAACCTGAAAGCGTTCCCATTCTACCAGCCTTCTTAGTTCTGGTGGAGTCTCTTGCTTTCCATCTGAAGGCTCTGTTCAATATCACCTGAGACTGAACAAGAAGTATAGAAGAACCTTGGTTGAGTCTTTCTAGGGAATAGCACTGGGTTCTTTTGCTGATAGTCCCACCCTAACTTCCATTTCCAGGTCAGTGACTGGACCTCTGCCTTGCATAAAATCAAGCGCTAATGTATTCCTAGGTGTTTAATACTTAGCGCGCTTCTTTTCCTTTGCATCTGATTCCCTGTGACTTTGAAGTCTTGATCCTTGGGATCTCATGTTTAACTACATTGCGGACCTTTTTCACATTTAACAAAAACATACTGAACACATACCATGTACTAAGGTGTTCAAAATAGAGCGATAAACAAGTTTTCTGATTTAATGAAATTTATACCCTAGTGGAAGAATAGGAAAATGAACATATAAATTAAATAAACACAATGGTTGAGAACTCTTGAGGAGGTGACAGTTGAACAGACACTCAGTGGACTAAGGGGGAAGTGTACAAAGAGGCAGGAGGAAAGCTTTCAAGGTGATATGAAGGACAATGAATCAAGAAGCCTATGACTGGTGTTTTGTAAGATTAGTAAAGCATTAAAAGGGGGCAGAATGGAAGTGAATGAAACTAGAATTATAGGCTAGGGTTCTGACCTGATTCAGTAAGTCTTGGGTAGATTCCAAGTACTGCTTTTCAAAAGCTCCCTGTTGGGTTTGAGAACAACTTATGTAGAACCTTGGAGACCACAGTACAGATGTTTTATTAACTCCATCAGTGATAGAAGACACTTGAGGATTATAAGTAGAAAAAGAATAGCCAGATGTGAGCTGCATGTTAAATGTATCCTTCTGTTGTAGGAAGACATGTTCAGAACAGCTGAAAGATGAGTTAGAAAGTTAATTCTACACTGTAAGAATGGTTGACAGTCATGTAACTAGGTTACCAGCAGTGAACTTGATGGAAAATGGTTAGATAAAGAATATATTATCTAACAAAAACCCAGCAGGATTTCCTAATGCATTAGATATGGGATATGAGAGAAAGAAAGAGATCAAGAGTTATTCTGAGGGTTTCAGTATAGACAGTAGTGCTGTTACTGGAAATGGAGATAATGGAAAAGGAGAGCATTTCAAGAAGAGGTAGAAGTCAAGGGTTCAAGTTTGGACAGATTCAGTTTGAACATGCAGATGAAGATGACAGACAGAAAATTGGATCTATATCTCTAGACCTCAGAGAAAATATATGATGAGACAATTAAATTTGAAACTCATCAATGTGTAAAGAAGCACTTCCCCATATTTTTCACATCATGGCACATTAAGAAAATAAGATTTTTGATGACATTAAAATAAAGAGACCATTTGCTGTCTAAGACCATTTTCTGATAACTTGGGGGATCTAGATGTCCCAGCAATCAATACTTCAGTCTCTTTCTTGCCACCTGACTTGGGGGCTTTAGCACAGAAGCATTAAAGCTAGGTAACAATGAGAATACTAAAGAAAAGAAGAAAAGAAGCCTGAGGATACAAGCTTGAGGAGCTCCAACATTTGGAAATCAGAAAGAGAAAAAAGAATCAGTAAAATGAAAGAAAGAGAATTGGTCCATGAAGAAGTAGGAATATCTGAATACGCAGTTTCTCAAAATCCAGGGTAAATAAGAAAATGCTTACAGAAAGAACAGGAATCAACTGTATCAATGTATTCAAATTAGGGCCATTACTATTTTATTTGGTACTATGAAAATTGTTAGCAACCTTCCCCAAAAAAGTTTTCCTGGAGTGGTGAGGATGAAAGTCTGCTTGCAGTTTAGGGAAGTTTGGGAGGGGAGGAAGTGGTAATATGGTGACAGCAATTCTTTCAAGTATTGCTAATAATAGGAGCTGTGATAGTTGTAGCTGAAATATATATATATACACATATATATGCATGTATGCATATGTATACATGTACATATATCTGCAGTATAATTCATATATAGTGCATGCAAATATATGTGTATATACATACAGTTGATTTTCATTATTCATAGTAGTTTAGGGTCCATGAAGTCACAACAAGCACTAGATTGGCAAATACTCGGCTATTGTGCCTAGCAGACCTGTAGAGACTAGGTTCCTGATATCCTCTGGTCACAAAAGTTTCACCACCCCATCAGCAGACACCCTTGTTTTATATATGCTTCTTTTTGAAGACATCTTCTTGATTACGTTGTTGGATTCACTGACACTGAACTCATGACCCACAGTTCTATAACACATACCTGAAGAAGTCCTATCCAAGACACCTATTTTCTACACAAGTCACATCACAGATTCCTGTTGTTAGGGCACTGAAAGCACTTCAGCACTGTGCTTGGGATCTTTTTCAAATGAAAAATTGCCAACAAAATGTACATAAATGAGAAAATGGCACTAAGTGGATGGTGAAAAGGATACTTGCTTACGGTAATGCTCATTACTGTTACTGGACACCTGTTACAGCTAAAACAAGAAGGCAAGCACTTTCTTGTTCAACTACAAATGACAACTCAAAATTTCTGCTTCTCTATGCAGTCCTATGAATGATGGTGAAAATGCTATGATTATACATTTTAGAAAGCAGATGATTTTGGAAGTACAGAATTCACAAATGATGAGAACTAACTCTAGGTAAAGATCATGTGTGTGTGTATGGTTCCTAAGGAAGAAAGGAAGAAAGCAAACATATCAATGGGAAAAATTAAAAAGAAAAAGAGGAAATAAAGGGTGATGCAAGGGACAAAGCGGTCTCAGGAAGATGTTGAGAATGGGAGGGATCCTATGCAGAAGTGGAAAGGTTGGCATTGAATAACACAGGGAAAATTTGTCTGTTGCAGTGGGGAGAAAACAGATATTCTGTTATAAATTCAGGTGGGTTGGATTAGGAGATGCTGTCATGCAAAAATAAAGAGTCTCTTCTGATTTTTTCTAATTTATCAATCAAAAGAAAAGCAAGATTATCCTCTGACAATTAAGAAGGGAGAAGAGGTTTTGGAAAATTGTGGAAAAAAAGAAATGATAAAAACTCCTATTAATGGGATCTGGGAGAACTGTCAGCCTGATGATGTCCATTTCCTGCTAGATTAAGTCACCTGGCCGCAGGTATGAAATACCATGCACGTTGGATTTGACTGGAGTTGAAGTTTTTGTGTATTTATGACAGAGAGAGAGAGAGAGAGAGAGAGAGAGAGAGAGAGAGAGAGAGAGAGAGAGAGAGAGAGAGAGAGACAGGGAAATTGAAGAAATGAGTAGGAAAGAAAGGATATTTTGAGTGAAGAGAGAGGGCTTCTTTGGAATTCAGATTTTGGAGCTGATACAGTTCTTGGGACTGACAGGCAAAGTGTGCTTATGATCATGGGAGGCTTGAGGTCAGGTGGAGGATGACAACACTAGAAGACAGAGGCTCAAAGGCTGAGCAGTGTGTTTAGAATTTCACCTCAGATTAAACAGAAAACTTCCACTCTAGCATTATCTGAAAATTATTTCGAAATTCAGTAACACTTCCAATCAAATTGGTAGTTCAAATCAAACAGAGGGAGAGGGTGGGCAAATCTAGTAAAAGGGGTCAATTATACAGTGAAGGATGGACTTGAACTATTGGTGGTAAACATAATGTATTATAAAGATATGACTTACAATGATGCACACCTGAAACCTATCTCATGTTATGATGCTATGTTTCTTCAACAAAATAAAAAAAAAATACATTAAAAAGCATTAAGTAGCACTCTGTTACACATGACTTATGATGTAATAGACCTAAATGTATTGTGAATCATATCATACTTTGTTTCATGTCTTCCTGCTTGATTTATTGCTACCAACAAGGTACCAGCTGTCACTTACACACACCTGGTTTCTAGTCAGTGTCCTGATAACGTCCGGAGAGATTGCAGAAGCCATGCACTGACCAGTTGGTTTGACTACACTTGGAACTTTTTCTTGGTCTTCATTACATTAGAATTAATAGTGTTTTACATGGTTCGCAAGACCTGCTACAATTCGACACTTTAGTCTCATTTTTCCTACTCTCCCTCCTTTGCAGTCCACTTCTGTCTTCTGAAAGCTGTATAAACCTGATACACCTTTGAGTGTGTTCTTCTTTCCACCTGCATTTTTCTCTCCCATTCACCAGGTCACTTCTAGTCATACTGCAGGTGTTGAATTAGATGTCATTTTCCTATAAGCCTTCCTGGAATTGACACAGACTAAGCTTTCCACTTTTGTTCTTCACCATAGCCTCCTGTATCACCACTTTCTATTAACCACTATATTTGTCATTTTACAGACACCTGTATTTCCCCTGGATTATGAATTCCATGAGGAAAAGGATAATACTCCCTTGCGTTCACCTCAGTACTTCTTGTGTTAGCATGTGGTCTGGCATATGATGGGTACTTAGGGATTTAACAGGAGCTAACATATTCTGAGATCTTGCTATGTGTCTGGTACCATTCTGTAAGGGTCAACTGTATATTTGTTCCCAGATCTTTTCCTTACCTAGGTCTTTCCTTCTCTAAGCTTGACTTCCAAAAGGAAGCACCAATGGGAAAAGTCAGAGTATTATCCCACACTTTACTGACTCTGGCTGTGGCTCATTCTTCTCTATGGCTCCACCTTCCACCAGACAACCCCTTCAAGTGCCCATTTCCTGACATAAAACCCCCATCCCATCGGGGGTCCCAGCTTCTGGGCCCTGGTAGATTTCACTCTATCCTGCACTCTTCATGGTGGTACTGACTTCCTGACACTATGCATCTCTGAGTTGCCTCTTGCTTTATATATCACATCTCAGATTTTTTTTCACCCAAGTAGCTAATTCCAAGTGTTAGCTCATATTTATTGAAATATTTGAAGGGATTCTTGTTTCTTGGCTAGATACTGCTTGGTATATATGCTAAGTAGTTTGCATGAATTAACTTTGCTCAATCCTCCACTTAATCAGTGGGAGAAATGGGTGAATAAGAACTATCTTTATCATTGTATCATTTTTTCAGTTGAGAACATTTAATTGAGAGAATACAAGTGACTGATTCAAGCTAGTAAGTGGTGAAATCACTTTTGAATCCTGGCAATTTGACTCCAAAAATCACATGACTTTATTTTTTATGTCCTTTGAGTAAATGACTGGATTCTAAATCCTCTTATGCATTGACCTAAAGTTTGCCTTTTTTGACTCTGGAGTCCTTATATTTTCCCCTAACTTCTAAAATAGCCTTGATTATAAGATTAGCCTCTACTATCTCTGACATGTATTTAATTTTTTTCCCTTCTTTCACCCCTGACTGTTCTCAGTAGGACATACTTCTTTTTATTTTATTTTTAAGACTGAATTGACCAAACTTCTTGGGTCTTGTTCAAAGATATACAGCTAGGATTGGGAAAGACTACTCTTAAATACAGATTAATGTATATTTCAATTCTAGTTCCATCATTTTCCAAACAGTGTTACCTAATGTAATTTCCTTGCCTCCTTACTATGGAATGGAAATATGTCACAGACTGCTGTGAAAAAAAAATTAGGTTACATACGTGAGCTATCATAGCCTTTTGTATATAGATAGTACTAGGGTATTAACTGTAATTAGTAATAATATACCAGATTTATTTGATAAATTGTTTATTTAACATTTGCAGTTGGTCACATATCTTAAACTCAATCAATAACCTCCATTCTCTTTTTCATCAACTCTTTGTTGAATGTTTTCTACCTCAATAAATGGTTCAACCATCCATTCGTTTCTCCAGGATGACCCATTCTCTTCCTCAATTCCTATACCTAGTTAAACCAATGAGTCTATCTAAAGGGATGAATTCATTCTGATTTCCTCAAGACTGTCCCAGTTTTAACACTGAAAGTCTCCTACCTTGGGGAAATGGAATATTGGTCATTCTGTGTCTCTCTCTTAAACTTTTCTCGAATGATTTTACCTCTCCCCATTTCTAATTTGTAAAATCAGTTCAAATTCTCTTGTACTATAGCGATAACTCTCCAACTGGTCTCTCAAATTCTACTTGCAGTGCTTCATCTTAAAATCTGCCATGGCAAGATTAAGCCTTTTCAATGCTAACAATCTGATCAAATAATCATTCACTGTAATTAAAATACTTCAGTGCTTTCCCATTGTCTTTTGATACAACTACAGATCATTAACTGGTCTCTTATTTCTCTGCAAGAACTGGGTCTCCTCTCCTTTTCAAAATACACATCTCACCACTACAGCATTTTCTTGTCTTCACCCTACTGACCACGCTTCAGGAACCCCAGGATCCTTTTCATCCTCTGAATGAATGTTATGGTTCTTCATTCTATGCCATATATTGTTCTTTCTCTTTCATGGATGGTAGACCCTCCATCATTTTTGAGTTCAAATTTCTCTTCACCTAATCAATATTAAATCCCAACTTATACCATCTTTCCCTGGATGGAAGATTTCCAAATCTTTAGGCTAGATTCATCAAGTTATCTTATATTATCTTAAAGCAGTATATATATGTCAACAATATATAGGTTATATTTTTTAAAATATGACCTGGGAAGTCAAGTTTCATAACTGTCTGGTGCTCAAATAGATCCCAGCCCATACTTGCACCTGGTGCATAGTAAACAGTTAATAATTTTCACTCAAATAAGTCCATTTTATCTAAAGATGATACTTAGTAAAATTGCTGACAAGGATGTTGCTTTTGTTTTTTCAGCTGTGTACTTTCAGGAAATAGCACTGCTGAATTGTATGGTTTTTAGGACAGTTTTTCAGCAAATAACAAGTAAAAAGCCTTGAGGAAGTAGTCTTCTACCTGTGAGGATAGACTACATTAGTCTCTGACAACAGGCAACTTCTACATTTCAATGGCTTAATCCAAAGTTATTTCCTGCTCACATGTAATGCACTACAGTTCCAGAGTGATTTTACTGAGTAGCATTTATCCCTTTTTTGTGATCTCAGGATGCTTTGATATTTGCTGCTTTTGTTATCTACCTCCGCCACTGCTGAGTCAGAGGAAGAATATGTTAAAGGGTCTTGCATTAAGCTTTAATTGAATGCCATCAAAACCTTAAAATCATTCCACACAGAAACAGAAAAAAATCATGAATTTTATTTGGAAATACAAGCAACCTTGAATAGGAAAAACAATCCTGAGAAAAAAAGAATAAAATGGAGGTTCATGTGCCCTGACTTCAAATTGTGCTACAAAGTAATAGCAATCAAATAAGGATAGTATTGGAATAAAAACAGAACTTATCAAAGGAACAGAACTGAGAGCCCAGAAATAAACTCACACAAATATGAACAACTAATTTATAGTGAAGAATCAATAGGGCAAGGACAGTCTCTTTAATAAATGATGTTAGGAGAACTGGACAGCTACATGCAAAAAGTTGAAACTAGACCACTACCTAAGACCATAAACAAAAATTAATTTTAAATGGATTGAATATATGTATATATATGTACATATATGCATATGTAAAGCCTGGAACCATAAAACTACACAGATAAAATCATAGACAAACACTCCTTGACACTGACCTAAGAGATGTCTTTGGGAACTTGACTCCAATATCAAGAGAAATAAAATCCAAAATAAAAAAAAATGGGGTTGCATTAAACTAAAATGCTTCTGCACAGTGAAAGAGACTTGTTAAGACAAAAAGACATCCTACTGAGTGGAAGAAGACATTTGCACATCACATACCAATAAATTATTAATTTTCAAAATATATAAAGAATTCATAAAATTCAATAACAGAAAAACAAATGACCTAATTTGATAGAAACTTCTGCAAAGTATACATATATGTGAACAACAGGCACATGAAGAGATGATGGTCTACCTCTCTTGTTATTAGGATAATGCAAATCAAAACAACAATGAGATATTACCTTGTACCTGTGATAATGGCTGTTAACCCCCAAAGTCTAGAAACAACAAGTGTTGATGAGGATGCAGAGAAAAGGGAACTCTTATGCAATGTGGTATACATTGTAATAGGAGAGCAAAATGGTGCAACCAGTATGGAAAGCAGTATAAAGATTCCTGAAAAAATTGACAACTGAAATTCCGTATAATCCAAATATCCCACCATTGAATATTTAGCCTAAAGACACAACAACATTAACTCTCATAGATATATGCAACCTCATGTTCATTTAAGTTTTATTAACAATAGCCATGAGCTGGGGACAACCTAAATGCCCATTGGTGGATGAGTGGAAAAAGATATGTTATATATACATAATGAAATACTACTTAACTACAAAAAAAGATGAAGTCATGTCATTTTCTATGATATGAATGGAACTAGAGGAAATTATGCTTAGTGAGATAAGCCAGAAGGAGGAAAACAGCATCTTATGAGATCACTCATAGGCGTTACTTAGAAAAAGCAAGCAAACAAATGAACTAAATGAAAAAGACAAACTTTGTGCAAATAGAGTCAAAATAGTGTTTAGAAGATGGGAAGGAGGAGTGGGGAAGGCAAATTGTGTACAGGAGATCAATTGTTTGATGAAGAAAGAAACGGGAAAGGTGGTGGTGAATTTAATGTATTATATACAGATATTGATTTACAACGATGTACACCTTAAACCTATGTAATATAATGCAGTATTCCTTTAATAAAATTGATATTAAAAATAAATTCATTGGAATGCTCTAGAAGAGATACATAGTGATCCTCTCCGGTATCATTGACCAGAGTATTTAGATCACCCTACTCAACTATAAGTGGAGCAGGAAACTGTAACCCTTCCTGTTCATAGGAAGAGAAATAAATTGAGTATGAGTGAGTGTTAGATAGTTCTACCACAAGTGCTTTAACCAAATTTGTTGAAATTTTCCATTTGGACTATTGGGATGCAGTGCTAAACACTGAAGTCATTGCTTAGTCAACGTGAACATTTTCTTGGGATTAGAGAAGGTATCTGGTACACTGAACCTGGAATGGATTTCTAGGATACGATTTCTATTGACCCAGGTTGACATAAGAAGAAAGTCCTAATGGGTATCAGTAACATTTCACCAGATGGTTCAAGGGTATTTTGCAGGACACTAGTCTTGGTTTTTTTCTGTATTAACTCATGGAATATTAAGTCAAAAGATCTGTGGAGTCACATCACTGTAACTGGGATTAAATGTTCGACTCCACCGACAGGCTGTGGGCCCTCAGTTGCTTAATATTCCTGAACTTGTTTCCATGTCTTAAAAAAAATGGAAGGTTATGCCTGATCTGCCTTCTTTCACAGGACTATTTGAAGACTCACATGAGCTGAAATCTTTTTCCTAAATAATGGACTCTTTGTTCTAGTAAGTTGAATAGGTGTGGAAGTACTTGTGAACTCTAAAGCACTACATAAAAAGAGAATATGGTGTGATTATTGCAATAATTATTAATGAAAATAAACTCAGAGTAGAAGGGAGAATCATAGTGATTTCTTTTTGAGTATTCACCTGAGTATATCTCCCTTGATTTGTATTCCTAGAAGGAATAATGTGAAAGGGGACATGTTTAAGAAATATTGACTCCATTCTGCATTTGCATATTATGGATTGCAACTGGCAAGCATTGAGTGAAAATCTTTATGGAAATAATGATGCTGCTGCAGCAAGCAAGTGCTATCACATCTTTTATTCACATTTTCCTTGAATATTTCAGCCTTTTAGCCCTGAGACAGAAAAAACAATATTTCAAGTGAATAGCCCAAAATTGCCATATTAAGAGAAACAAAAAAATGCAATGAGTAAAGCTGTTTAGTGCTGATGTGTACAAACCAACTATAAAAAGATAACTTCTAGACTATTAGAGAAATAATAATATGGACTATGTGTAAGATAAAATTAAGTGATTGGTATTAATTCTATTATGTACATTACTGTCACAATGGTAGGGAAACCATACAAACAAAACATAATCTGATCACTCAGAAATACACACTGAAGTATTTACACATGACATGATATGCTATTTGGGATTTGCTTTAAATCCATCCAGCAAGCAATGTAATAAACAAAATTAGGGGAGGGGCTCATAGATAAAATTGATGAAATTAGGATTACTGTTAGAGTTAAATGACTGACACAGGGGAGTTCATTGGAGTATTGTCTTTTTTATGTTAGAACGTTTCTATAAAACAGAGCTTTAAGCATTTTTATGTAGGAGGATGAAGTCACCGCTAGGGTGTGGAGGAATTCCTAGAACGCCTCTGTGAACAATGAGTGTTTTTGAAAATTTACCATAAATACATCATACCAAAAAGGGGTTTGCTGTGCTCCACTTGAAACCCATCCTTTCGTGAATGTGACGGAAATATAAAATCCCAAGTGATGTTTAGAAAAATAGAGTCGATCGAGTTCATAGAAGAGGCAGTGGGACACATGATGAGAGACAGGCAGCTGGTTCTCAATCAACAAAAACTCATTTAAAAATCAAATTTTCTCTGAGGTCATGCCTCTTTTTATCCTATTTTTATCCCCTATGGATGATTCTGAATGTGTTGACATTCTGTAGACCTGTCTATTTAAATATGTGTAAGTATATTCATAAGTATGTTCACCCTCCAAATATCCCTTTGTTAGAGGGATGCAGACAAAATTTTCATTCAAAGTTATGGGAAAACTGAAAGGTTATAGAAACGGCAAACAAACATTTCAAAAAACATCTTAGTGATAATTGATTGACTCATTCGTATATTGGTATAGTCAACCATTCAACCAGATTTGAGCATCCATATGTGTCAAGCATTGTACTAGATTCTGGGATCCAAATAGCGAGCTCCTCATAGAGTTTACTGGTCAATGACCAAAGGACTTTACATCTTATTTTAAATGAGGGCATGAGCATCAAAAAAGGAAAATGATATGTCTGTGTGTGCCTATCTGAGATCACACATGGGGAAAAATACATATTTATGCCATAACCACAAAAATCACAAGTGTTTTCAGTTTTATTTTTCATGCCTTGTTTCCCCTATTCTCTCACTCACCAGTTGTGATCCATACATACCCACTACCTTTCTTTTCTAATTCTTAAATGTGTCATAGAGTGTGATGTCTCCCCATCTATTTCCCTGCCTCATGTGACTCCCCCTCCCTACTCAAGAAGAACTACTCCTCTCCATCCTTCAAAACCTAGAGGACATGTCAGTACCTTTCCATCTATGATATGCCTTTCCTACCACTCAGAGGAATTCTATGCTCCCTCATTTTCATTCTCACTGCATTCTGTACAGACATGTGTTGTCATTCTTTGTTTAAACTCCTGGCTCTTTTGCTGAACTCTGAAAGCCTCAAAGGCAGAGTCTTTATTTCATTTTGTTACAACGATCTCTAAGACAACGTCTGTCTCATAGTAGGTGATCAGTAGGTAAACATCAAATTAAATAAATGAATAAATAATCAATCAGTTTCAATGGGTCTCTCTAATATAAAGATTTAGTCCTCCAATTGTAATATTCAGCAATTTTTTTTAGCTGAAGGCATAGGATTTCAGAGTGGGAAGAGATCTTCTAGAGATCATGTATTCCAAACCCCTGCATTAGCCTTAAGAGTACATATTGTGATGGACTGGGCTTTTCTGGCTGACACAGAATAAATTGCCTCGTTCTGCTTTCATTACACTAATGATTCTGTATTAACAGAGGGAGAGAGAAGACAGGAGAGGTAGGACATATGATAGGGAGGGGCAGGGAAAAGCCAAGCCAGAGTTAAACATTTACACAGGGACTTATCTGCCTTGGGGAAATGATCACAGGGTCACACGCTGTCCTAATGACCTCCCTATTTCATGCTGCAGTCACCTCCCTCGGCTTCTGATTTCCTTACCTTGTTCTACTGTTTCAGTTTTTCAGGAAACTTATTAACTTTGAATGTGCAATATCTCTCACCTGCTGATAATGTCCTTTATTTATTATCTTCTGTCTCCTGATTTGGTGTTTCTTTCTTTACATATATCTGTACCTCACAGGTTTATTGTATTCATAACAAGTACTGAGACTTTGGAACTGTTTAGCACAAAGCTTTAGAGAAGTGCTCATCAAGACATGTCATTTTTTCAGTTTTCAAAATCACTCATGAATCTTTGTGGTCCCATCATACATAATGAGCCTGTACTACATGTACCTTAAACTATGTGTGCTCAGTTAATACCCAAAGGTCCTAACATCTTGTACTTTGAGAAGAGTCTCCTGATCATGCTTTTGGATTCCTGGGTAACCTCTAGTTGTTGTGCATCCTAGTGCTCGCTCTCAATTTCTGTGCTTATCGCTCACCAGTAACAAGTTGGAAACTAGCACCAGTGCCCAGACCATACTTTTGAGCCCATGGGCCTGGGTTTGAGTTCTAGCTCTACTCTTTCCTAGTGAGCCTTTCTGGGTCTCATTTTTCCCCTCTACACAGTGGGGAGAAGGATAGTGCCCCTATAGAGGGTTGCTGTAAAGATGACACCAGTTTCTGGTGGATGGCCGAGAACAGTGCCTGGCACAGAGTCAGTATTCCATTAAGCTCAGCTCCCACTGTTACCGCTTGACCTTTTCTCAATCAGGAACACTTCATACAGACTATGGGTTCTGCATGGCCCAGCCAAGAATCATCCTGAGAGAGTCAGGGCAGGAACTGTCAGGAAAACTAGGGAGAGGGGAGCAGAACACATTTCTGGAACTGAGATGTTTCCTCTCTTTCGTCTTTCAGCAGTGGGGGCCATTTTGTGTCTTCAGCAGGAGAACAGAAGACAATGTGTTTGATGTGAATGGTGAAAATTTCAGAAAAGAGATATTTTTCTGCACCTAGAGATCCCTAATGACTCTCTCCATTTTGCAGTGAAATTATCACTTCTGCTTGACACTCAGCTTCTTCCAGAACAGGTGAGAATGTGAGAGAGGTGAGAGCTTACATCTTTTTAGGGAAGGTCAGCACCTCAGCCTTCATTCTAATTTCAAGGGGGTTTTACCTGTCTTGAGTCAACCCATCTTTGAAGAGGTAGAGTTGTTAGTAATGTCCTGAGAAGTAGTGATGCCAAAGTGTTCTGCAGCCTGGCTCTTCTCCAGGCTTGATGGGCCTCTTTTTATTGAATGGATTTGTATTTCTAAGCCCAACCTACTTCCTAAAGAAAATTTCATAAACACACCACTTTGACATACTGAACATGTAGAGCAATTTAAATAGAAGAGTTAAGCAATAAATGAGGAGGAAATAAATTCTGTTTAACAAGTTGGATCACTTAATCTAACTAATACTTGAGGGATGATGACTAAAATTATATACACATACAAATTCATGTTTATAGTACAAGCTCTTACATAACACTGACTGTATTTTAAGACACTGTTCTATGATTTTTATATGTTTTAACAAATTTAGCCTCCTTCAAGGCACAGATAGATTTCTAAAGATGAAGAGATTGAAATGAAAACAGGTCACGTGATTTTTCCCCATCATACAGCTAGTAAATGGCAGAGCTGGGATTTGAACTCAGAGAGTCTAAGGCTACTACTCTTGCTTCTAACCATCATTCCATTCAGGATGGTTACAGCACCATGTAAGGCAAATCATGTCAAAAAGAAGTATCACTAATCATCAGGTAAGAAAAGGTAGACAACTTGGTGAGTATGATGTGTGGTTCTCAGGAATTCGTTTCTCTGAGTATTAATTTACTAAATTTATAAATAAGGTAATTTGGTAAGATAATTCTGGGAGGCTCTTCTGGTCACCCAAGTAGGCCTTCCTGCCTCTAGCCACCATTACTCTTTCCTTCTTAGCAGCAATTTTCTTTATCCATTTCTCCTTTTCCTGGCCCTCCCAGTGTTTCTGGCCCTCCCAGTGTTCCTGACTGCTCACATCTATTGCTCAATTTCTACTCCAACAGGGAGTTTCTGCACAAAGAGCAATACGAGCATCAGGGGCCATCTTGGGAAAATAAGAAGTGTAAGAATTCACAAGTGGGACAAAACAGAGGAACACTTCCATCTTCATCATACCTGCATTCCAGCTATAGGAAGGAGGCTCCATATCCATCCCTTACCATACAGGTATCATAGGAAAGGACCAGATCGAGAAAAAAATGGAAAGATGATCTAAAGAAAACCTTGAATTACAGAAGTCTCCAAAAAGCTTAGCCTGAATCTATTTGAATTAGTGATACATCATGAATGATCAGCATACACCAGTTACATCCTAATTAAGAATAGAATTTGTAGTGTAAAAGGTTATAAAATTGAACTGTGAGTGGAGAATTTCATGCAATATATCTATGTATATAAACCTATACCTATATTTACATCTATATCTATATCATCTGTGTATATATATATATGTGTGTTGGTTTGCATTGATGGATAACTAAGTCCATAAAATATTATAATACATTGTTACTTCAATAATATGAAAAATAAGATATGAAAAGTATACATAATTACAAGGTCACTTAGATCCACTCCTATCCTATGTATAATCCTACCTTTACAATTACTCTCAATATCTGTATAGCTATGTTTAAAATCCATATTATGTCTATTTTATCATGTAGTCAAAATTATCTCACTTAATAATTCCTTGATCTAAGGTATCAAGATAAGCTCTGTTCCTATTTTTAAAGAGAACTCCCCTTTGCAACAATGAAAACTCCTCCCCTCTTTCCCTCCTGAAGCTAAGTCAGAGATTCAACATAAGAAGCTTTCTCAGAGGCAAAGTTGATGTTTTAACCTAGGCACTAAAAAGTGAAGAAAGATAAAACAGCCAACAGCTTCAGTAGGTAGCAGTAACCTGAAGATCAGGAAACGGGAATACCACATGAGTATCCTTCTTTTCCTATATCAACACAGTGCTCAGAGCATTGGTAGAAATTGACATGACTCACAGGGAGATTTACCACACAGACACATAGAATCTACCAGCTTGTCTGGAAAAGAAGGAATGTTGGGTACTTCTATAGCACAAATTAGAAATAGTTTGACTTACTCAGCAAACGATTAGTCATGTCTTCCCTTCTACTGACAATGTTTGACACCAGACAAAAATGGATGCTGAAGGTAAGTACAGATTTATTTTCAATTATTCTGTGTTATTGGCTGAGGGCATACTCATCAAAAAGTCTTACTTTCAAGAGACTCACCACCTCGACAGTTGTTGAAGTTCAGGTTTATTAGATATACGAGTTAAATATTTTCTAATAATTTACGCCTCCTTTCCTTCTCTTAGACCAAGGTTTGGATTGAAGATTTTAGTAAGCGGGTAGAGACTTAATTCAATTGCTTCCTTAAAGAATGGAGAGAAAATACAATGGTATTATGTGGTGATATCAACTTATAAAGATGATCACTCATGCCGAATAAGATCTTGAAAAGATGTAAAGTTGAGGGATTTTTTTTTTAATTAATTGAAGTTCTCCATAAATCAATCAAGGTAGCTAAGGATAGGTCTTTATTTCTCCCAGTGAATTGTTTCTCCATAATGAAAATTCAATTTGAAAAAGTGATTTCTTAGGTTTGGATTCCTTTGGGTGTGGTTTTACAAGGACTATTTCCTCACGGAATGTTCATAAAGGGAAGGGGAACAAGTATTTTCTGATGCCTAGGATGAACCAGGGACTGCATGGACATACATTTATTTAATGCTTAAAATTCTACTTCCCAATACCTAACTCCATGTTACCATGCTTATTTTTTTCTTCATCTTATAAAGATACTCAGCTAAATAAAAGTGTTGGATATCTATCAAGAAAAGGGGAGAAGGAGCAGAAGCTATATTAGTCTTTTGCTTTTCCACCCAGCAAAGTTACCAGCCTTAGAAACAAGTTACAATAGTTTTCTTGGCTCCTAAACTGGGGGAAATCAGCACCTCCAACAAACCCTGTGAGCCTCTATGCTTTCCATCAGTCCTTTGATCATCTCCTGGTTGGTACCCCGAGTCATCTTTCACACCTGTATCACTTTCTCTAAGCATCCTTATCTAACCCTTTCCAGCAGATATCCTTACTTTTGAGAGACCATGGGAAAAGAAAATGTTCAATGCTCTTCCAGGAAGAAATGAGTAGCCATGTTTAGTGGTATCTATCTAATTTTCCTCCATCTTAGAATATGAGGTTTCCTACCTCAAGTTCAAAGTCAATTATTTGTGATGTGCCCTTGATCCTAGTCCTCCTACCTTTACCTTTGAAACTCTATTAACCTCTACTTGTAGATTAATCCCTTTTTTTCCTAGACTCACAACATTTCCTTCCAGTTACTTCTTTCCACTTCATCTTTTGCCTTTCTCAATAGCCCACCCTCATAAATATATAGCTCCTTGATGTTTCACCTTTAGTCACTTTCTAGTCTCTTTAATCCCCAGTTTCATTCCCTGTATATTTCACCTCTAAACTATTTAATCTCTACAAAAATAAGACATTTTCCTTGTACATTTTTTCTTGGAACAGTCCTCATAAAATTACTTATTTTTTCCAAATATAATGGATATTTTTCAATCTTCAGTATGCTAGATCTTTTTCTGCATTTGAATCATTGGGTTTTTTTGCCAAGGTTTCTATTATGCACATTTTCTATAGAGGTCTTCGATCTTCTCTTTGGACTCCCATCCCCTTATTCATTGTTGGTACTTCACAATCTCCCATCTGGCTATTAGCGTCAATGGTGACCTACAGGTAGGAATAACTTCTCCGTCAATTTCTAGATTGCATAATCTATGGAACATCTCCATGTGATGTCCTTTGATCACGATAACTCCAAAACAGAACACAGCATCCTGCCCTCTGTGTTTTCTTTCTCAATTAGCAGCACCTCTCATCTAGACCTGTATACTATTGAGTTGAGAATCAATAAAGGAGTTTTTTGTCACCTTTACACCCTCACCCCATTTACCTGCCCAAATCCATCATCAAATTTAAAATTTTAGACTCTAAATAGTTCTTGATCTCTCCCTTCCTCCCTGTCCTCACTATTCTTACCCCAACTGTGGAGTTAATCTTTGGCTTCAGCCATTTCCTCTGCCTCTCAACTGTTGTCTCAGTTTTTGTTTCATCCTCTTCTCATTCTTATCATTTACATAAATTTTATTTCTAAAATTTAAAACCTGATTTTCCTCTGAATTTAATTTTTCAATGACCTCCTACTTTATTCGGACAGGACAGACTCGGAGTTCCTTTGTTTGATCTGCAGCACACTACACAACCGATTACAGATGAATTGAAACCTGGAAAGTGTTTAGAACAGTACTTGGCACATATTAAGCGATCCATTATGTTAATTTCTTTGATGATGGTTATGTCGATAAAATGATGGTGAAGATCTTAGTGATCTTGGTTGCATAATTCTGTCTGCTCTTTCAGTTTCATTTCTACCATTCAATCTCAAGTGATGGCAAACAACCTATACTTTCACAAAATAATATGCCATTAATTTGTTTTGGTTCTATTCATCCATACTGCCCCTAGTACCTGCTATACCCTTCTCCCTGAAGACCTTACCCTCTGTCTAAATAATCCTCTTTACCCATCTTGAAACCACTGTCAAACATTCCAGGATGGCAGAATCTTTTTACAATACTTTCCTCACCCTCTGTGAATAATTCAGATTGTGATGTACTGTTTAGTTAGCTTTACCTACTACTGGTGGGCTTGTGAAGTCAATGATTCGCGCAGATCTGGGCATGGCACCTGGCACAAATCGGTATTCAATGTATGTCAGTTAAACCAATGAATGTATAAGAGAATGTCAGCTACAGGCATGAAGTTACAGACTCTGGGGACAAGAAGCAGGGATCTGCCTCAGATCTCAGACAAGTGTAAAAAGACCCAACTTTGTAATTTGAAAATACTCAGCTATCTTCCAGTTGTGTGTCCTTGGTGTCTGTTTAGAGGAGGACAGGGTCTTATTCAAGTTTTATTCTTTACCTTAGATTTTTCATTTATTAGGAACTCAGTGTCTTTAGGGGGGTTGCATTCTAAGCTGTCTTTAGTCACAAACACCTGAATAGAAATAAAAATGAAAGTCATTCAAGGCTGATTTGGAGGATGTACGGAAAGATACTAGCGGACTTGCAATCATTTAGGGAGGGATTTTGGAAAGGGAGTGTCTCCAAGGGAGTAAACTATTTTCTTTTAGTCCTTGACCGACTGCCTTCCTCATAATTTTGCTGAGGATTGGCCTTGACACTACCCAAGTCTTAAATTACCATCAAATCAAGGAGAGATAGCAAATCTCTAGGTGTGATTAAGAGGCAAAGTTCAGAGAGAACAACAACAGAAAAATGTCTGCACAGGCCCATAAACAGTTATAGTCCTTTGGCCTTTTTAATTCATGATTGTTAATCAGTTCCTTGCCTGAGCTTGGAAGGTGTGATATTTGAGCACATGCTAATCAAACTGTGCCAAAGTTAGGCTCATATGCGATGTATCCTTCTGAAAAGTAAACATGGGCTGTTACTGGTTATCAACTCAACTGCAAAGTTCTAAGCCAAGTACTATTTATCCAAGTAGAAGAGATAAAGCCTAAAGAACTTAGTGTGCATGCTATTTTGCTTGGGGCAACTTCTGTCTCTCCAACGCTACATTTCACAGCATCATAAAGTGAGCTATGCAGAGGCTCACGAGAGCACAGCTGCCAGTGACATTGCCAATAACAACAGCTCCTGAGAGGCTGAGGGTGAGAAGTCAGCACAGTATTGGCATTGTAAAAGGAGCAGGCGCTGGGGAGTCAGACCTATTTCTGCAAATATTATCCTAGTGCTATTGCTTCATTTCCACTTCACTGCCTGTCCAAAACCATAGTCTTTGTAGATTGTGAAGCTATTATTTTTAACAATTTATAAATTTAGGATTGTATATCTTCTTGTTGAAATGCCTCTTTATCATTATAAAAATCTCTCTATATTCAAAAATTATCTACTGCTACTTCTTGCCTTAAAGTCAACTCTCTCTGAAACGAGCGTGGTCACATCAGTTATCTTTCGGAGTTCTTGTGGTAGAACTTTTCCTGTCGTTTTTACTTTCAACTTGTAATTTCCTTTTAATTTTAAATGTGCTTCATAAATCACATTTTATTTTAACTTCATATAGATATATATATGTGTATAAATATATATACATATTTATGTATATATCCTGTCAGTTTTTGCCCTTGGATGAAAGTGATCATCTATTTACTTTAATTATAATTACTAATTATGTTACTAACTGTTAGGCTGGCCCAGAAGGACAAAATGGCGGCCATACCCGGGAGAAAGGAAGCTGACGAAACCACACCTGGAATCACAGGACCAATCCCCAATCGCGAAATTCTTCTGCTTGAAGATCGCACTTCCCTTTGTTCGGGCGCGACTTCCCCGGCCCTCGTTCTGCGGACCGGAGAACCTCGCCCGGGTGCGCAAACCCCAATAAAGCCCTGGCTATTCCACTTTTTGTCTAATTGACTTTCTTTCCTCGCGGAGCTCAGAAAAAACCTTTCACTAACTAAAATAAGACTTATGTTTGCATCTTTACAGTGGTTTTCTGCTTGTCCTATTTGGGCGTCATTTATTTCTCTTTTCCTGGATTAATCAAGAATTTCTTAAAGTCTTCCATTTTAATCTACTATGTGGTTTGGAGAATTTCTCTCTTGGAAGTTTACCTCTTTAGCCTTGGAACCAAAACAGCATTGGGATACAGCAAAAATCTTGAGAGAAGAGCCTGTTGGATGCTGCTGGAGGCTGTTTTTCGATTGTAAATTTGTGTATTAGGAATCTCAAACGACAGATTTCATGAGCTCAGGTTCCCAGGGATCCTCAGTTTTAATAGCTCCACCTGTTCCTTGACTGTCAGAGCCCCCCCCCCCCCAGAGGAACCACCTAAAAGAGCTTCTTCCTAAATTCAAGCCCACATAACCCTCTGCCTCCCTACTTTGTTAATGTAGTTGAAATTGTGATTTTTTTTCTGGGGCGGGTAACTTATAATGTTTACTTTTTGCAACCATTTCGTTGGTAGAATATCCTCCTCCTACCACCTTCCTAGAAACAAAGCTTCCGTTATTGTGGAAAATGACACATCTGAGACAGAGACACTTGTGAGACTTTCATTGGGTTGGGCTGGAATCGGATGACTTGGTTTGAGTTCCTACTCTGCATGCAGCCTTTGCTGAGCCCTGGACTTGTGACTTACCCACTGCCTCTTTATTTTGTCTTTTGCAAAATGTGAATAATAATGTTATTTGTTTCATGGCTCCATTGTGAGGAACTGGTAACAGAGTGAATGTCAAATATTTCACATGATGCCTTGTCCATAATAAATGATCAATGGCTATTCATTCTATCTCCTATTGATTATGTTAGTGACAGGCCCAGAAATCACTGGTTTTGAATCAGACATCACTTTTAGAAAGAGTATATCCTTGAATGACTTATTTAAGCTGTTGATGACTCCATTGCCTACTGCTACTTCTTGCTTCTATGAAGCATTAGGTTAGTAATAATATCTCATAAGGGCTTAATTTCTTCCCTGTAGAGGCTCTGGTTGAATCATGGAGGCTATGAAACAGGAATCACAGAGGTTCCCAAATGCTGGTCTACAAAGAGTATTGTTTATGACCAGTACTCATACCATAGGTCTGAAGCAGAGTGAAAGTCTCACATAAATCTGTCACTTAATTTAACAAGTCGCATTCAGAGCATTGTCCTCATCCTCATCAAATGAAAATAAACTCCCAGCAATTGTATGGCAGATCAAGCTGCAAATTCTAATTCTGCTTCATGGAAAGTATTGAATATAGATGTTCAGCTTTCAAACAAGCATCAAAAAAAACAAAATCACATCCTTTTTGTGCTATCATCTATCATTGCATATTAGGGATTTTCTTGTATCAGTTTACCAATTGTATTTACTTAGAAAGACTTTCATTCGAGATTCTTTTTCAGCTCCTTACAATTAAATATTATTGCTTTATGAAATAATGTCAGATAGCAATTGTGAGTGCTTTATATTAAATGCTTATCCTTAGTTAAAATAATATCCTGAAAATTTTATAATAAACTTTTCCTTAAAAACAAAGACAATTTCAAGCTCATCTAGTATGTTGGGGAAGTCTGAGAACTGTTCTCATGGATATGTCTTAATTCAAACTTCGTCTTCTCTTCTCAACTCTGGATATGCTCTAACAGTTACCAAGCATCAACAAGTCATAGAATTTAGTTTTTCATTTATTCTTCACTGTATTTTATGAAAGAAATTAAGAGCAGTTTTCAAGGAATGCTCAAGAAAGAAGAATTCTCAAAAATCATAAAAGTGTTGGATCTATGTTCCAAGAATTCACTTTAAAATGTATACATACAAGCACATGGTTCTCCATCTGCATGAGTTCCACTCCATGGAGGATTGAAAATATGTCCTGTGTATTATGTAGTAGGTAGGCCTAAGGTGGTCACATCTGTTCTGAACAAATAGAGCCTTCTTTTTTCTTGTCATTATTTCCTTAATGAGAGTATCAAAATATCTACATAGAATTTATATTGTTTTAGATATTGTAAGCAATTTAGAGATGATTTACAGTATTTAGGAGTTAGTGCATAGGTTATATGCAAATTCTACACCATTTTACGAAAGGGACCTTGGATTGTGGTTCCCCTGAGGGTCCTAGAACAATTTTCCCACGGATACTGCAGGACCACTGTGCATACATCAGGTATCACATTGTCGAGATCTGACTTATTTTTCTTTCTTATTTAATGTTTCTTAGGTTTACATATAGTATGCATTTCAATACAGTAGATTCATGCCTTAGTCAGTGTGTAGATCACATTGCACCCACCACCAGTCACCATGATCATTTTTACTTCTTTAACCCCAGGTGCCCTCCCTTGACTCCCATTGAATTCCTTTGTTGCAAATGGGGAAAACTGAAATAGAGAGGTCTTGAATGATTTTTTTGAAATCTCCTCATCAAGGTTGGAATCTGAAAAAAAAAATAATAAAATGGAATTTCTAATGCTTTCCAGGCAAATATACAATCTTTCTATTCCCCCAGCAGGGCACATCTAAAAGATAAATTCTTCCCCTCCCAGCACATTTCTGGCCTGCCTCAGAATCTGTACCACAAAATTACTGCTTCTTTTGACTCCTGAGCTCAGGTCAGCCCCTTGTTCCATCTTTTGGCCTGGAGGAGAAGATCAGCCACTCTTCAATTTCCTTGGAGACTGCCTGTCTGAATGTGAGCACCTAGTTCTGAGGTTCAGGACGTGCACAGAAGACATTTTGTCGTGTTTGCTTGCACCTCGATGGACTTCTATTTTTTCTATCATCGCCACAGACTGTTCATCTGGTTTGCACATACTTTGTGGTTTTTCTCTAGTAGAACTTGGAGCCATGGTAATAAAGTCAGTTTTCAAGGAAGCAGTGGATTGAATGTGACTCTTTCAATGAGGCTCAGAATCACAGCACTTGCTTGTCTCTTGATGTTGACAGCCACATTTTTCTGGAAGGACTCTCTGGCTTGCTTGTGTGTTACTTATGTGGGCCTCCCACGATGACATGGTTCTGATCATTGAAAGTCACTACCACACACTGGGTCCTCGAAGGTCTCCTTCTCGGCACCGCATGAACTTAGAGTTGATGCTTTTGAAACAAGACTGTCAACATTTATTTACTTTAGTTCCTTGTTTGTTTTGGCAGCATGGTATTTTTAACCTATTAGGTTGATGAACCAACTGAAGTTGACAAAGGAAGTTTCCCCTAAACATCCAAGTAAAGGGTGGGAAGAAGAAAGTGAGAATCTCTTGTGATAGGCAATTATAGCCATGAACTCTTCCCAAAGAACATTTTATGTGAAACAGTTATTAAGCTCATCAAGGCAATTGGCATGCCATTATTTCAGAAATTCTAATTTGTTGCATTTATTTTACTATCAATAAAGGAAAAAAATCCTGAGACTGTTTCGTTGAAACAAGTTTGTGCATTTGCTAAACTAGTTATTTCATGCTAGCATCAGAGCTCAACTTACTTTTGGTTGTTGGTTCTTGTTTTGGTTTTACATAGACTTAACATCATTTTTAGAGTTGAAACTGAGACCAATTGAATTATCACCAGTTGAAGCAACAGAGGTGGGGTGGGGTGCGGTTGAGGTGGCTGTAACATCTATACTGGGGAAAACTGTACTCCGGTCAGGAAATTCAAAGCTAGTTTGTTGGGTGTGTGTTTGCCCAAGTTAATTTTTGGCAATCTGTAATTAAAACCAGGATAGAATTTCAAAACCAGCAGGACATCAGGACAAGATTGCTAAACCAGGACAATCTAGTCAAAATGGGATGCACAGTGGCTCTAATTTTACAGGACAAAGGGAGCCTCTCTTCACATGAAGGTGAAAGTTACCATCACTTGCAAGCACTGTACATTCTGTGATTAAATTGACCAAGAAACTTCAAAGAGCGTGGGGTCTTATGGGGTCTTCTCTTAAGCTGAGTCATTCACAATATCTGACTGCTGTCCCCTTTTCTTATTACACATACAAAAGTTGGAGGGCCCAAAACCCACAAGTACGGGAATAAAAAGGTGATTCTCTGGTATGTCATGCAGGGCACACACTATACTTCTTGGGCCACCGACATCACACTCTGTGGAGAAGTGTGCTCTGAGCGCAGAGACCTGCCTGACATTTCGTGAAGTGCAGTGTTTGTGCTCATTTGTGATATTTTATGTAAGCAGATGTGTTCAGGACTGCATTCCAAAAAGAAGGAATTTCAAGTAAAGAAGTTTTCTAAAGAACACTGAAGCTTCACAAAGTTTAACTATATGCGCAGCGATGAGGAGAGAAGCTTTATCCTAAGTTCTTCATAAAAGCTAGCTAACTGAGCCTAAGCTAGCACATCAGAGGGTCTCTGAAATTTTAAAATTTAAACATCATTTTTGAGTGAGCCTGTTGCAATAGGTTTTAAGGAATAGTGTATATATAAGGAATATATATATATATATATATATATATATATATATATTATGGATCTTCCTGTTAAATGCCTGTTGTATGTAGTGATTGTTAGTATTAACCCCTTCATTCTCTAAAGTGTGTCGTTTGGGACAGCAAATTATCTGGTCACTTTGGCCATGCCTGTTGTAATTAAAGGCTCATCCTCTAAACCTAACACCCTACATGGTTTGTGATGAGTATATGATGAGCGCTTAGTAAGTTTGTACAGAAATGATTGTCCTGAATGGGAAATCCAGAGTCCTGGATCTCAGTCCTGGTTCAATCATGTGAAGGGCTGCAATTGCCTCAAAAGGCATCAGCAAAGCAAGTGCAGACTTTAGTAGGCAACCTCCCAAGTAATTTCCATTCATTTGTGTTTTATCATATCATACCGAAAACAGAATACTTTTCAGGCAAAACTGTTCTGTCTCTAGAGATTTACATGCACGTTCAAAGTTAATTAGTGGTCCAAAGCTTTTGTTGACACAGGGGCTGAGTCTGATTTATAATAAAGAAGGGTTATCAGAGCCGGGCAAACCTCATGAGGCAGTGAGCGCCTGTGGCAGAGAATGCTCAATCAGCTCCCCCAGGAGGTGTATTCCCATGGAAAGAACACTGGGCCATATTCTAGCCCTGGCCTGTCAGTTAATTGCTTTGACACTTAATCTCTCTGAGGCCAAGACTTCTCATGTGTAAAATATAGTACATGATTTTGATCCTCCTTACCAGATGCTCCCATTTTCCCTTTTCCTTAAATTTGCAAGAGTGGATAAATTATTTCATTATAAAGTGCAAGTGACAAGCCCATCTGCTGGCATATCAATAAGTAGGCAGCCCCACATAATATGATGGTTGGCTGGATTTTAAGGCCAGGGACTGAGGGGTTGGGTAAACTAGCTGAGGAACTGAGATCTACCCTTAGGTGAATCTGCTCCTACTGCTGATGTCTCATGTTTGGACGTGGTAAAACGGGAGTAATAATAGTTGTTTTGCTTCTGTCCTAAGATCAAAACAGGCTTCTATATCTGAATATTACTTGTAGGTGAGAAAGTGCCATCTAAATATGACACTATTGAGTGGCTACATTAAATTCAAATGAGGGCTTTTACATGTCCAGGCAGGAACCTTCTGAGAAACTTTAAATGGTGAATGAGTTTCGCTTTCTCCAATGTGACAAAATTGGAGATAATATTATTCACTGAACCTAGGAGTCTTGAAATATGATAGTCTGAAAATGAAGAATTGAAAAGAGAGCGATATTTTTAACACCTACTTCTTGCTGGGTTACTACTTTACATAGATGATCTCATTTAACTTAACCTGCATACAAAAGGGAGAAACTTTATTATCCTCAAACTACAGATGAGAAAAACTAAGACTCAGAGAAGTTGAGTAATTTGACCAAGAAACTGTAGGTCATAGGCAAGTCTACTGGAAACTTCAGGAGGCAGAGAGGTAACTAGAAAACAGAACAGATGTGAATTATGATTACAAGGATTTGCATTGTTTATTGCATCAGCCATAGTTGTCGGTCTTGGTATAAACAACGGTAAGCTCTCCCTTCCTTACTTCTCTGACTTCGTGCCTTTCTCACACCCTTCTCTTATGGGACCACTCAACTTTAAGCCCACTTTCATGGAGAACAAGGGAAGCATAAGGAATTTTGCCCAGCTATCTATATCTTGTCTCATGAACGATTCATAAACCTTGTTTACACGTTTAAGAATGCAGTTTAACTTCAGCTGATTTCTAGGTAAATTTTTATCAGTCTTGGGAGCCAAACTAGCCCTCTATGGGTTTGCTTAGGCATAAGGACGCATAGACTGCTGGGGCAGAACCAGGAGTCTAACCCGTTTCTATCAACCTTCTGACCCATGCTCTGAATATGTACCATTCAGCTTCCTCTGAGTAATGTGAAAAACAATGGCTCCTTCTCTGTTTATGATCTTTTCTCTTTTTAATCACAAAAGGAGAGTTTGGGAAACTTTTATTTCTTTAACATCCATTTAAAACCATCAGGATCCAGATCACATTAGTAGACAAAGTGCTTGAAGACCTGATTCCAAAAAAGAATTGAATCTGAGTTAAATACAAATGATTACTGTTCTTCAAATATTGTCTTTTTGTTGGCAAAAGGGATGGAATTGATGACTAACTACTTCTTTTTATCATCAAGTTCTGCTATTTTTTTCATGATAGACTCAGAATAGCCATGACATTTATTATCTTATTCATATAGGCTCCCTGCCCAGAAACACAAGGGAATAAATCTTACCCTAAAATGAATAATTCTGATGATTTTCTAGTACCCCAGTGCCTCCTCAAACAATTTCAGCCTTTTATTGTTGTTAGTAAAGATACCTTTTTTGTACATCTATGTGTCATTTTTTCTCTGACCCAGAAGATCCTCACACTTGCTTCCCATGGTACCTTCAAGAGGGGAAAAGGTTGTTTGTCCTAGTGTTTCTGTCATTGTAACTAGTGCAATGGTGGAAAGAGCAGGTTCTTGAGGATGAGACAGAAGTAGGATTAAAGCTCAGAGTCAAAGTTCCAGCTGTGTGTCCTGGAGCATACTCCTTAATATTTCAAGACCGCTTCTATAAATTGTGTATCATTAAATTCACCTCTCCATGTGCCAGAGCCAGTATGTGCTCAGTAACCCTGCTCTCCAATCTCCCATATCTTACTGATCTGTGGCACATTCTCCTAGCATAGTCACCTTGGACTTACTGAGCCTGGATTTTCTCATCTGCGTAATTAGGATAGGACTGGTCATCTCAGAGAATCATTTGGATCACATTAGGTAATACTAAAGAGGACTTAAAGTATCACCAATTTACCTAGTAATCTCCCCTTTCCTGTGGTTTCACTCTCTGTGGTTTTAGCTCCAAGAATACTATGTACAAGTAGATATTTTGAAAGTGTACATTTATATAACTTTTGATTACAATATATTGTTGTATATTGTCTATCGGTTGTGAGTTTTGGTGTCAGTCTCCTACTGTGTCTAATTTATAAACTTTATCATAGGTATGCATGTATAGGAAAATATACAAATAAATGCATATATAGGAAAAACATACATAGATACACACACACACACATATATATATTTATATATATATATATATATACATATAATATACTTATTTCAGGGGACTGTCTGTGTTTTAGGCACCCTCTGGGATTCTTGAGATGTATCACTCATGTACAAGAAGGGGAATACTCTAGCATTTCTAATACATGCTAACAGTAATAACGAGAGTTTGAGGATGGTCCTTATGAGTTGATGACTTTGAGAAACAAAAGTAGCACCAATTTCACAGAGTATTGTGGCTGTCACTGCTCCTGCTCTTAGTGGTCAGTAGGGGAAGGGTTTATATTAAGTCACAGGTCTTGATCACACTAAGTAAGGACCACGCTAAGGTAGACAAACCATTTGAGACCACATAACACTCCATTGGTCATAGTGTACAATTATTATATTCTCCTGCTGGCTCTTGAGCTCCTGCAGGTAAAGAGGGAATGTTCTTTTCATCTCCCCAGCCCCTGAAGAATGAGAACTGTTTGAGCAGAGCTCTAGAAGGACTTATTGCACATCACCTAACTTTGAGTTATTTGTTTTTGCGGGTGTAAAATGGGGATCATTGCCATACTATGTCAGAGTTTGGATATAAGGCTTGGTTGAGGAAATGCACGAGTATGGTTTAGAACAGGTCTTCACATATGATGAGCAGCTAAAGTGCAAACTGAGACTCAGCAAGGTTTAAAGTCACCAGCAAGAGACCTGTGGTCTGGACATGGCAGTTGGACCTCAGAGTCCCTGTTCTCCACCACGGGGCCTTACTTCTTCTCTGGGAATGGAGAGAACGTACAAAGCTCTTCTCTGTCTACAATTTACATTTAGGAAAAGGGGGTGACCCAATTGAATCTGATACTGGAAATCGCAATATCCTCCCAAGTTCTGTGTTTGGGGTGATTTCTGAGAGGCACGCTTACATCTCCCACTTTTACACAGAATATTGGAAAGTTGGAAAGTGTAGGAATCAGCTCTTGTGTCTATTCTGGGCTAGTTTGAAGCATTCAATTACCCTGTCATTGCCTTAGCTTCCTCATCTGGAAAAGTAAGGACCCAGTTTTCATAATCTCTGTTTCCTACCAGGTTTACCCAGTGATGATTCACGAGTCATCTATATGTTACCACCTATCCAGAAAACTCAAAACCTATAAACCCTTTTTCTCCAACTTCTCACCTGCCAGTTATCTTCAGCAATGAGTTGGGTTTCCAATGTATGTTAACCTGAAGAAAAACATGCCAAGGATAACTGGAATGACTTCTTCATATGGAAAGGGCTGAACAAGTGAGAAAGGGATGAAGCTTCCTTGCAATGATTATTCTGAGAGGCCTGTCCTGGTGACATCAACCTTCTTTTTTTGAACTATGATACATCCATCTTTCAATAGTTCTCATCTGTTGTAACTATATGCGTGGCTAAGCTTCGGATGCTTTGATATCAAAACAAGAATGGTTTCCAGGAAGACAGAGCAAAGGTGTAGCTTTCACGGACACTTGCGTCAGTATTACAGAATGCTCAGCAGCATAACAATTCAAATAGCCTATTTGCACATGAGGGGGAAAATGGTATGAAATACAGATATCAACAGATCTCTAAATAGAAAGTCTTAGATACTATAGCCAAAGGAGACTAAACCAATAATGATCAGCCCTTTCAACTGCCAACACAATGCTTAAATCCCATCTATCAAATTCTAGCTAAGGATATGTTAATATCCTCGAAATATTCCCTGTGATAGAAACCTCACTTCCTAGAGAAATTATACTAAAGTCTAGGTGATTCTATCAAGTAGGACATGTATCCCTATAATGACATGATGTATTTATGACCTACGAACATTGATTCCTGTTTCATCACCATTGATGCTGAGCACAGATTCAATCATCCTTCTACATGAAAACTCTCTGCCAAAGACATTTCCCTCTGATCTAGACGTATCCTTCCATTACTTCTCATGGGATAGGATTTTAAATTCTGCCCTGGTAAGAAAACAGATTATAGTAGATTATCAAGGTTAAATCCTTTATGCTTGCTGATCAATTCAAATTAGAATTGCATCCTAATGAAAGATATATTTGTGTTTGGTGATCGTTTATATGTCTATGGTGTATATGTTAATATACATTATATTATTAAATATAAGCATTGTATGTGGCTATCATAAGCAAGGGATCCTGTAAGATGCAGAAATGAGTCATATTTCATCCCTTTATGAAGATGGTCCCGATAACTTTTACTTTCTGTGAGACTTTTGGTGAGTTGCTTAATCTTTCTGAATCCCAGTTTTCTCACCTCTAATATAAGGCTCAGTAGAGAATGGCCTCATAGTGGTAATGATCAAATGTGATAATGAATGTGAAGCTCTTTATAAACAGCGAAACACCGTAAGCGCATTAGGCACCTTGATTAGAGGAAAGAGAAAGATAACAAGCTAACTGTCATGTTCGATAGAAAGGGATCAATATCATAAAATGATTACTAACAATATATACAGATTAATGTACTGTATGATAAGTGTGCATTAAAAACCAAGGAGAGGAGGCTTGCTCAGCTAAGTCCAAAGTAGGAATCTCTTCCATGAACTTGCAAGCAGGCAGAATTAACCCATGACAGAAGGAGCAATGATGACTCTAGGGGAGAAAGGTAGAAACTTTTATTGTATGGGAGAATGTGAGTGGAGACATAATGCACTGAAAATTGAAAATTTCCCTGAGGCAAATAGAACCAACGTATTTTGCAAGGTGACTGAAAAATAAATGCATGTTTGTGCCTATCTGTCTACAGACATATGTGCATGTGCCTTTCGATGGCATTTATGCTACATACTCCCCCTCCCACAACTGGAAAAATGCAAAAGCCAGTGGCCTGCAAGAGCACTGTAAAATTTTTTGGGCAACTTGTGTTCTTCTCAATGTTATGTCCTTGGCCTTTGCCTTGACCTCTCGCTATGATCTGTATTTGGATTTCGTAGCCAAGGCAGGAGCTTGAGACACCTATCACCATGGAGACAGAAGGGAATAACCAAGGGGGATGATTAGACAATGTCTTCTCTGAAATGGGACAATCTAGAAAGTACAAAGGATGAATTTCACATTGTGCCAGAACAATGGGTGAATACTGGGGTTGCCCCAGGCAAGCCAAGCTCTGTGGTTTAGGAAATAAGCTCTAGATTCAGTAGAGAAAATGTTTCTCCTTCATCTCTGCTCCCAGTTAGCTGTGTTTCATGAACAAGTCATGGAAACTCTAAAAGACTCTGTCCTCATTTGCTTCCTTGGGTCAGTAATACCCTTTTTAGAATTGTCTTCTAAGTATGAGCAATATGCCATATCATACTATATATAAAAATGCCTAGCTCAGTCATGACACCTAAAAGACTTGTAAAATATGTTGGTGTTTTCCCATTCTCATCTCTCTCCCTTATTTTCCTATTTTTCTGCCAGCCTGTTTGCCTCAGAACTTCAGATGGTGAAGCTAAGGCCAAAAATAAGAAGAGCCATGATCACTGCATCGGAGGCCATCATTATAATGATTCTGACCTGCAGGCTCAGGGGTGACGAATGGAGGGAGGTTCCATGGGAAGATCAGCTATGAGACAGGACACTTCATTTATTGGAACATGGGCATTTTCTAGAAGAAGAATATGGACTTATGGTGGCATAAAAAATGTATATATACAGATGCTGATTTATAAAGCTATACACCTGAAGCCTACATAATATCAAAAACCAATGTTACACCAAGAAAATAAATTCAACTAAAAGTGTTAAAACATAGGAAATGAAAAGGAGAAAGAAAATATAAACATCAAATGTTGGGATTCATTCAATCATCATCAATTCATTAAGACCCACTGAGTACCTGTTAGATATCTCACTCCATGCTAGGGATTGTAACCACGCTAGTAGGTGCACAGACCCTGAAATTACATTCTAGTGTTTCAAGAGTCTGTGGTCCTAAAGTGTCCCATGAAGCTAATCAAGGAAGAAAAAAATGATCTCAAGTAAGCGTAGAGAAAGCATTTTCTTACTGCCAGCACTTTACACTGATTGACAAAATCATGGATGCATATAGAGCAGCATTTCACTGTCTTCTATGGGAAAAGTATTTCATGATCAAAAGTTGTGGTTGTTGAATATTACCAGCTAAAGTCACACCCTCTCATCAGTAAATTAATATTTATTAGAATAGAGTCATTATCGATTTGTATTTGTAGGGCCTTAAGCTGAAACAGAACTGAGTAGTTAGGAAAGAGACCCACAGATCTGAAATATTCACTATCTGGCTGTCTAAAAAATTCCTCTGACCCCTTCTCAGATGACCTTTCGGAGAGGTCCAAAACAAGTATGTATACTCAGAGCAATTGTAATGTTGCTTACCACAGCATTTCTGGGCCAAGAAAAGTGTCCTCAGTGATTCCCAAATCCTGGTACCCATGCCCTTGTTCAATCCTCTCCCTTTGGCTGACTGGGATTTGCTTTTAGTGACTAGAATATAGAAGTGGATGCCACTTTGAAATTGGGCCTTAGGAAGGCCATGGCTTCTCTTTGGGGCACTGTTTTCCTCTTGCTCTAGAGGTCTCTGGCTGCCATGTCATGAATGCATTCAACAAACTTCTGTTGATACCCATGTGGTGAGGATATGAGACCTACAACTACATGAGTACACTTGTAAAAAGATCTTTGGAGGCTACCGATGGCCTTGTGAATGAGCTTGAGAATATATCCGCCAGCTTCATTTGAGCCTTGAGATGACTGTAGCCATGAGTGCCCACCTCACTGAGATACTCAGACCTTCCGGAGACAACCTGCTAATCCACAGTTAGGTTCCTGACACCCAGAAATTGTGACGCTATAAGTGTTTGTGGTTTTAAGTTGCTAATAATTAGAGTAGTTGCACAATAGGTAATTAATACAAATTCCTAAAATATTTGAACATTATAAACATATTATCCCTTTCCTATTTTTCCACATGGGTCACCTATTACTTTCTCTCAGGTTGCCAAGCATTTTAGATAATACTATTTGGGGGTGGGGGGAGTATATTAAATAGCTGAATCTTCAAAATATTCTAAACTAATGAAAATAAAGGTTAATCTTGTCTCCATCTGGACTTGGACCCCGAATTTTTATTTATTTATAGCTTGCATTCCTATCAGTTTTGGTGTTTTATTTGACAGAGTACCAATAAGTCATATTTAGACAAAGGATATTTTCAGATTAAGTTTCTTATACCACTAAAAACAGAAATGCAATTACAGAATATCTTCATAAATAGCACTCACTTCAGATATGTGTCTAACCATCCTCTGCCCTCTGAGGGGATTTTCTGAATCTGTATTTTCCAGGTTAGAGAAAAATAGAGATACTGTGCCATATAGAGCTATGTTTCTAAGCACTACATCTTTCCTGCATCCTCACCCAAAGACAGAAAACTGTGTACCATTATTGTATATATTAGCTTGGGAAAATATCTTGGTTGCTGAGGAATCTGCTTTGTCTTCTGGTGTAGACCACAGCTGACTCACAGTTTCCTCACACTGGTTTTGCTGACTCATTAATAACACGGGTTAGTGATGTATTTTTTTTTTCTCATAAATGACCATAAAGCCTTTTTAATTGAGCTGGTCAATATAAAAAAGACAAAAGCTCAGAATAAATGATGCTAAAGACTTTAAATTTTCAGTTCTAACTTTTATTGTCAGTAGAAGTTGAACAGAATGGTCATCAACTCAATGATATACTTACAATAAACTTGTCTGCATTATCCACTCTGTGCTCATGGCTGGGATGCATAAGACCTTGCATTTCTATCAGTGAGTGATGTAAATTTCATTCCTAAGTGGGCCCTATGCAATTCAAAAGAATGTGCACTTTGGAATCAGAAAACAGTACATCTGAATTCCAATTTGACCACCTGGTAGGTATTTGAACTTGGACAAGATATACAGTTACCCAAGGCCCTGTTTCTACACATGTAAAAGGTATAACATCATGGTTTTAAGAATCATGAGCTATATAAGTTGTCTTGTCCAATAGTTGTCTCATAACAGGTCCTTCAACATGATACTTTTTTCTCTTACTACTCCCTTACGTCTTAGACTCAGTCATCACAGAAAAGCACTGAAACCCTTTCTCAACACTGGGCCCCCAACGTGCTGAGTTACTCTTCTACTTGTGTGATGGCCACGTACCTATTCATCTCTGAACCCATATTGTGTAGCATTTCCCCTGCTCTCATGGACATATATTTTCTTTGACACGAAGGGTAGAAAGCAGCATTTTCTACAAATGACTATAACATTCAACAATTAATGAAGATTCTAACACTGAGGGATTTTGCTAGTTGAGACTTTACCCGAAAGCAACACAGATCTAGAGCAGAAGTGAGCATAACTGTGGCCCTTGAACTAGATCTGGGCTATGACCAGCTTTTGGAAGTAAACTTTTGTTGGAACACAGCCACGTATTTGTTTGCGTATTATCTGTAGCTGCTTTCCCAACACAATGGCAAGGGTGAGTAGTTGGGACAGAGACCACATGGACCACAAAGCCTAAAATATTTACCGTCTGGCCTGTTGTAGAAAATATGCAATGACCTGTGCTCTAAAGAGAGGATCTCTGGTTAGAGTCCTGAAGATATTAATTGATAAATATTTATGTGAAAGTATTTTAGAACTGAGAAGACATTGAACATCAGAATGGGGGAAGAATAGCCTGAAGGGTCTAGAACTAAGGTGTAGTTCTAATCAAGTTAGCTGGAGGAGGTGCCATCAGCTAGAAATGGATTATCAGAGGTGTGGCATTCAAAGACATACATTCCTTTCACAGCTCCATCACTTTCAAACCATGTGACCTTGAACAAATGACCTTGCTCCTAGTCAAATAAGGATTGTAACAATTTCTCCAGAGAATTTTTGCAAGAGTCAGTAAGATAAAGCACTCTATAAACTTGAAAGCTTTATACAAATGTTATTTTTTAATACACTGGTGAGTCACAATGAGCACTTGAAATCTGTTTACTGAAGGAGTTGCATTAATGCAAGAATTACATCTCTAAGTTTGTTGGAAAAGTTCTAGAACTATGCATCACAGTAAATGCCATTTTAAGCATCAAGCAGGGGTTACATTCATCCTTGCCCAAAGTTCCAATTATATTTTCATTTGAACTCAAATGGTATTTAAGGCGAACTTTTAGCATAGACACTTTCCAATCCCTGTAGACTACGCTCTGTGTATAAAATGTTGAACGTCCCAGAATGCCACTGTGCTCACTCCGTAATCAATGGCAACAGAATGAAACCTCCTTTACTCTTCTGTAAGGACTATTCCATCACTGAGCTCGGAAAAGCCAGGCTGTCTCAGAACTATTAAGGCCATATTGGAGAAAAACATTCTCCATTCTTCCTTAGGCCTAGTGACTCGAAGGCACCTTGATTGCTCAGGTCAAACTCTCCATGCTCCTATTCTCTGGCCTTGCAGCAGATGTACGTCTCTCACTGCATTGATATGTACCTATACATCATAACATCGCTGGGAAGATCCAGGAAGAATCCAGTTACTTCTACCACAGAGATGGGAGGGAAGGAAGAGTAAGACAGTTAAGATGATGATAGAGAAGGAGGTCTGCCTTGAGGGGGAAAATAGGGTGAATTTAAATGAAAAATTACTATTCTGGGAAGATGCTGGCAGGATTCCCAGATTTCCCTTTGTGTGAATGGCATTCGGTTCAATTTAGGTTTCCAGTCTGTGATGTGCTCCAGCTGTGATTTGTGCCTGCCATGTCAATGATTTACTCTCTGCCACTTTTAATCCACACATTTTCAGGCCGGGTGACAACACATACTGGCACCTAATTTGCAGTGACTGGTGTCATTCTGATATCAAAATGTCATAAAAGAGAAAGTGTCTCTGGGGAAAATGCTTTGCAAGTGTGGGGCATGGGAAAACCAGGGCGCCCAAAACTTCGGAGGATGTCTACCCAGGTTTCAAACCATGCATCTACTCTCTAATTTGCCTCACGTGCATTCTATCAAATATTTTGTATAGGCAAACATCATTCTAGAAATTTTACCAATGAGGTAACTGAGACTTGGTGAGGGACTTGTGTGTAGTCACTCAGTAATGTGAATTAAAACTGGGTAGAGAACAGAGGTCTGTCCATATTCTTTTCACTCTAAAGAGTTGTTCTCAAGAGTCTTCGGTTGATCAGGAGTATCACCTGCTACATAGCCTCCCCCCCTCTCTTCTGTTCTCCATTCCCTGAATTCAGATGGCTTGGATTCTAACACAGGCCAACAGTCATTTTCTCTTGGTGGTATCAGATTTGGACATGGTTCAGAGTAAAGGCACCACCAAGTCAACAGTTAAAAATTCTAAGCACTTTCCCACAAGAGTTGTTCAACTAGCTCATACACTTGGATTGCTTTAAAAATAAAATTTTAGAGTGCCTCCCTTTGGTGCATGCAACTAAGGTGCAAATTATGAAAGTCATGTTCCCAGATTCAAGACCCACAACCAGAGGAACAGAAAAAGGAAAAAGAAAAGAAGATATGGATTAACTTTCTCCTGTAAAGTGTCAAATAGCAAATATATTAGACTTTGTAGCCATTTGGTCTCTTTTACACCTATTTAATTATGAAGCTGTGATGCAAAAGCAATGTTAGCTGTTTTACAAGAGAAAACTTAACTCACTAAATTTGAGTATCTAGTTGATTTTATAAAATGTTGTATGAATTGGATAACTTCTCACCTGGGAAGCAGAGAGATTCTCTGTGAAGTTATACAAGATTAAAGATTTTTCTGGAAGCAAGAACAGAAAAAGGAAGTCATCAGCCAAAAAAAAAGAGTTCATTGGAAGAAAATAAGAGTGTGGTTGATGATGGCTTCTCACTGACTGAGCTGCAGTGTGCACGTCCACTGCCTAGGATCATTGTTGGGCAAAAAGCAAAGATCCTGTTTGGGAATGCAAGGAACATCTCTTTCTCCTGTTGGGATCTGTAACTAAGATTTCTTTCCATTTGGAGTAGTTGCTGATGAGTGATAGAGTGTGAAAGCTACCTGTATAGGCTTTTCAGACTCATTTTTAGTTGAGTTTTCCTCAATTATCTTTCAGCATTGCACATGAGTGGGCTATGGTCCAATAAAATCTTATTTACAAATACAAGCAGCAAGCCAGATCTGACCTGTGACCCATGATTTCCTGATGTGCATACTGGGATACCTTTAACTTTAAGCAGCTAAGCCGGAATTTCTCTGAAGTTTATGACACACAGAGCACAAAACAAGAAGACTTCCTGGGGAAGCATCTCACTGGTGTTAGTGCCTCCAGAGAGTCTCAGTGTACTTGGACTTTATGTTCTAAGGTGAAAGGGATGATCATTGATAACCCAAACAACCGGAGTCAAGAACAACTGCCTTTGTGAGATTATATACAGAGAGATCAACTAAAGGACCTCAGTGCTCAGGGCCAGAACCTGGATTGAACATGAAAATGTGAAGAGACATTGAAGAGAAGACAACATAACCAAGAGTCTGTCCATATAGTATGGTAGTGGGGTTTAAGAATCAACGCAGGAATGGAAGTCATACATTTCCACCATCTTCTCGCACATCAAAGTCAAACTTACTTTCAAAGATGGCATGTACTTCTTTGTCTGGTGTTCTAAGCCAAGAAGTATTTATTGACTCATTCATTTACACATTTACCACTGGTCATAGTCATTATCTGCTATGTGTCCAAGGCTTGCATTGGAGGTATTGGCTGTTGAGTGCTCAGAGTCTAATGGCATGGGACTGGCAAGTAACAATGCACTAGCATCTTGAGATATCATTGCTACCATGTGCACAAAGAAAGCACAGATATGTATCTGAGGTCAGAATATAGACCTGATCAACATCCAAAAACTAGAGAGGAGGAGGATGGACTCAGATTCAACTTAACTTACTTCCTGATGAGGTATAGCCTGGAGGCAGTAAAGAACCAAGGTAAATGCTTTATTTGTTTCCATGGGGGTATTGGGAAGACTAGGGATTCATACCTTCTGTAAAGTCTAGCTGCCCCACCATGTTGGAAAAACAAAACTGAAGACTTGCTGCCATTTTTTTAAATCTCATCAGATTAAGAGGTGGCCACAGTCATCAAACTTTCAGGTGTTCTGTTTCTAAGGCACCATAAAACCCTCATCAAACATGATCATATCCTCCTATACTATTCCATAAATGTGTTGTGATGACTAAATTTGAAAAAAATCATTCTGGCTCATTTTCCAAGACACAACTCTGTAATTATTAACATTCTTATGATCAATGTTAATATTAGTTATCTACATAGCTAATATTTGTACAAAACTTTAGAAATAGTTTTATATCTATCATCTTTTTTTCCTGATCCTCATAGAAATCTTATGAAACTGGATAAAGAAATTCGAACTTGAAGATATAAAATGTCTTGGCTGAGTGCACTGCTTCTTAGTAGCTAGAGCTGAATCTTAAACCGGATTCCTCAAGTTCACCTTCTGGTTCTGAATTCTTGAGAATCCACCAAGCCAATTTCAGCTCTGTTATTTACTTCTGCTTCAGCTATTAAAGGAGCATAAGGAAGTATTTTGTTTTTTAAGGTAACACAGAAGGGTGGGGGAAACAGAGCACTGTGAACTTCAAGTTGGGAGGGAAATCGATTTCTGGAGATTTGCTTTATCAGTTTCAGTCCTCCAAGTGAGTAGTGTGCATGAGTGGTGATAAATATAAACTAATCCTCTCTTAGGCCCTGGAAGGTTGTAAAAGAAAGGCCTAACGTGGTAGGGAAATTTTTAACTCTCTAAGAAGAGGGAATGGATCTAGCTACTTCTCTATTTGGAGGCTGGAGATGAGTACCAGAATTATGAAGAAAGAATGTCAAATGAGGGTTTCCAAGTATACTCAATCAGTATTTCATTCATGCTAAGGGTCCAAGAAAGAAGGGAATGGTTGTAAACAAAATTGATTTTCAGACTTCTTTACAACTTAACATACATTTTCTCATTAATTGCTTCCTTGAGTCCTCCAAAATACTTTTGGAAGCATTATTACTATTTTAAGTGGTATTTTTACCATCCTCATAAGTAGATGGGAAGGTGGACTCAATGAAATAAAAACATATTCACTCAGTAAGTGATGGAGCTAAGCGGTGCTTCATTCCTGGTTCTTTTCAAGGTTCTTTTTCTTTGTAGCTTAATTTCATTCTTTACTGAAATGCTTATCTGTAATTCATGCAGAAGAAAGGAAGTCTCTATCCTTTTGAGCCCCAGTTTTCATTGCTAGAGGATAGAGTAACACTAGATTGCCAACGTGTGCACTCAGTTCTGTCTCAGTTAGTAGTCGAGGAGTTCCCAGATGCCGACACATACAGAGAGGAGGTGACCAGTGCATGTTTGCCATGAGAGTGTGGGAGTGCAGAACTGATTGATGGATTAATGGATGGAAGCCTTGGCTGTGTCTTTGACCCATTCCTCAGTACTTAATGGGCTACAAACATGACTTTCCTTCTCCCCTGGGAACCATTTTCAAAATCCTTAGATGTAAGAGCTGGATAAGGTCTGAGATCACTTAGTCCAATCATTGGAGAAGTACCTTGTGTAAGGCCATATAACATCACCCAGCTCAACAGCCATGGACCATCATTCTATCGATAGGTACAAAGGTACAAATGATCATGAAGTTGACCAGTTCAGAGAGGGAAACTGTACATGGTACTTGAATAGGCATTAGGTCTAATAATGTTTGTAATAATTGAATGAATGAGTAATTCATCCCCTTTCCTAACAAATGACGATATCGCATGCCTTACTGAGAGTGACTCAACCTACCATCACTACCAAAAATGGTAATATGTGTTGGTGTCTATTCTAGAAAAGGACAGTGTTCAGAGACCATTAATTTCTAACTTTTAAGTATTGGTTGCTTTTGAGATTCAGTAAACCCTGGCCAACAAGTCCAAGTCTCCCCTACATGGATTTTAAAACCAAGGCCACCCATATGGCAAGATATTAAAAACCTCTTCTATTTTTCCTTTTAAAAAAAAAAAAAACCTCTTTTTTATTCAGAGAACAAGGTTGCTTCTATTGCATTCTTCTGCCTTTTTGATTTTACAGAATTCTTGAGGGCCTAGCTTCTCTTTTCAAAAAAATTTACCTGTCTTTCACAAAGAATCGTAATGACCATTCACATTTTCATATCAGGAACAAAGGTATATCTATGTGAGGTGGATTAGTAAATAAGTGCATACATACATGCATTCATGCAGATACACACACACACACACACACACACACATATATGTATCTCCACACATGCACACATGCATACATAGATAATACAACTTTTTCTGATTTTTTTCCTGGATGTTTTCATGCTGTTAGAATACAATTTAGTCCCCATGACCTTGAAGTTACACCAGGAAAAAAGCATAGAAATATATGTCCAGGACAAATCAGATATGCCCTGGTCTGAAGGCTTTTGAAAACTTACTTGCACAATGAAATCGGTCGGTATTTTCAGCTTAAGGGCGTGTCTGCTCTAGAAATCAAACAATTAATCTTTTGCAAATAATGGGTCATTTGTGTCCACATAATATAGCTGACCAGGGCCTAATCTCAGAGCTTGGCAGAGTGGATTCTGCCCTGTCGCCATTGTTTCCTATTTATGTGACCTTGGGAAGGCAGTCCCTGGTGACCTCTTTAGAATCGTTTCCTTGTAAAATCAAGATGATAATACTCATCCCCAGAGATTAACTATGAAATGAATGAACACAGTCTGAGATACCTAGTTAGTTCAGGGTTTGATTTCAACTGGGCATAAAAATATTTGGAAACTAGATTTCAGTGGAATGAACCCATGAACAAGAATGATACTGGACAATTGACTGCACCTCTGGGCCTTAGTTCCTGCATCTCTGCTCTGAAGAGTTTAGATGAGATGATTTCAGAGATGCCTTTAAGTGGTACTAGCTACATGCAAATTATAATATATGGAAAATATTGCATGTATGTATGTATACATTTATTTTATCTATAGCTCTTTCTCTGTCATCTATCTACCTATTATCTATTTATCCACACCAATTCATCTCATTAATTCTCACCATTCCCTTGAATTTAGAGAATGTCATCTCTACTTTGAAGAAGAAGGAAGGCTGGGAGAGAGCAGAGACATCCAAGGTCATAACACTGAGACTCTGAACTACTAGGATATAAATCAGATCTGGAAGACGCTAAGGACCCCACTCTGATCCAACATAGGAGATGATCATCCCAGAGACACCAGCACAATGGAGTGTATGGGGTTGCTGGGGGCTGTCCTCAGGCACCTAGATTTCATACAAACCTCTCAATGATTCTAACCATATCTTATTAGTTCAAGTCTCTGAAACCTAACAAAATTAGGGGAAAGAAATAATCTTCAATCTCTTCCTTATTATTTTAAACCAATAACTCATGAGTTGACTATGAGCCCTTCTGTAACAGATGATATCATTCACCTTTGTACTTCCAACACCCGGAGGCGCCAGGCAGGGACTCAAAGCTCCCTTGGGTTGAGTGTAGCTTGTACTTTGTCCTCTTTGCTTCTTGTTTTTGTCTTTACAGCCTGTTGACTGATTTTGGCCTAAATTTTGGGGAATTGCCAAAATCATATAGGAAGGAACCTGGATTCAGGAAGTGACCAGAGGGTCGAGGAAGCTCTTTTCCTCTTGGAAAAAGGTCCATCCTACTGGAAAAAGGTCCGTCTGCCTCAGCATCTTATTTCACTAAGACCACTCATCCCTCCCTCCCACCACCTCAAACACCATCACAACATTTATGACCTACAACTGGCAGGCAGCAAATGACAAAATGCATGTTGTTCTCAGAAAGTTAGAGTTGATTGGGCTATTTCTCCACTGTCTCTGGTGGTCTAGCAAGCTTCTTGGGAACTCCTGATCAGTATTTACAAGGATACATGAGTCAGTCCTTATTTTGAAAGTCTCCCTGATCCAATGCAGCCACAAACTAATCAGCCAAGGGGAGGTGCTACTCACTAAGTGAGTAGCATAGGTGGGCCCTGGGGGCAAGGAAGGCGAAGAAGAATCAAGTCAAGGAAAAACCTGGGAATTAATGGTTTATTCATTTATTACAAATGAAAACCCTTAGTAGGCTGTGCCACGTTACAGCAACACAAATTGAGTCCTAAAATAACTGTTACTAGAAAGGAAAAAAATACAAGGTGTCTTCAGTTCTGTCAACATTGGACTTAAATGACTTGCTTCTGTGCTTCTGGACCCCCCTGGGAAAGACGTGGGCATAAAATCTAATTGTAACTTTGTGAGCAATTAACCAAAGGAACCGTGATGGAATCCAATTGGGAGAAAGGAAGAGAAGCACATACCTTGCTTCCAATGAGGATGACACAGACAGGAAACTCACAAGTCTGCAAAGCCATAGCCTCCTCTCTCCAGTTGTATAACCCAGCAATGTAATCTCCCAGTGTGTCATAAAGTTTTTATGAGGATTAAATGAGATATACCAAATAACCTTCTTAGAACACTTCCTAGAATGTAGTAAAGCTTGATATGTTTTATCTCTCACTTTGATAGGGCTTTTGCCATGTATGGTGGGGGTGTTTTGGGTTACCTTGGTGACCCGGGTGCTATTAACATTTAGAACTCGGCTTCCAGAGATGTTTACTACCTTACAAAAATATGTGCAACAGATGACTTGCTCAAATGGGGATTTTACCCACCCCAAATGTCAATAGCCCTCTTGTTGGGAAACAGATCTTGGTCTTATATTGCGAGTTGCATAATTTTTAATCATTACCAAATACTGGAAACTCAGTTATTATAGCCCCTCCTTCACCAATGAGGTAACTGAGATTTTCAATAACTTGCCCAAAGTCAAAAAGCTGTTCATTAGCATTGTTTGGTTTTGAAATCTCAGATTTCTGTCTTTGAAATTAATGTTCTTTCTGCTGCACTCTGCTTTCTTGATTGCAGGCGTACAGGTATTAGTGTCTGAATCTTTCTGCATGATGGAAAATTGAGGGTGAGTTCATGTATTCTTTTTATAATTTGAATAGGGATATCCTAATTGGGTGGAAAAAATAGCTAATTTGCAGGGCAATGGTGGAAGTTCAGCAGTTTCAGTTATGGGAGAAGCTGCTCATTAGCCAGGAAGGAGCTTGTCTTACTAATAACTTGTCCCTCCTGCACCCGGAGCATCTTCTCTCAAAGCTGGTGTGAACATATAATGGAGATGCCTCTGGGCATCACCCACAGTGGCCACGGGGAGAATATTGTGAGCTTCTCCACAGGCTTTTAGGAAACTGAGCTAATGTGTGCAGTATCTGGTAAATAATTCAAGGACCAAGCATGTCTGCATGACTGGGTGGGGAGCGTTCGAGAAAGGCATATCTGAGAAACAGGAATTTTTCTCAGATTCTCAAAAAGAAATCAGAAATGGAACTTCCTAAGGAGCCCACCACCAACTCCCCATTGTAACAAAGATCTCTTGGACAGAGGGGCATATAGTACCCAGCATCTGATTTAGTATGAATCCGTATCCTTTATTCATTTAACAAATATTTCTTGATTAGTTTCAAAGACAAGACATTGTGCTAAGACTGCAGCTGCAAAGAGAAATCTAACATGCTGTTTTCTTCAAGGTCGTGATTTAACGAGGGGCAGACACATAGGATGAGATTGCGATGCACTGTGAGAAGAATGATGGTACCAAGAGTAAAGGTAGCACAAACGTGGGGGAGTCTGAGCAGGCTTCCTTCCTTCAATACCGCTTTGATGCTTATCAGGGGCCCTCTGGGGGAGGACTTTGCAGGAAGAGATGAGAACAGGCGCAGTGGTGAGACATGACGGTAGGAACTTCAGCTCCAAATAGTTCAGCAAAGGATGAACCAGAACAAGATGGGGAAATGGAGAAATGACTGACAGCAGACAGAGGCCAGGTCAGAAAGGGAGTTTGCTGAAGAACTTGCCTTTTATTTGATACTTAATTGGGAAGTAGTTGTCTTCATGAAGGAATAAAACAAAATAAAAATTGGATGTTCCATAGCATCTGAGAGGAAAAAAGTACCAAGATCTACGTGTTCTTCTTATAATATCCCTATGAATATCTAATGAGTTATCGAGTCTGTGCAGATGTCTCTAGGGGTTGAGTTTCCTAACACCCTTTTCATGGTTTCTTAATGGAAACTCCCACCTTTTCGAATTTCGAACACTACAATGGCCTCACAATTATTGTCTGGATCCCTTAATCCATCCTACATTTATAGAGTTTTCTAATATCAGAAACACCAGGGACTATGTGCTAAATACCAAAAAATACCAATTTATAATACTAAGAAATGACAATTAAAAGTCATATAAGAGTTTATAGTTTACAAAGTATCTATTATACCTGTTAAATTTATAACTCTGCTGTGCTGGGCTTTGTTCATCGAAACCCCAAGACTGTGAGAAAGGTACAGCATGATGGGGCACTAAGTATAGATGAAAGATTCCAGAGAAAATTACCAGGGGGTGAGAAGGTGAATTTAGACATGGAAGTGAGTTACTGAATTGGGGTTGAACAAATAACGTTGTTAGAGGTTGACTTATGTCCCCTAAAATCCATGTTGGCATAGGGTGGCCCTAATTATATGACTGGTGCCCTTATGAAAAGGGGGAAATCTGGACACAAAGATATACACGGAGTGAAGACAATGCTGTGAGACACCTGGAGAAGATGGCCATCTACAAACCAAAGAGAGACAACTGAGAACAGATCTTTTCCTCACAGCCCTGTAGACAAATTGAGTTGGGACTTCTGGTCTTCAGACCTGTGAGATGGCCCATTTCTGTGGCTTAAGTACTTAGTCTGTAACACCGTGTCATGGCAGTTTCATCAATATGAATGTGAAGGAATATAATGTGTCAGGCAGATCTCTGTGCTGCCTCTAGTGAGTATGGCTGGTTCTGTGCTCTTATTCCCTTAGATGCCTTTTTCCATTTTTCTAATTCCCACCCCACTTCTTTGGGTTTCATCTTCCTTCTGGAGAGAGAGACCTGTCAGGCACAGACAGTTCCTTTAGCTCTGTAGCCTCCCTCATTATACCCAGTGACCCAAGGCATTGGCTGAATGATGCAGGAGGAGGAACAACTAGCTTCTGGACTGTGAGGTGGAATCTCCATTAGAAACATCTCCTGCAGGATAAAGATGAAGCATCCTTCCAGCAAACTTCATCTGAGATCTCCCTTGTGCCCTGCTTCCCCATTTCCTTTACCACATTCTCCTGGCAGTGCTGCCTTCATCAATGACTTCCATCTGAATCCTTCTCTCAGGGTCTGCTTCTCGGGAACCCAGCCTAAGATGATATTGTATTTCCCTGCCATCAGCACTGAAAATGATTAAAGATGGAGAAGGTAGTATGACTGCGATTTCCCCATGAATAAAGGAAGTAAGTTTGGTCAGTGCCAGCCAAGGTGATAGGAGTAATAGCCTGAGCAGAATTGTAAGCACAAAGCAACATAAGTTACAACAGATAGCCTTCTATTTCACATACCTGATTCTTAGCCCACTGTTTTTGTACCTGTTCATTGTGTTGCAAAAGAGATAAAGCAAACTGTGTAGCTTGTAGCAAGCAAGTGACTTTTTCACCTGCAGAATTTGGCTCAATGTTAGTTAAGTGCTTTGGAATTTAAAGCAATTTTTTTTTCTTTAAAATGTGTAAATGCTGTGTTGATAAATGTCACCGAGAAGAACGAATGTGATGGAATGTGCTGAGGATAATGGGAGTTACTTTCTAGCTCACCTGAACCATGACTTGTCTACATTTAGCAAGAATAATGAATGTAATTTAATACAACACCTTTGCAGGGAAGTGACTCAAAACACTTCTCAAAGTGAATATTAAAATGCTGAATTATGCAATAAAGACATAGATTTAAGTAGATAATAATAGATCACATACTCACCAAAGCACACAAAGCTACAGAGGGCACATTTACTTGAATATGCATTATATTGTTATTAGGTAGAAAGATGAGCATAGAAAGAGACACTGACATGGAATAAGGAAAACAAAGGTCACATAGAGATTGAATAGCTATTTTAATGAATAGAACCTACTGAATATATTGCCAAGGGCAGGAGTGCCGAATAACAAGGAACATGATTCGATCCACCGTGGATGATATGGGTGACTTTCAACAAGTCATTAACCTATTTGAGCTGCAATCTTTCTACATATGCAGAGTGAACTAAAATTACCTACTTTCTAGGATTTTCATGGTGCATTAATGAGATAATATATATTTTAGAAGGTGCTTGATAAAAGATAACTTTTAAAAATTTTGTTGTTGTTATCAATGAGATATAATAACCACAGTCACCTTTTACTCACTCATTAGGTCCTGCTCCCACCTTAACTAACCAGTGGAATATCATTCTGTAAACCCTCACCCAATTTGCTCTCTCTATTCCATGGAATGCAATCATAAATCATGTGAGAGCTTGAAGGAAAACGGAATACGTTTAGTCTAAATGTCTTATTTTATGGGTAAAAAAATGAGGCCCAGTGAGGTAAGATGATTTGTTTGCCATCACACATAACTTTAGCTACCATTCTATTCAGATTTCTGCTCACATTCTATATGCATTATCACATCTGATTCTTATAATTAGCTCATGAGGATGATATTCTTATTTTTCTCAGTAGAAAATGAGATGCAGAGAGAGGTAATGTTTATTTAAAATCACACCGCTGTCAGGTGGTGCAGCTGGGTTTTCATCATAGGTCCAACTGACTCTTAACAGATATACTTAGAGTCTCTGCTTTCCCTTACAGTTGTTTTTTTTTTTTTTTAAGGGAAGGAGTAGTCAGGAATGAAGTTGAATAGGCCGACAAACAGCAAGAGAGTGAAGGAAGAAACATTTATTTATTTTACTTAATTTTTCATCTTGGTTATTTCCCCCAGGTCCCAGGTTGCGAATCTGGGTCCATGGGATGTATGTGGATGACATCTGGTGGCCTGATCCTCCAGGCCACCATGCCAAAGTCCTTCCTACTTGTGACCTCCAAGGAATCTGTACTCTTGCTGAATATCTCAGTTTTAAAGCAGATCATGCTCTAATGGTATTTAGCGAGTAGCTTGCTTGTTGCTACTATCATTTTCCATTTCCAAGAGGTTTTCCATGACCCGGTGGGGATAAGAAAGTTGGGAGGATAATGTAAATAGCCTTGTTACTTGTTTCACTCTCACAATGGTGCTTTCCTCTCTCCTTCACACTCCAATTCAGAGTTGAGCATTTGAATCAGAAAATTCAGGCTTTCATATGTATTTTTAGGCAAGTCATAAAGATATTCTGAGACTCATCTTCCACAACAAAAAACAGTGTTGTAATAATATCTGCAACACCAGTTTCATTCAGCTTGCAGGAAGATGAAATACGTGTGAAAACGATTTGAAAACAAGAAGTGCTATATGTACTCATTTGAAAATGTCAAATAAAAGGTAAAGACTTATAAAGGTGAAACTTAGGAAATCTTTTCAAATCATCCACATATTAGGAGTGAGATGTGTTGGCTAGCCTGTCCACTGACTATCACACACAAATTGGCAAAGCACCGATGACTGTTGAATTCCTAGAAGTCATTATGGCTATGTCTTCTTTAGAATATAAGGCAAAGGTTAATCAACAGTTCTTTTGAAATGATAGCTGGAGAAATGATGGCTAAGAACACCGAACTTTCAAGTCACCAATATGACTTCCTAAGCCTGAAAAATCCTTGGCAGCAGCTCTTCCAATAAATCAGCATGTCAGAAGAAACAATGACCCTTCCCATGAAACAAAACCACTGAACTCTTCAAGATGGACTTGGAACAGAAGTCTCCAAGACAACCTCAATGCAGCTCATTCTTTTCTCATTCATTGAAGGCAGGTACAAACAGTGTTGGAATACTTTCACCCCAGTCAAGAAGCTCACCAATCCAGAACGACCCTCAGAGATCCAGATAAGAGAGTGAAGCAATTGACCATTGTAAACATTTGTCTACTCTGGCCAAATCACCAACTGTTATTCTCTGTTGTTAGTATTATGAAGAATTTTTATTTGAACTTCAACCAGGGAAGCAAATAAAAAACATAATAAGTCACTCAGCTTCCTGACAACAAACAGGTTGGGATGATTTGCTACCGGAAATGTAAGGGAACCAGATCAACTGTGAGATGTTGTTTTCAATTTCATAGATTTCAGATAGAAAATACGACTTATACCTCATCTTGCCCCAATGCCTGGTATTATCCAGGAGGAAACACAGAATCAAGAGGCAAAGTAACTTGTTTGCAGTGTATGCAAGGGCGCACATTCTGGAATATGGCAGAATTTGATCTACTTACTGGCCTTACTCTTTTTTCATTTTGTTTTTATGTGTCACAATATGACCTCTCTAATTATTAACTATGACCCAACATTCCATTGTTCGGAATGTATTTATTGAGTGCTTCCTATATACTTAGCCATCTTTCCTGGATTGACCCTAGAGAAAAAAAAATAAATGGAGTAAACAATAAGGAATACTTTACTGATACATATGATCTCATTTAATCCTCACAACAGCACTGTGACTGAGGAAATTGCCCCACTAAGGAATGGGGTATGGAATGAGGAAACGGACATTTGCTTTGGTTATGCAGCTAGTCCATAGGAACACTGATTCAAATAGAAGCTGTCTGACCCTTCATTCTAGGTTTATTACTTTATGCCATGTTGACTTTTCAATTCAGATCTTTCTCTCTTCAACTTTTGCACTATCTTACGTATTTCCACAAAGTCTATTCTAGTCCAATATCTAGATAATGACTTGGAATCTTAAAAAGCCCCTGATCTCAAGGAGCTGGTAAGTGCTAAGAAAACTAAGCAGGATAGAGGTCAGCCACACTGACCAGAGATGGGAGCACAGAGAAAGGCCCCAATGAGGAAAGATCACTGAGCAGAGGCTGAAGATGGCAAAGTTCAGAGACAGAAATGGGAAGCCAACATAAGATTAAGACATCATACTCTAATGACAGCAGTGCTAGGATCAAATATCTACCAGAAGGACTGGAATGGTGATTGTGAACTTCATGTATTACGTACAGATGCTGATTTACAATGATATGAAACACACATATAATGCGATGCAATGTTCCTTCAATAAAATTACTTTAAAAAATCTACTGGAATATTTATTGACTCTCTGGCTTGAGCAAAATGACTCAAATTCTCAGAGCCCTCCTCTCTAAAATGGTGCTAATAACAGTACGCACATCTAAGGTTATGAGAGGACTCATTGAAAACAGTATCTGATATACAATGAATAATGTTTATCAACTAATTTTTATCTCTGCAACTCTGATAGGCTCACCATCCTCTTAAGTCTATGTCATTGCCCTGGGTTGTTCCTATTCTTAAAAACCAACAACAGGATTTTTTAATGTTTTTCTTTTTCTGATAAAATATTATGAAGGTCAATAGTATAAAACAGATGAAAGGGAAGCTGTTCTGGTCGGCTGAAAGCAGCAGGAAGCACACTCTGCTCAGCTCCGTCCTCACCACCACGTCCTGAGGAGGCCTGGCTTTCAGAGAGCACAGTTAATAACATTCCCATCTGACAGAGCTCCTTACATAATGATGGGCATGACATAGGGCTGAGCATGCAATTACTCAAAGAATGTTGAAAACTGCCAAGGATAGCCTCGTGGCTTGCTTGCTTGCTTTTTTTACTTCCCTTCTTTCTTTCAATTTTTTAAGGAAAGATTACCAGGCCACACCGCACATCACCATCCTTCTTGAGGTAGAAGCTGGTGGTTGTTTATTTAGCTCAGGCTTAGTCACAAGTTCAGAACATTCTGTGGGTTTTACTGGAACTCAATATCATGGCTCATCCCAACCAAGATCACTCTGGCTAAGGCTACTGGTGACGTCCTTGGGACAATGGCAGAGGTTTTAGGGCTCCATGAGAGGACGAGTCTCTTCACTCTTCAGCCTAAGAGACAGCCCCTGTTGTCTCCTCAGCTCAAGAAGCTAGAATGTCAGGACTAGAATGGAAGGCTGTAGGCAGGTGTGTTCAATGCTCAGGAGGGACAACTTTCCCTGTTCTAGAGTGTAGAAAATCTACTACTTTGGAATTTGAGAAATATTTCTAGTCACCTGGAGGTCCATCAGTTATGTTTTTATTCCCTTTTGTGTATCTTTTATGCTTCTGTAGATCTGGGTGTGGTTAACCCAAATATGGGTCTATTATTGAGGGTTTAATGGGTTCTTGCTTATTTACTTCAGTTCACATGAACACAGCGCTTACCAAACTCTCCTTTCTTCAGAGCACCTCTGTTCAGGAAGAGACACACATATTTGTCAAAGAGCCTACTGGGTGCCAGCCAGAGCACTTTCTACTACAGACATCTGTTAATCTTACCGACAGTCCTGTGGGGGTGGGGCTATCCTGTGTCTTTAGAAGAGGAAAAGGAGATCCCAAACATCAAATAAGTCATTCAAAGTCACATGGTGAATGAATGAAAGCCAAATCAAATCAAAGTCAGGTACAGCAAAAATCTCTTTCCTTTCCACTGAGTTGTTCTCTAATGAGAAAAGCCATCGAATTAAAAAAACTGTCTAGTGTGCAGCTTAATCCTCCATGAAATAGTCACATTTTTAAGACCTGAGTCTTACTTATCCACATGACTGTTTGGCTAGAATAATTTCAGTCTCTCTCTCTCTCTCTGTCTCTCTCTGTCTCTCTCTCTCTCTGTCTCTCTCTCTCTCTGTCTCTCTCTCTCTCTCTCTCTCTCTCCAAAAGAAAAAGAAAAAAAATAAACGTAAGCAAGAAGTTAAAAGAGTCAGACATTCAAGTCTTCTCTGGACCTCCGCTTCCCCAACTGTAAAAAAGAAAAATTTAGTTAGGACATTACCAATGTCACTTTCTAATCTTCACATCAAGTCTCCCCTTTGTGAAATGAGGCACTCTGTTTTCTTCTTTCTCATTCACTTATGTTGGAAGATCTTTGTTTCTCCTGAATCTAAATCAAGTCTGACAACAAAATCAGGGAGGACACTTGCCAACATTCTAATACAGCTTTTGGTGCATACACTATTAGGAACACCTATGGACCTGAAAGGAAGTTATTTCCACTGAGCAGGTTTCTCTGCCATGTGTTTCTTGAGTGATGGTGAGATTGAGATCATTACTAGTGGTCAGTCCCTCCAACCATAAAGACAGAGGCGTAAACAAGTGAATGTGGATGCCTGGCAGATGATGACTGCAGCGGTAAGGCCAGTGTGAACTACTAGTTGAGCAGAAATTGAGCATCAAGGTTTGAACGTGGTATAAATTTCTAAAAGGTAATGCTAAAACCGTAGTCAGTAAATGGATTGGGAAAACGATCCAAACAAATCCAAAGAGCAAAAGACTAAGGAATATGATCTGTGTTTGGAATGATGGATATTCTTTATGAAGACAGAGCAAAATTAAGTGTCCATCATGGGCAGGACAGGAAAGTGTGACTTTTGGCTCATCGGGGAGCCCAATCTGACCCATACATACTGATTTCTTACATAGAGATTTGGGAAATCTGTTTTATTGAAACAATTCACAAGTGGAAGGGACTTCAGAAACTTTCCTCTAACTTCCTTTTTAATGCAGGAGCTATTTCAAAACAAAGATTCTTCGAAGTTTCTATAAAGGGTGATGATTTCCACTGTATTTCAGAGTTTTGAAATGCTTTGAAGGACCATGATTAAGAATACAGTCTGTGAAGTAAGACATGTGAGCTGGATGCACAAACTGCGATGGCCTTGGGCACAAAGCTAATCGCAGGTCTTGCTTTCTTTTGAAGAAATTGGAATATTTTTTGTATTTTAGAGATGTTGTGAGGATTAAGATGTTCGACACATGTTAGGCACCAAAAAAAGTGCTCAATAAATGTTAAATTCTAATGTGCTTTGTGGAAATATATCTCATTTTAATCCTGTGAGTATCCTGGGAGGTAGTGATTGTTCGTACTTTCACACGTGTGAACAGACTGCTCCTAAGAGAATGTGAATTCATTTGCTCATGGTAGTCATGGCGGTTGGGCTGGGAAATGAAGCTGGGTTTCTCTGTCTACAAAGTCCATTTGTGTTCAATTAAATCATGGTGCCTTCTATAGTGAGTGAAATTTTGCTTCCAGCAATTGGTAGGTAATATGATACAGTTCTTAGCGATGTTAAATAATACTGTTGCTCAGTACTGTGAAAATTAAAAGTGAGATCTAAAAACAGAGCACCTTGTACTCTGGGTGTGTAATATTCACTCGCACTAAACTCCCATGCAGACTCATATCACATCACAGAATCTGGTACAGGGCAAGTGCTCCACTGCTCATGGCTTCATGACCAGTGGCGTAGAGTTAGCTTTTTTGAGCATTGTGTGTAATGCCTACTTTCACCCAAGCAGTGAGCAGACATAAGAGGACATTTCTGCATCTTCTTTTAATCTCTTCTCAAGGCTTCATGGGTAGCCAGTTCCTTTGCTTTCTTTTCAGTCATTTCTCTCACCGCATCGTGTGACTGCCAGGTCACTATGGGAAAAACCAAAAGGAGAGAGTCACAGGCATTTTCTGAGCCCCGATTCCCCCCACCCCCTGGTTACCTAGCCTCATTTCTGTTTCCCAAGCAAGACACACTTTATGAGACACTGCTATTTTCCCCTTTCCTCTAAAGAAGAAAGGACTTCAAAGAACAATTGAAGAATTGAACCTGGGTGAGGCCCACATCGTGGAAACATTTGATGAGCTGGTAACACTATAAACCCTGATGCCACACATTCGCAACGGGAAGTGTTTTTTCACATCTCCTTAGAAGAGCTGCCTCATTCAGATCTTTGGTCTTAATAAGGTAGTAACCTGCTTTCACACCTCAAATTTAGTTCTCTACCCTGAGACCTGCTAACCCAAATTACTCCTTCTCCTCCAATATCAGAAAAAATGATACTGTGATTAGGTGCAAGTGGAAATGGAAAAGGACATGGGAGTAATGCTATTCCCAAAGGAGGTGGGAAGGTATTGCTTCTGTAATTCTAGCGCAGCTGCGAGCGAGGAGAGAGCCAATACTTGATGAAGGTGTGGAGGGAAGTCAGGGATGTAACTCTACCTGGATGGATGTTCTCAAGGACCTGATACCTGCGTAGGCCCACATGCCTGTGGTTAAGGAACCAAATGGTACTGCCTGCATACTGAGAGAATGCAGCTTTCTGGAACTGGGATACTATATGAATTGCTCAGGCTCTTTCATTTATTCACGTATTCATTTAGTAAGTTTCCTGATTATATGAATTACCATTTATTGAAGATGTTTTCCCTTTCTTTTATTTGTTGTTTTGTTTTTGTTACACATCAAACATTGTGTTGGGGTCTTCTCTTCATGAGTTATTTTATCTCATCTGCATACCACTTCTAAGAGATAAACATTGGAATCACAATATTTATATAAGTAACATGGAACACAGAGTATTGTTACTTATCAGTACTCCTCACTGTGTGGTGGTTAGAACTTACTAATATTTTTGTTTATCTCAGATGAATAAAAAGGCTAAGCTCCAAACTCATACGGAACTCACAGTCTCCTGGGTGATATAACTAGTTCATGAGCAAGCAAAATAAGAACGATGAAATCTGAAGTTTAACTTTTAATAACACGATGGACAAAACACAATAGTGCAGACTTGCATCAAACATATATTGATGTGGTGAAAATAGACATGACTGCAGAGGCAAAAAAAAAAAAAAAAAAAAAAAAAATTTAAAATAGCCCCACTAAAAAAATTCCAGTTGTTTGTAGAAGGAAATAACTGGCTTGACATTGTGGCAACTTATAAATGGTGACAAAGCAGAGTGGGGCTCTTCCTGTTGCTGGCTGAGGTTTAATGGTCCCTACATGATTAGGAAAATTAAAGTTTGAATCTGAGTATGGTGCAGAGGTCAAATTTGTATTCTGCAGATATAAGATTCTATAAGAGGGTTCATTTATCTTGTAAGGACCCTGGGTAGATTTGAAAAAAATGTCCCTCATAAGAAATCAAAAATCAAGGCTATACCGCTTGAAGTTGTAGAATCTGGGTTTGCACTTCCCATGTGGGGTAGAAATCTCCCGCGATTACTCATGGGAGAATTAGTCTACAGCTCCATGAACAAACTGAATGGCACTATGGAAGAGAATATAAAATGTTCACAGCTTAGCTTGCATTGTTTCAAGAGACAGAAATACATCCTCCAGAAAAGTTAAGTTTGCAACCAGAAATTATAAGGCCATTTAGGAAAGTTACACCGTGAGGGCAAACCACAGGCCCCCATCTCTGATCACCAGGTGTAGCATCTTCCCATGAGCAGCGACTGCTTGCATTTCCTTGCCGTCCTTGTCCCTGTGCTGTTCCAAAGTCCAGGCTTAACCCTGCCCTGCAAAATTCCTCCCACTCAGACTGCCACTGCCAAACCTGCAGATACCTTCAGATGTTTCCTGTCTGCTCTGGGGGTACTGAGGTCTCTCCTGCCTCCCACCTGCAAACTTGTGTGGACAGTATATCCCTTACCTCATGTGTAAGATGGCCGTTGAGACTTCTCTGACCCAAAGACCTTTTCAGTTTTGGCATTTGATGCCTTCCTAAGATGACAACGATCTCCACCCTAGACTGAAGGATCCTTTGGTGTATATTGGCTCTTCAAATTGAGACAAAATTGACCATCTTAAATGCATAATTTGGTGGTATCCCGTTTTTTCACCAAGTTGTGCAAATATCACCGTTATCTAATTCCAGAACATTTCCACGTCCCTTAAAAGAAGCCTCGTATCTGTTAGCAGTCAGTCCCATTTTCTTCCTCCCCTAACCCCTTGCAAACATTAATCTTAACTTGAAAACAAGTAAGGAGAAAAAAGCAAGCAAGAAGAAAGCAAATCCAAATAAACAAAATAAAACAAATAATGAATAAATGAATAAAACACCAAACCAAGAATGAAACTTGTTTATAAATAGAGACTAATAGGTGAAAAATTGTCAGGAAGGAATTGACCAATCTGGAAACAGTGCTAGAAAAATTGACCATCCAAACTGAAAGACATGAGTTCATAAATAAATAAGGTCTACCATCCATGAAAATAAATTCCAGGCGAATTGAAGACAAAAAGGTGAACAAAGAGATTTTAAAGCCTGCAGAAGAAATTACAGGATGTTATTTTTCCAGTCTTTGGCTAGAAAAATAAATTTTTAGGAAGACATAAAAAGACCAAATCATAAAGGAAAATACTGATTAACTTTGAACACCTTAAAATCAGAACATCTGCATGACTAATGGACCAACATCCAAACAGAAAGATACAGACTGGGAAAAATTATCAGGAAAACATAGAGTTGAGAAAAGGTTGATATTACAAATAAATATGAAGAGAAAAAAAATGACCTAATTATGGAGGAAGCAAATTGTTTAAATTAGCAATTTATAAAAAAAAAAAGAAGCAAGAATGGCTCACAAATAATAGTTCACTTCAAATCTTTTAGAGTTAACACGAATAAGTTTAGAAAATATCAAGTGTTAGCCCACCCAGGTGGAGTAGCAGTTTGGTCCACTGCCTCCCACTGAGCTCAGTCCACATACATCCCAAGGACCTGGGCTTGAGTCCTGGGTCTGGTGGGAACAATCATGGTGAACGACTGAATAAAATAAAATGCTTCCTCTTCCTCTCCCTGCCTACCTGCCTCTGCTGCCCTTAACTCTTGTCTGAATCATTTCTTTAAAACGTTAATGAGACAGCAGAGAAAAGTCCACTCTCTTTATCGTTTACAAGATTTTATAATGGAATGCAATTAGAACAACAATTTGGCAATAGCTATAGATCAGGAGACATGCACATAATGCTTACCTCAGGCAGATCACGTGTTTTAGGAGCATCAGCCTCAACCCTGTTCTAGAGATGGGGCACATTCTCAATACTAAATTCTACGTATTTGAAATACACAGGTGGACATCCTTCCACATGCTCACAGAATAGCTATAGGAATTAAGGGGACCAATTAGACAAAATTCGGGATTGTTATTTGATGAATTTTTTCCTACTGCTTGTGAGCCACAAAGCTGGCATCCTGGGTGGTCCATGGTGATAACCAGGAATTGGAGCCAATACTGAGCAATCGGAGCTGAGAAAAGGAGAGAAAATAATTCTTGGCCCTGGTGACAATTCCTAGTCAACAGAAGAAGCCTTTCCTTCAACTACTTTTCTCTGGACTTTTAAGTTATCTGAACCAAAAAGAGAAACTGTCTTGTGCTTTTTAAGTCATGTTGAGCTTCCCAAACCACAATCAACAATATCCTAAAGTGAGTAGGATGTAACTGGGCACAAGGAAAAGAGGATATTAATGCAAACAAGCGAGATAAGATAGCATGTTGTACACAGCGGAGATTGTACTTTGCTTTGAGTATGTTCTCTCACACTACCCTGTACTTCCTAGGTGTATCCTTTTCCACATTTAATTGTTACTGCTTCTTCAATTATATCTAACTTGCTCACATTGCATCCACAAAGTCAAGTCAAGTGCCAGGTACACAGTACGTACTTAATAACAACTTTATTTTTTCGATTGATTGTATTGAAGGAACTTTGCTTCGTAACATTATATGGTTTAATATGAGGATCATAATAAATCAACGTATGTATAACACACATTAAGTTGATCTCACTAATTCAGTTCTTCTTTCACTATATAAAATACTTCTAGAATCAATGTTGGATTAAAAGTATAATGCAGGTTAGTAGGTAGGATTGAAACCAACAGTTGGCAGAATCTAATGTCAGATTCAGTCTATGAACCAATGCAAAGTACAAGGAGGAGAGCTACAGCTTAACTATGCCTTAGGAAAAATAAGTTTCAAATTCATTCACACATTTATTTATGCAAGGGAAATTGGGATTGGGTCTTACATATGTATGACTCACTTACTATGTGATAGGACTTGTGTTAACGACTTGACTTTTACCTCTTTTAATTCTCTGTGACATCTTTCCAGGTAGATAATGTGATATAACCTACCACAGAGTTGGTGCTTAATTTACAAATAATTGATTGTATCCAAATCCTGTGTTCTTTTTACCTATCGTGTCACTTCCTGTGAAGATTGATGGCACCTCTTAGGAGCCTGAAAAATGAATAACAAGGGCTGAAGCAATGAGCAATAGAGCAATAGAGCCCCTGGCAGATGGGGCTCTATTGATCTGGAACACCTTTTTCAGAATTTGATGTGTAGGTTGCTTTAAAGTCTCACCTGATACCACTAGCATAGTTTAAATTATGGAGAGAATGATAAATCCCATGTATGTGGACACAAGAAGGAAAGGTTTTGGAAGATGACAAGATGAGGCCAGATAATGGAGTCAATTAAAATATAAAATATTTAGCCAATGATAGTAAAATTAATTTTAAAACAGTAGATTAGTTATGGCCTCAGAAGGAGGTTATTTCCATAGTCAAATACTTAAGAATCTCTTCTGAGACTTGGCAATAGGAATGAGGAAGAAACAAACACAGCCTAAAGAGGCTTTGTGGAAACAATGGACTGGAGTTAGCAGCATTGCCAAAGGTGACAAAATGTAATGGATAAGAATGTGAAAGATTCAGTTAAACTTCTCGTTTATGACCTTATCTCATGTACTTAATATTTAAGAAAAAATTTCCAATTCGTAAAATGTGGATAATATTGAGACTTACTTTAAGGGGTGGAGTGCAAAAAGCATTGCCTGGAACATGATAAATGATTGATGAATATTAATTAATGGCATTTGTTCAAAATTATTAAAAAAGTATCAACACAATGGCACAATTTGAATACAAACAGAAAAAATGGTATATATGGAAGCACTGGGGATGTAGTAGATTTTTGTCAGAAGATCTGCTTGCTTTTCTGTATTGTAAGTTTAAAATCAGTACATGTTTACATTTATTATGAGCTTAGCTCTGTAAGTGAAATGATTCAGAGATGCTAGAATGGATTTCAGAGACAACTGCACGTAAAAGCGAATCTTTTGACTTAGGAGTCAAACTGTCAAGTTTTGAACTCCTGCTTTGTTACACAATAGCTTTTTATTTTGCTCTCCAAACACTAACTTCCACATCTGTGAAAGGGTAAAACTAACTCCTAGGGTTCTTAAAAGGCTTCAAAATAATTTAAGCTAAATATTTCCCATTGCACTTAGTATATACTAAGAACTCTACAGGGTAACAATCATAGTAGTACGGATGTAAAAAGAGTACTCCTGGCAATAATATTAGTATTTGGATTACTACTTGGTGGTAGGAGAGAGCAATAGTACTCAGAAGACTAGTATAAATTTTTGCAGAAGTGAACACACACTTCAGATTGGAGCCATTATTGTGTATAGTTACTTTTTTCCCACAGTGAGTAAAGTTGAGGGACAGGAACTGGGATTTAAAGAAAAAGAGTACAAGGAGCCAGGATTGAGATGGAGGAAGAATAAGTGAACAGAGGAACAGAAGATAACTGTCTGGGAAATGGTGTTTCCATAACGGTGCCAATCCAGTGTCCCTGAGAGGGTCAAAGAAATGGAGAATTGGGGCAAAATATGGGTTAATTTTCAGGAGGGAAGTTCAGATGTTTCAAGGGGCAGGGATTCAACCATAGAAGGGTAAAACTGGAAACAGTTTGAGAGGAAATTTAAATGAATTGGTAGCTAAAGATGCCACAAGGGCGGGCACATCATCAGGAAAAGGGGCAGCATGGTCTGCACAAGCATTCAGCCCTGCTTGCATGATTACGCCTGGCTTCCTCCACACACCATTATCCTCCTGTCCTCCCTTGAGGTAGGTGTCAGGTGACTGATTTTTAGCCAATGGGACGTGAGCTGAGTCATCTGCACCACTTTCAGGCCATGGTGATTTTAAGTGAGCATCTTCCTGTTCTTTGTACCGGTTGACTGGGAGGACTCAGAGGACACAGAGGTGGGTTTGCTGGCAGAGGCAGCTATGTCTCTGCATGACTATGAGGAGGGTCATCCTGTCTCTTCCCCTCAACTGTCACTGGATTATGACGTGAGTGAGAAATAAAATATTGTTATATTATATTGCCAAGTTCTTTGTCACGATGGTTAATCTGCCCTGACTAATGTAGTTAATAACTATTCTGAACCTTCTTCATTTGTGAAATAGAACTAGCAACAGCTACTTACCTGACAGCCTTTCCCTTTTTCCTTGATAATGATATTATCCTAACAGACTAATTGGCAATATTTTGCCTTCAGGGTCCCTCTTCAGTCTTCTGCTAGGAAACAGTGTGTGTGTGTGTGTGTGTGTGTGTGTGTGTGTTGAGTACACCACACACATGTGCACTGACCCATTTAAACCAGTTGTGGCGATTGTTTGTGACTCAGTAATGAGCATGGGTCAATGAAATGTGGAAGCAAGTCCTCTGCGGAGCTTCTGGGAAATTTTCCTGGTTCTTAAAAACAGGCTAATAAAGGTACATTTGTTCCTCTTTTCTAATTTTGCATATTATTGCAAGGATGTGATGCCTAGAGCTACGACAGCCATCTGCGCTCATTAAAGAAAAAAGTCTGAAGGCAAAGCTGACAGGCTGAAGACAGCAGAATCCCACGGGTGTGAGCCAGTTCTGGAAACCTCCTACAACCAAAACAGTCTTAGGTGAGAGAGCAGCACTTTATTTATACTCTTCTTAGTGAGTCATTTTGCTCTCCATGTCAAAAACATTCTAATCAGCATTTGGGTCAGGACTAAATCAATGAGGACTTCAGAACGGTTAGTCGTGAAATAGGTGATCAAGAATGTCATCACGGTAAACAGCACCAAGAATGGATGCGTGGATTTCTCTGATCTCAGCAGGTCTTCACTGAGCATCCTTCAGAGGTCCTTGGGCACTGGAACTTTAAAATGAAGCATTGTATAACAAAAACTGTTCTTTGAATAATATCACTTGTTCAACACTGGCCGAGGTTTTCCCCCCTCATTATTTAACGAACTGTTGTACTTCTGATCTCCTTGCCTCTCTGATTTCAACAGAAACATAAAATCTCTTTTCAGATGGACCAATGTGTTCCATGGAGTGGATAATGGCCTAAAAACGGGAATCAGAGTCTCGCCTTTCTTGAAAACTGAAGCAATTGAGATTTGGTTATTGACGGAACCGGGATGTCTCTTTCAGATAATGAGATATTTGTAAGGTAAAGTGAAACCTTCGGATAACAGGTGTCCTATATAAATAAGGGTATTACTAGCTGGATAATATTTAACAAACACTCCCTCCTTATCACAAGTAATTCAAGGCAATAGAATAGAGTAGTACAGTCGGGACAAGCAGCAGGTAGGGACAGCACGGAAACCTTACATTATTTCTAGTCATTGATAAATACAGATAAATGCAGAGCTGCTCTCCAGTCTGCTTCCTGCCTGCACTCACATTGTTCAGAAAGATGAATGCTGCTAGAAAGAAGATAATGTCAATATAAAGACTTTCTTCCTAGAACCAATAAAGGGACTGAAGTCAGACAGGTGTGATAAAGAATGAGATGAAATGAAAGGCTACTCTCTTGCCATTGAATGACAATAATAATGATAAGAACATAATACGAGAGCAGGCATGTGTGGGTTTGGCAGCTGAGATGCTGGTGTGTGGACCATGTAAAGCCTAGGGACCCAGGTTCACAACTCAGGCCAGGGTGAAAGCCAAACCAAACAAATAAAGATGCTTTTTCCTTCCTTCCTTCCTTCCTTCCTTCCTTCCTTCCTTCCTTCCTTCCTTCCTTCCTTCCTTCCTTCCTTCCTTCCTTCCAAAAAAAGCAAACAAACAGAAAAAAATATAATACTATCATCATGAAAAGGAAAGCAGAAACATTTCCTGGTTGTTTTCTTCTTCACCCCTGTCTTTCATATGTAATCCTCTCTTTAAGTGCACTATCAAGCAAACCAGAGAAGTAGTCTCCATTCTCCACATTTATTAGATGAGGAAATTGATGTTCAGTGAAGCTGACTGATTTCTGTGAGACCACAGTCATAAAGCATGAAGGAAGGATGCACACCCAGGTCCTTGAGTCCAAATGCACCCTGCTTTTGCTTAACCCCTCACCTCTCACGGAGGAGAATGCTGGAATGGAGGCCTCAGAAATGACAGTCACCCTACCTCTGAGGTGTGGACTGAGACACAGGAAACTTCTCCACTTTCCAACAGTGTAAACACATCATCTAGGAAAGTGACAAAGGCTCTCTCAGCTTCTCTCCCTTTAGTGTTAAAAACAAGAGACATGGTGTTTCAGATTTCTATCATAGAGTGCTGTTGGTTTCATACTGGTTGATCCCTGTTTTAAAAAAACACAAAAAGAAGCTAACATGGAAGAGCACGCCTAATCATCTATGCTAGCTATGTTTCCAATATTAGGTATTTTCCTACCGTGCTGAAATAAATGTATTTGAAAATGACACTTTGCATGTGTGTTACAAGTTGTAATGGAGTAGAACTGAACATTTTAGCCATGAGGACTTCTCTGTGCCACAGACAAGCATCACATGAAAGTACGTCTACAAATAGCATCACAAATCAAACTCTTTCTGGAACCAAGTCATTGGGTGATGAGATGCACGTCCCATTCTGTTTCAAACTCTTCTGGCTGGATTTTTTATTTATTTATTTTTTAACGGGACTGGAGCTTCCATGATCCTACCTTACACCTGGGATTGGAGCCCATCTAGACGTCCGACAATTTCCTGTAAGATAAATTGGATATCCTTCTCGCTGTGTGGCCCCAGTTTCTCTGGATAAAAGTTCTTCCAGGGTTATTTAACCCCAAAACTTCTAGGTAAGAGGCCCTTTCTTCTCTGAAAACAGTACTTCTTTTGGGGTCTGGGCAGCATCCATCTATCTTACAAATTTTGTCTGCTTTAGGCACATGGTTCTCATTTATTCTGTGGGACAGTAATGGCTTCACAATCACGTTTTATGGACAGAGAAACGGCTTCAAAGAGATTTGATCCGATGTCAAAGCGGGTGGGAACTTAACCTAATTTCCTTGCCTCCGTGTCTTTCTACTCTCATGCAACTCTACAGACGGTTCCAAATCACTGTTATTCTTCATGGCAATCTGATCTCTATGAAGCTTTGAATACGCTTATTTCTTTTCATGATACATTCCATTTTCCCTGCCTCACTTTCTATCTCTCTTACAAAGACAAAATCGTAAGACTGAGTTACCTACGTTGGGTCTACTGAAGTAGTCTGAATTCTTTGGAATCAGGATGGAATGTAAATTGCCCTGTTGTTTCACTAATTAATAACGTCTGCTTGGAAATGCATCAATTAGTGCACGAGAAATGAGGAGGCTTATAATTATGGATGAGAGTAATTGATTTTTTTTCTCTTTTTCCTTTACCTTTATCTGCAACTCAGTTTATCTTCCTGAGTTGGAGAAACATGCTCAAAAAATCGAAACACTAGATTCCCTTCCTGAGGATTTGGAAATTGATGAATCATCTTATTCTGCTTTCAGCCTTCAGGCTAACAGTGTGGGTGACACGGGGGAAGAAGAGTGGTCCCTTTGAAATTTGAGCTGAGTACAGATCAAGTCCCCTTCCCAGTGGGTGACCTGTTCCACCGGCCACCTGACGCCCTGTGCCTAACGTCACCTGGAGCCTGAAATCTGGAAGCGGAAAGTCCTTGACTGGAGTCAGCGAGAGAAAATCATCACCTGCTGGGACGCAAACATGCCTGGTGACTGTGTCACTGTTTGTTAAGTGGGCTCAGCTGATAACTGCACAGCAGCCTTCAAAGCGCAGCGCTGGGGCGGCGGAGTTTCTGTAAATGCGCTCGCTGTGTGAAGGCCTTGGACTTTGGAATTCAAGTGCAAGGGGAGCATTTTGAGCTTGCCGACAGGATCTTTCGGTTAAACTGTAGTGGAAATGAGCTGACTTCATTCCCACTACTCTCCACCTGGGCCTTTCTGCTCTGGTCCTGCTCCTGCCTCAGGACTTTTGCTCAAGCTCTTTGCTGGGCCCTGAAGTGGGGCTCGCTCCTGTGTGCATTCTCCTCACAGGTCAACTCCTTCGAGACACCCTAGATCGCTGTCCTCTCCTTCCCTATCTGACATTTCTTCAGAGCACCTGATTTTATTTTAAATGCTCTGTGATGAATACTCTGTAAGCTGGTTCAACAGTAAGAGGCAGAGACAAGGGAGCCAGATGGGCCCGGCTTCTCGCCCCACCGAAATCCACAGCTCTTCTCGCTTGTCCTTGCAGTCTCCAAGAGTGCCTGACCTGTCCTAGACCCTTAAGAAGTATTTCATGAATAAATGAATATGTAAATAAGTAAAGGAATAATTTTCCCTTGGTTTGTGGAAAACTAGCAAAGCAGAGAGAGGAAATAAACTAGTCAAGTTCAGTCTTCATTTAGCAGCCGCATCAGAATCAACACTTTGCTTTCCTAGCTCACAGTTTAGTGTCTTGGGATTTTGTTTTTTCCTTTCCGTATAACATTGCTTTCTAAATATTCGACTCACTGGTTGCTCACCAATCTTTAACCATTTCATGTGGAGGGAGATAACTGCGATGCTAGGAGAGAGCTCTGGAGGTGGGTGCGATGTGAAATCAAGACTGAGATGCAACTTCAGGATCCTAAAATGTAGATCATGATGTGAACAAAAGACACAATACACATTGCAATTTTAAAGAAAGAGTTCTGCTGAATTCATCTGTCAAGAGTAAAGATGATTGAATGTTAATCACCTATTACAAGACATTTTAACGTCTTATATGTGAGTATAAGCCTTGGTTTTATAAATGTTGATCTATATAAAGTGTAAGTAAAAATAATCATTATACTCCCATACAGACACAACCACTGGGAATATTTCATATATATTTAAATTAAAATCATGCTGTATGCCAAGTTTTATAATCTGCATTTGTAAACGTATTTAAACATTTTTTGATGTCACTAAAGCTAACATTGTTCTAAAGGACTGTGTGTTTAATATTGAACATATCATAATGTTATCAAGTCATTGTTTTATTGATCACTAAGTCCATTCCAATTTTTTTACTTCTATTTCTAGGTCATAATCCTTTTGTATTTCTAAATTTAGTTACCTCATGAAGATTTTCATACGTGTACAAAGCTATGCAGAAAATTAATTGTCAAGTGATTACTAAAAAATGCTATCAATGATCTAAAAATTTTTGGATTGTAAGCTCAGTTTCTTTTTAAATCAGTAAACGTGGAAGACTTTAGAGATTTGCTTTTCTAGTCTTTGAGGTTTGGGTTGGGGGGTGGTAGTATGGGGGCAGTGGGCCTGGACACATTGACCAATTTGAGAGCAAATAGTGGCTTGGGAGTGTGTTTACATTTCTGTCCTCTGTGATTCTGGCCTTTGTAGCCAGAAGGATGAAAAGGCAGATTCACCTTTGTGGCGCCTGCAGATCTGTGCACCTGAATGACACCGGCTCCAGTTGTGCTGTATTCGAGTCAGCATGATTCAGCACCAAGTGAATCTCGATGACTCCGTGTGTATAGACAGGTCTTGGTTCTACTTCCCAGGACACTGGAATGATTGACTTTGATGTTCAGGCAGTACTACATACCTCCAGTTCTGCAGAGTGAGGTCTTTCCTTCTGCTCAGTTCCAATAACTCTTGGGATAGTGTCACAGCATATATTGTATTAGACTTATCAAAGCAGTGATCCCATTGTTGGCTATTTTTGGAGCACTTATTGTGTGTCAGGTCCTAGCAGAAAAGGATAAATACAAAGGACCTGACTGTGAGTTCCTTCAGCCTTCATCCTTCAAATCTAGAATGATGCATTGGCACTAGATCATCATGAAATTTCAATATGGAAAGTCAATAGGTATTTGTGGAAAGAAAGAAGAAATGAAAGCTGGATGGTATATTTAAAGCTCTTCAAACCTGGACTGGAGATAAGGAACCTATTCCCAGCTTGACTTTTTCCTCTTTGAGCTTGCCTTCTTATTTGTGAACAGGGGGATAATCATCCTTGCCCGATTCCACTCACACCGCTGTGACAGATCCAGCACATCCGAGGCTCAACCATGATCATCAGAGCTACCAAAGAGCATAAACATCATCTTTCAGTGTGTCAGGAACCATTCAATTAAACCAGTCGATACATCAGTTAATTGAAGCAACCAACATTTATTATGTACCACATACCAAGTGTCACACTAAAGGGCTTTGCATATGTTATGCATTTGTCCTTTCAAAAGCAACACTGGATCCATGTAAACATTTTATGGGATGCCTGAGATGACACAGCAGATGGAAAGACGCAGGAGTCCCAATGGCTTCCTATGAAAGTCATCCCATAGAAACATCACTCTGAAAAATTAAGTACTCAATTCTGACAGATACCTTCTTGTCAGAATCAGTCACAGGATGTCAATCTACTTGTTGGAAATTAACCCAGGCTGCATATCTTAGCAAATCCAGAATTCTTGTACTATCTTCAGGTCTTCACCGCCCAAATCCTTTGGGCTCCCCATCCAAGGTCATCTTGTTTCAACCTCTCCAGGTCACTTTGTGTTTGTTGTGGGGGCTGGAAGGGAGGGAGGAATGTGTGCTTGTTGTGTGTTAAATCCCAGCCAGAGCTTCTGGAAAGAAGAGTGATGGAATCTTGAGCTTGTGTATAAAAGAGACATCCTGACTGAAGATACATGTCAGGCTCTTTTTACGCTTGCATCCTTTCTTCTAAAACCTTTACAATTCCCTCTGGACGGACTCCACTGCTGTGTCTCTCTTCTATGGATGACCTTCCACGTTTTTGCCCAAGCGGTCTTTATCTTCGCTGTGGCCTTTACAAAGCAAAGGAGAGGCAGGTCACTTATTGATTTCTTCTCATGCTCTTAATTTTATCTTCACTCTCAGCTGATTCCTACATGCCTGAGTCTCTTGTTGATTTGTAAATTCTCCATGGCTTTTTCTAGGTTTCCCTGTGCATCCTGATATCTGGGCCTGGACTCCACTTGCCCTTTCCATCTTGCTTGGTAATCTGATATTCCTTTAAGTTCAAGTTTACGAATCACTTTTCTGTTCAGGGCATTCCAGACAGTGCTAAGTTGCTGCTGCTTCCTCTGCACTCTTTTGGGACGTGGTACCTAAGTCAATTCTAACACATTTCCCATTTTACTGTCGCTGTTTCCATGTGTGTCCCGTCCTTCTATATGAGCCTTCTAAGGCCAGGAGTGGTGTCACATTCCTTTTATTATGCTTTCAACCTTGCACAATGCCTGGTATATAAATACTCAATACTTGCCAGCCAAGTTTAATTGAATCAAGAGCCTTGGAGGTGAAGAGTAGCTGATCATAACTGTGTAAATTTTAGGAAAAATATCTTAATAGTTTCCAGCAATTATTCAAGAGTAAAGACAGAGGTATTTTGCATAATACTCTTCATGTTGACTTTAAAAGATAAGGATTGGGATGGCCGAATCCCTGAAACGAAACAAACAATGAAAAATGTACAAATGAAATATTTTTATTTCTAATATCCCCTGTAGGATTTCCCAAGAAGTCAGATTCTAATTATGTATTCAATTAACCTTTATACACCATGGTTTCTTTTGAGTACTTTCCGTTTGAAGATTTTCAGCACTGAATAGTCCTAAATCTGTTATCAATGTTGGCTTAGTTGGATTGATTTCTTAAGTGTCCTGCTGTCCCCTCCCTCCTCAGTTCTTCTGCCTTCATGTTCCACCATCTTCTTGGCTCCCGGGCAGGCCATTAACATGAGAAGAAAAGGATGAGGAAGTGGAACAGGAGAGCAAAGAAAAAGTAGCAGTGCTGTGATATTTCTGAATGACTTTTTAAAAATCACAACAAACCCTTTTTTACTGCTGATGCAGTTTTTCAGCTGTCTTGTTACGCAGTGCTGAATGAGAATGGCTATGTGCTCACAGTCTTGCCAATAGATAGTCTCATTTTATTTTTTAAAAATTAAGTGAAAATTTAATTGCTTTCAGGTTGTATTTATTTGATTAGTTAGGAGGTTAAATGTTTTCTATTATGCTTCTCACCTAATTGTTTTTCCAATTTTATAATGTGTCAGTTCAAAGGATGGCAAAAGTCTTGGTACTATTCTTAGACTGTTGTCTTTGGAGATGTGCAGGTAAAGGATTTATCAAAACACTAACGTTTCTGTCTCATGTACTTGGGTAAAATTCTCAGCTGTAATGCAGGATGAGTCTCTCTAATCTGTATCTGTTCTTGCAGACAGGACACATGGTCATGGTGCTCATACAAGGTGCTAGAGATACATGTTAGTGATGTAAAGATACTTGTCTCATGGTCCCTCAACTCAAGGAGCTCTCAGTTGCATAGGAAGAAACTCCAGAATAACCCATTATCGTCTATTATGAGAGATGCGAAGATAGAATAGTCACATTGCCCTATGACACCTAGAAAAGGTCATGCAGATAAGATACAGTGTTAAGAAAAAATAAAGCCCTAAATAAAGACCTCACATAAATACTAGGAGTAATGTAGGTGGAGGGGAGAAGCAGAAAAAAATTATGAGGTAGAATCTGTAGGACTTGGGAGTAGAGTTTGAAGCTATGTGTCAATTTCCAAGGTTAGGGAGCTTTCTTCCCCTCCAGCCCCTTTATCTGTCTCGTCCACATGTGCAGAAGGTTAGAATGAGTTATTTATATGTCCACAGGCTTTGTTTTTCTCTATTCTAACTCAGTTGAATGAGGGTTCCCCTCTACCTTCAGCATGAAAACACATCAAAATTATCTATGATGGGGCACTGATATAAGTAAATATATGTTAAAAGTGTGTGGACTATGACAATACTCTACTTTGAAGAACATGCAGACCAGGAAAAGCTCGATTTTCCAACTTGAACCTTGGATTAAGGAACATCAGAGTAAATGGATGATCTTAGGGAGAAAACGAGTAGAGAAAGGTCAAATCCATGGAAAGGGGATTCAGGACTGAGTAAGAGAATTAAAAATGTTTGCACCGTTCTCTGGAATTTGAGTGTCTTTCTATTCATTATGAGTAAGATAAGTTTCTTTCTGTATATCCTTCCAGCTGTTCTTATAACTGAATTATATACACACAAATAGAAAAATTACTTCATTGAAATTGTGATAATTGCTACAAAGTGAAAAACAAAGTGGCTTGAGCTACTGAATAGAATAGGGAGATGAAGGAAGACTACCCAGAGGGGACCATTGAGTAGAAATATGCAAGACAGATAATGAAAAGTTGTAATGGAGCAGGATTTACCTATTAACATTTGGGGCCAGGCAATGCTTGATTGTGGGTTTGCCTGTGCATTGTAGCATGTTTAGCAAAATTCCTTGATTCCTATACACTTGATACCAGAGCATGTCTACCTAGTGTGATAAGTAAAACCCCAGACATTTCCAAATACTCCCATGGGGAGAACAATGGATCTAGAGGAAAAAGTTTAGCTGCAGCTTTCTCAAAGGAGGGAACCATTTGTGTGACTCAGGTAGGAAACAAGCATCCATCTAGATGAACAAGCTTATGGTGTCTGGAGCATCGAGTCCCAGTGGGTTAATGATTCTAGAAGGCTTAAGCAACATGGCGGGAGATAAACCATGCAAAATCGTGTGCTTGTAATCTCACTCCAAGGCATATACTCAGATGACACAAACTCTCTAATCAGAAAAATATCTGCAATCCGATGTTCACAGCAACGCATTTCACAGGAGCCAAGACATGGAAAGTACCTAAATGCCCATCAAGAGATGACTGGATAAAGAAGTCACAGTATATATATGCAACAGAATGCTAGGCAGCACCTGAAAAAACCCGAAATTGTGTCCTTTGCAAAAATCTGGATGGAATTGGAGGGGATCATGTTAAGTGAAGTAAGTCAAAAGAAAAAGAGAAATAGAAGATGGTTTCACTCTTTTATAATTCAGTGAAACAGATACACCCCAGGACAGCTCACAGGACAGAAGATCATGACTGTCAAGGGACTGTAAGAGGGAGGGAAGGAAAGAGGAGAAAAGGTGGTGGCAAGAGACATTAGAGCTCTGGTGGTAGATGCAGTGGGAAATATAGACTTTGATGCAATTTCAATACCCTAAAGTGAATCTAGCACTGTGAGCAAAAGAATTACTATAAAAAATAAAAATGTATAGAACTTAAAAAAAAAAATCTGCTTGTGGAATTCTGGAGGAATGGGATCAATAATATATACAGTATTCCTGCACTATGGAAAATTCATGCTTAAAAATGTATTCATTACCCAGTCCCCTCTAAAATTAATTCATCTGGTTATGGTGCTGGGCTCACGTTGTTGGCAAAGAAACCATGAGCATAATTTACATCTGGGGGTCACGCAGACCCTATAGAATTAGTAGATCTCACTGACTTTTTTTATATATTATCGCCCATGACATTTTACTTTGAAACTTCATTTGAGGGCTTTAAAAATTTTTTTTCAAATCCTTTAACCTTTCAACTGAAATCATTCCCCAAAAAATCCCTTCAATATTTCCTGAAAAAAAGACAAATGGGCTTATTTAGCTACCCAATGAAACCATATATATGATAACAGATACAAAAATGAAAGAAAATTCCTAAATGGTGTTTGGGATGGATTAGGGAATAATGAAGTTCTTCTGATTTCTTTCTTTGTAAATCTACTACCAGTTTATTATTTTTAGCAAAGAAAACAAAAGCTCCAGGAGGGACATTTAACAGTCAAATAGATGGAACAAAAGACTTTTACTAATTTAGAATCTACAACAGCCAGACAAGAAACTCTTAACTTGCACTTACACCCTCATAACAGTCTCGGAGGGTCTCTGAATTCTTTGGATGAAATGATGCTGCTGACCTCACCATGGTTACTGGATTTAAGCAAATACATAGTCTAAAAATGTAGATTCCACTTCAGATTTCTCTGGCAGGCTCTGACAACTCAGACAATGCAATTATGAAAATTCTTCGCCTTTCTTTTAGACAACAAACATTTACATGGTACATTTCACATAATGAGCCATATTAAGGAGAAATATAGACCTTACAGAGGTGGGTGAAGGGAAAAAAAAAATGAAAGAAAAAAATGAGAATACTGGAGAAAAGTTAGAAAGCTACGTTGCTTTTGCTTTATTTCTGGGGGGTTGGGGGACCAGGCAAATGAAAGAAAGAGTGAGACAGCTTCCCATGAGGGGCTGGATTAAGATATCATGGGGACCTGTGTTAGACATTCTTAGGAGAAAATGCATGTCTATTAGGAAAAGCCCTAATTTTCATGGAGGAAACAAACTCTGAAACTTTGAACTCTGGACATGTTAAAGATGTATTGAGAAGAATGCAGACATGGCAGCTGTTTAAATTATGATGGAGACTCTACTGAGTCTCCCTTGAAGTCCCTTCACAAATAGTTACTTTTCTCAGGCATCTTTGACTGAGGTTTTTAGTCTTCCCCTGATGGTGCTCTCCTCTCACGGAGTTTCAGTTTGTCCATATCTTTCCTAAATCACGGCCCAAGGAGAAGGTAGGCTGTCAGGGTCAGCAGGTGGAGGGTAGTATGACCAGCTTCCTCACAGAGGGCTCCTAGGCCTTTACATACAGATTTTATTTTTCTTCTTTTCCTCTTCCATTTTCTCTTGGCTTCTCTGGTTTTCTCCTCTCCCTGCTCCCTCATTTATAAAGCATACACCTTTAAATCTTAAGGTTATAATTTTTAAAATTCAATTTCAAACAAAATTTTCATAATTTATAAACAGATTGTCACTTTTGACCATATTTTATAAAAAATAAAGTTTTTAGCATTTCGATTTCCATTATGTCTCCAGGTACCTACCACTGTTGCTGTAATTAAAATGAATTTTATTTTTCATACAACAAAAATCGTGCTTTTCATATCTGGCAATTTCTAACACTTGCATTTCAAATTTTTAGACTAGAGGGTTTCGAGTTGTGGTTCTGGGTCCAGCAGCCTCCACGTCACTTGGAAACCTGTCAGGAATGACGATTTTTGGGCCTACCTGCCCACAAGTGTGTGTGTGGGATTAGATCACATCACTCTTTTTTAATTTACGCGACTTCTGAGGCTTAACTGATAAATAAAACTGTACAAAATGCAAAGTATACGCCGTGATTTTATATATACATGTGTATATATATATATATATTCGAGTTAATTATCACATCTATTGCCTTTAACATATGTACATGTGTTTTGCTCGAAACATTTAAGTTTTTCTCCATTAGCAAATGCTAATGAAACAGTACAGAGTCATCAACTGTAGTTTCTATGTTATACATTATATTCTCAAACCTTATTCATCTTATGACTGAAAGTTTGTTGGACACTGTTAGTAATGTCCTTTATTTCTCCACCCCTAGACCCCGGCAGCAATTTTCTATTCTTTGCTTCCATGAACTTGACTTTTCTAGATTCCACATATAAGTGACATCATTTATATTTCTCTCTCTAGTTGTTTCATATGGCATAATGCACTCAAAGGTGTTAATTACGATAATTTTGGGAAACTCAAAGGGGGTGTTGGAGCAGATGATATTTAAGGTCCGTTTGTATCTTTTAGAAAGAACTCCCTAGAGATGGATCTTGGGGCTAAAATTATATTAGTTCCTTTTCTTTCTGCAGTACTTCAAATTTCTATCACCCTTTTTCATTTTGCTGACTTTATCAAAGAAATTTCAAAGCAATCCTACTAAAGTCTACAGTTTAGCATAAATTACCTAAATCAAGAACCTGGCCTTTTTTTTTTTACATTTTTGCATTTCTATTCATTTCTCTTTCTATTCTATTCTATTCTCTTGTCTCTGAATTCTTACTTGAATTAATTTCCAAAGCACATTACCAGAAATTTCCAACATACCTTATCATTTTCTTACTACCACTAAGATTTTAGATGTTGATTCATGATTTAATTCCACTTAATCAGCAAAGGACTAGGGCACAGTTGCTGCTCCAGTACATGGACAGTAAAGTAAGACTTGTCGATAGTTTGGTCTTCACTGCTCCTGTTAAGGCAGTTTCATCTTTCTCAGCACAAAGATGACAGCATGACATTTTAAAGTAAATTTCTTCTTTTTTATGAACCTTGGTATAGAGTTACAGTCACTGATTTTTCTCAAAGAATGATTAAGAACAATGATTAGTTTCCCAGAGAAAATGTTAAGTTTTAATTATAGGTTTTTTTTTCAAAATGGGATTTTCTGTACTGAATATGAGCTGAAGATCTTTTCAGTAGTTTCCTTGGAAACATGTGTAGGCTTTGCCAGTTTCCTTAGAAGTCTTTTTCTGTTACAAAACTAGTACATACATTTGTTTATACAGTAAAATAGCAAAATCACAGGCCTCAGAGTTGAATTACCTTGACTTAATTCCTCACTGTGGCAATTAATGATTATTTGAAAATTAATCAAGTTACTTAAACTCTCTGACTTGAGTTTTATGTAAAGTACAAATAATGATAACACAGCTCACAGAATTTTTTAAGTCTTCAATGGAATAATGTACATAGAGTTCCCCTAAAAATACTAGCTGTTATACATACACACAAGCACATTCTCTCTCTCTCTCTGTCTCTCTCTCTCTGTCTCTCTCTCTCTCTCTCTCTCTCTCTCTCTCTCTCTCTCTCTCTCTCTCTCTCTCTCTCTCTCTCTCTCTCTCTCTCTCTCTCTCTCTCTCTCTCTCTCTCTCTCTCTCTCTCTCTCTCTCTCTCTCTCTCTCTCTCTCACACACACACACACACACACACAACTAAGTACCAAGGAAAACATATCTAATCTGGAGTCTACTTATTGCTGCACTATCCAAACCATACTTAGGAAATCAGCCAAAAAGTTCTCTGTTTCAATAATTGAAATTTGAGGAAGACCTACTTGTGATAACCTATGGTCTTGTAGACGAATACATCATAGCTCTTGTCCCCAAGGCATTTAAATTCTAGCAGGAAAACAAGCTACAAATTCCATAACAAGAAGTAGGGGAGAAAGAAAAGAAGAGGAAGGGATGGAAAGAAGTAGGAGCAGGAAGAAAAGGAAGAGAAGGTGGGAGTGTGGTTGAGGAAAGGGATGGGAAAGAACAGAATCAGCCTTTGGAGTTTGCTTGTCCTTAGAAGAGAATACATTTTCTACTTGTATGAAAAGTTAGAATCCAGGATAAAAACTTCACCTGAGATAGCTGAAGAAATCATGATTGAAATACATCTACCTGATTCTTATGTCAACAGTAAAAAACAAAAAAACAAAATACAATCTACATATTTGTTTCTCCTAAGTGCCAGGTTCTGTGCTAAGTGCCTGATAGGTAATAGCTCATCTAAACCTTACAACAGTCAAGAGAAATGCCCCATTATTTCCCACTATATATGAAAACTGTTGACTTAATATATCAAATATCTTTGTGAAGAAATGCCATCCAGTGAGGATAGCACGTCTAAGGCCACGCAACGTTTGAAGACTGGGAATTGAAAATCCAATGGTGCAAAAGTTCAGAGTAAATTGGGACAAAGAAATGTAATCCTCCTCTCGCCTTCCTAGAGTCCTTGAAAATATTGAGAAAGCCCTGGAATGTTCCCAGAACTCAGAAAATTGTTTTAGAAAAAAATTTTGACATTTAAATTCTATGTTAATGGGAAAGCTATTCGTTTTTCACATCCAGGTTGTACAAACCATTATAACACATTTTAACATTTTAGTGGGAAGTCCAGGACAACCATATATGAAGAAAACAGCCCAGATTAAGAAGTTAAAGGAAACAACCTGGTAGAATATAGCCTTGGATGAAATATAAAAGAGGACCAGTAACTTTCTAGATGAAGAGAATTAGTGGGAGCAGAGAGGACATTATATGGAATAGGTAGCATAAGCATGATGTGATGGTATGGAATTGCTTGGTGTGAGGGAAACCATATTCAAACAGTCTAAATAAACATGACCAAATTGTTTAAAACTGCACTATACATCCATGGAAAAAAACAGAGAGCCTCATTCACATTGAACTACTTGTTGATGCCTTTTAGAAAATTCAAACAATGTAATTCACTGCTTTCCTAAGTCTCAGCAAATGGTAGGTAAGAAAAAGGTGACTTTAAAGACAGGTACTCTTGAAAGAAATGAAAAAAAATGTAAAAGTCATAAAATCAGACACATATTTAAAATATTGGCAGACTATGATTATGTAACACAGGGACAGACTCATCCTAATGAATCACCTTCACTTAATGGTATGTAATGATTTTGCCCTAGCCCAATGTTATGACCTGAATGTTTAGGTTTAGTTTGCAGCAAGAGGGTGACTTCTATGATGGGATTAGTATTCTCAGGCGAAGAGAGGAGAACAGAGTTTTCTCTCTCCTGTCCCTGAGCACACAGAAAGAATGCAGCCTCTGAAAACCAGGAAATCAGCACTCATCAAGAGTCCAGCTATAGTAGCCCTCTGATGTTGAACCTTTCAGACTCTGGAGCTTTGAAAATAAATGTCTGCTGTTTGAAGAACACAAGTTATGGCGTTTTGCTATAGCAGCTAAAGCTAAGGCAGCCAATCCTCCACTCAAAGCAGGAATGGCATCTAAATATCCCTGGAGCACTGTCAACCAGTCACTGTTCAACCTGTTCCATTGATGTGTAGGTTTTCACTCCAATATATTTGAGAACTGAGGAAAAGAAGGTAAGATTCTTCTTAGTTTTTTGATTTGTGAGTGAGTGGAAGGTGTAACTATGAGTGGAATATTGCATGGGATGTAGGTGCTGGCTTAAGGTTGATGATTTATAAAATGACTGAGAAGAGAAGAGATATCAAGTAGGAATTGGGGCAGCTGAAGCTCAGGGAAAGGTCTTGGAAAGTATTTTAGATTTGCAAAAGCAATGGTGGAGAGTGAGGCATTGGAACAATGAGAGTAATTTGTCTAAAAGCTTGTGATTATCTAATGTCTGGGATGTCGGCAGTACTCCAAGTGCTAAAGACTATCAAGCTCAGAAGGCAAGAAAATCCACAGATATAAGATGGCCTCAGTGTATTTAGCTTTTACCTCTGATACTTTGCAGACTTTGTGTGTGGTTTCCTGAAATAAGCAGATATTTTTAGTTCAGAGCATAGCTGAACTTTTACCTGTCTTCCTATCATCTTTAGTTCTGTTAATGTTGCTGTGTGTCTGTGTTAATACCTTGTCAGCCATATTCCACTGTTGACTCATTTTGAATTTATAGTCAAACTAAAACCCCTGAGCTATGCTTTCATTAACTGTTATAAAGCCAAGTTTCTGTAACTTATGCTCATGCAGTTGATTTTTTTACTTTGAATCTACCTTGTCTGATTTAAATTTTTTATCCTTTATTCTTTGGTTGTCTAGGTCATCAAGAAAGAAATGGTGTCATGTTTCATTACTTCAATATCAGAAGTCAAGTGAATGATTAATAAAAATTGCCATCCAAAATATTTCAATTAAAAGTTGTGGTTTAAATGGTCCCATCTCAAATATTTGGGTAATTATTAAAATGTGCTTGATTCTTTAATTAAATTAGCCAGTAAATATATTGTTTCATCTGCTGTTGTCACACACTATACTAGGTACTGGGTATTCTGAATGCAAGTAATCCAGTCTCTTCCATCATGGAGTTTATTTTCAAGTAGAGAAGATAAACATTAAGAAAATAATTAGAAATGCAATGCTTCTAAGTGCCAGAAGACATAGCACAGTCTCTCATGAGAAAGGATCACAGGGGGATCTGTGTTACTTGGCTGAGTCAGAGCAGGTTTTTCTTAAGAAGTGGCATTGAGTTAATCCTGTAAGTTTAATCAGGTCTTAACTGAGTAAGATGGAGTGGATGAAGCAAGGTTTCAAGGCAGATAGGGGCAAGTGCAAAGCCCAAACTCCTGTGAGTCTGTCTGAAGACCCAAAAGAAACTTGAAGTGTCTGGACGACAACAAAGGAGTGACCTCTGATGGGACTGGTAAGTGAAGGAGAAGCTAGGTCATCCTAGCCTGGTACAGCATGTTAAGGATTTTATTTTATTTATTATTAATTTTGGTTTTGTCAAATGCCATGGGATGCTGTTGAAGGGTATGCAGCAAAAATGTATGTTTTTGTTTACAAAAGATGACTCTAGGAGATGACTGTCAAGGTTCAGGTGGGTGATGCTGGTGACTTGTTCCACAGTGGTGGCTCCAGAGAGAAGGTGATTTGTGATCGGATACGTTATGGATGTTAAAAATAAGGATGATTAGATTTCTGACCTGGGAGAGTTCAAATACGTGACTGAGGGTAACACATATTCAGATCAGGCAACCAAGGTAGTAGCAGATTTACAAAGGCAGGTCAAATTTCCAATGTGAATGTATTTAGCTTGAAAGTCAGTTAGTCATACTGTTTTGAATAGAAGAAACCACACTTAGAATTAGAGATATACATTTTGGGAAACTTAATTTAGAGAGGAAATTTAAATTAGAGATAAAATTTAAAGATAAAATTGTGTAGGAGAGGTTATAGATCAAAAATGATTTGATACCAGAATCTCAGGAACTCCAACATTTAGAAATAGTTTAGAGCACTGACTTAGTTGGTCAAAGCAATTTTAAAGGAAAAAACAGAATGAGACATGAACTGTAGTTTGTTGAAACATGAGAGAAATGGTTTTCAAGGGAGATGTGATTAAATGCTACTAAAAGGTTAAATAAATATTACTGCTTTGTGAGCATCTATCATAGACATGAGGTCCTTATAGGTAGACATGATTTTACTTACTTTGGGATCTTTAGACTTGGTCTAGTGTCTTTTTAGAGTAGATTCATAATATATTTTTGCTAACTCAATAAATAAATAAGATAATAAAAATTACATTGCTTGTCACAATTTGCAGAATGTTTTAAATACATAATTAAAACTCATAATCACATAGTGAGATAGTTCTTATCAACCCCATTTTACAAATCAAGAATTAATCTTCTGGAGTAGTTAAGTTTCTCTCCAAAAGTAAAATATTTCTTAAGATGTATGACCAGGGCAATTCTGTTGTTCTATACAGAATCTCGATTCACTCAGCATGATGATAAATGAAATTACGTAACTATGTATTAATATAGATTAATATGTCCTCTGTTACTATATGTTGATATATGTTTTGGAATGTATTGGCATATTGCAATGTGTTTATTTGTGTGTCTATATTTCCCAAAACCATCAAAGACGAAAGCCATGGGATTGGCAGTCAGCTCACAGAAATAGTGACCACATTCCCTAATACAAAAGGGAATGTGATCCTAGGTGGTATAATCTGGGTGTCAAGATGATTAATGGAAACTGAGAGTGTGTACTGAAAACCTTAGAGTGTTTATAGTAATTGCAATTAGAACCCAACAGCCATCATGGCGGAAGAGTCGTCCATAGCTCACGCAGACATTTTGCACATGACAGACTTCACAGACGCCCTTGGTAGAAAGAATCATGGTTTCATATCAAGAATTCTAACCACATTCACATATGGAAACAAGTGTTACTGCACTGACATCTCCAGAGAGAGAATAACCTAGAGTGAGGGAATTAGTCATTCTTCACCTTATCTCATGTTGTTCTCTAGTTACTAACGACAATTAACAGATAGAAGGATTGTCCCTTCCCCCCTGACTTCTAGTTCTTATCACATCTGAAAATCCACATTGACCATCTCAATATATGGGATGTGATCAGTGCAGGATATCTAAGATTCTGGAAATTTTGCTTCATTTCAATGGATCTTACTATGATTTCATATTTTGAATTTGTTTCTTCTGCAACCTCCATTCTCTTGATTCCTTCCTAGCTGATTTAGGAGTCAATAAACTCATACAGAATAGCTTCTCCTTCAAGAATATATTTTAAAAGAGAACATCTCTATCCTGATGGAGACAGGAGTTTATTATTTCCTACAATTTTGGTTCTTATAAAATTTTAGCAGAGAATCACAGAATGAAATGTTAAAAGTCCCTTTGACTCCTGGAATCTATGTTCTTAGAAGATGGAGACTGAAACTCACTATGTCCAGTGTTTCCAAATTCATGCTTTCCGGTAAAGGATCTTAGGTATGCTTTTGGATAAGCATAAATGCTTGAAATAACCTCAGCATGATCTATACTCCATGGGCACTTAATGGGTGTGGGTCATGTTTTCCCAACTACATACTTACTTGAACAGTGAGACTGTTATAAACCAAAAGGAGTTTTGCCACTCTCTGAGATATTATAAAAAGTTCAGAAAATGGCACACAATGATGGCTTGTAATGCTGCCAAAATGCACGACAACATTTTCCAACATGTGTTGAGTCCTGTGAGAGGCTTCTCAGAGAAAGGATTCCACTGGTAATAACATTTGGGACATAATTCAAACATAGACTCTTCTTGGCTCATAAGAAATCTCAGGCTTGGTGCTAAGGAAATCTTACATTTAAGAAAGTCAGTTAACTTTGCTTTATTCTATGTCTTCTAATTTCTTTAACCACAGGACTTTTGAGTTATCCTTACTTCATTCCATAATTGGAATGTGTTTTACTGAACATGAATTTGGCAAAGAACAACTAGTGCCTACCTCGGAAGACTTGGGTTCAAATCCTGGCTCTGTCACTTTAGGATCCTTTCCTGACCACTTAGAGTTGAATGAGTTTGGGCAAATCATGTTAATCTCTGAAGCTTGTGGAAACAGTAACACCCACCTTGACAATCATTGTAAGGATTAAATGAGGTGAAGTACCGCAGTAAAACCCTACAAACATTAACTAAATCAGAATCACCACACTGAAAGAATCAAAATGAAAACACAAGCAAAAGGCTCTTTCCATAATGATGAACTCTCTCATGTCAACTTTGTGAAAGCATCAGATGTACACAACCAAGACACCTATCACTATTTACTGTCTAATTATTTGTGGTAAATAGTAGAAATGCATAGATAGCCTGGTAGGTGTGCTTGAACGCTGTCAATCTTATTAAAAAGCTAGATTCGTAAAATAGACTGAAGTGAACTTCCTTGAAGAAAAGTATCCTGGTATTGGTTGTTAGAAAAGCTGTTCGAATACTTTCCTGGGAGATGCAAATCATTTTTTGAGTGCCGAACATTATAATGCTCCTTTATAATATTAATGCCGGATCCGGTTCTGACTACCTTCTGTGCAAAAGAAACACCCTTTTGCTAAAGAAAACTCTTGTGATCACACTCATTGACGTTTACAAGGAAGTTTGACTTCCGGCTCTCTTTCACTTTTAAAAGAAATGAACTGCATTATTTTCTCAAGCAGCAAAGAATTTATTCCCCATTGATTTCCTAACAGACTCTCCTTACACTTGGGAAGTCCAAATCCACCTCGTATTTGAAAATTAGCATATGTTTACCAGACTTCTGCCCAGTGTGGAAATCCCTAACAGCATAGTTCAAATCTGTCTTTGAAAAAAAGTGAACCAGCTTTCTGGAAAGGGTTATCTTTTCCCGACCTGAAACTGGAACACATTAGTCACCATCAAACCTTATTAAAATCTAGCAAAACAGTGGGTAAAAGGAAATCCCTGGTTGGTCCACTTAATTTGACTAAAATTGTCAGTTACACTTCCTGAGAACAGTCTGAATCAAGAGGAGGAACTGAAATCAATGGGTGAGAAAGTTACAACGGACACCTTCAGGCATTTCCAATAAAAAGGTGGCATTCTCTCTGGACAGGCCTGGAGTCTGGGGGAGATGACTCAGATGCACAAACTATCTCTCAGTCATAACTTTATCTCAGCTCATGTGTTTGAAGGTGAGATTCACTGTGCTCTAATCCTCATCATGTCACATACATGAGGCATGCCAGAGCCTGTGGCTGCACCATGTCTGAAAGAGGGTTTCCTCTGCTGATGCATTTGCAGCAACTTTGGGGTGAAGATCTGTCTGATCACTTAGAATAGACATTCAGGTACTGGTATTTCTGACTTAAAATTTTACTGAAATATGTCCTTGCTCAACTATCCAATTTAAGCAGATTATAAACTGCAGCCTCAGAATCTAAGAAAGGGAAAAGAAGTTGAGGAGATTAATATTTTTTAAGCATCTGCTTGAGTCCGGAGAAGCACTGTCTTAGCTGATTTGCATATATCTCTCATTCGTCTCAGTGATTATAGTATGATGTTGGCACTGTCACTGCCACTTTCTAAAGAGACAGAGAATAAATACTGCACTCAAGATCACATAGGGGAAAAATTCAAATTCTGGTCTTTTGATGATAAAATGAGAGCTTTTTCTGTGTCCTCTCAACTGACTCCAACCTGTGTCTTATCAATCAGAGGTCTGGATGTCATTTCAGCAATAGAAGTCTTCTTACCAATTTTCTTGAGTTACTTAAGCATGTAGGTCTTCATTATTCTAAATTAAATGAAATTATTATAATAACTAATAACTAATATAATGACTAGCATTATTGGATGGCAGAAAATGTGTTAGGAACAGTATGTATGAAAACTTCTTTAATCTCTGTAACAAGTCTATGACAAATTCTAGCTCCCAGCTCACAGGTGGGAAAACAGAAGATGGTTACTCTCTTTTCCTTACATCAAGCAAGTCAGAAGTGTCTCCAGCAGGATCTGAACCTGAAAAGTCACATTCTAGATATGCTCTCTTGGTCATTATGTTGATGTTAAATACGCATGGATGCCCTATGCATTTGCTTCAAAACTTGTTCTAGTTTTGTTTTTCTCTTGAGAAATGTAGTCATGCCATCAGTGATACCAATAAATAACCTCATTCTTTGTCAACATCCAGGTTATGGCTGTCTACTTGTCAAAAGATGAAGTTTAATCATGGGAATATAGTTGATTTGTAGTTGAGTAGCTCATTTTAATTTACAGCCTCTCATTAAGAGGGTCAACCCAACTATGCTTTGGTGGCTCAAGTGCTAAGCTGACAGCTGGGGCTCAGACCATGTAGAAAAATCTGAGGCCCAGGATGGAGACCAGGGGCTGAGGGGAACAGCCAAAACAAATTAATTAAAGTCCTTTCTTCCTTCCGCCCTTTCTCTTTCCCTTATTTCCTTCCAATGCTCCCTTTTCTCTCTCTAAAAAAAAGATGATCATTCTGTCAGTAAGCCAGTATCCTGCAATCTGTATTTTATATAAGCAGGTCAATTGTCAAAAATATTTCAATTATTGTTGAACAAAATTGCACTCAGGATAACAGTAAGAGACCCATGACCCCAGCGGCTGTTTTGGATAAATGTTCTAAGGTGCTTGGCTGTACCTCTAGTATAATTACTATGTGAGGAATTTGCCTTCTTTAGAAAATTCCTTTACAATAGAAAGGTTTACCAACAGAGCTAACATGAAACGTCAAGATTTAAAAATGCAGTTTTCATGACAATAATCCTTTATATTTTTTGATGCATTCATTTATCATTATTAAATATTTTCATTAACAGCTAAAGTCTTATTAAAATATATCAAACCAATTCATCATGCAGACTTTAGTTGTCTCTAAAGTCTATATAAAAACAAGGCTGGTGTGCTGCTTTCTCTAGAAGAGATGTCACTACTCTTCCAAGAAAGTCCAAAGAGAAAATATTGTCACACATTTCTGTCTTCATTCTGAAGGTAAAACCCATTTCTTAGTCATATAAAGAGTGATTTTCAATGCTTTAAGAGAAGATATCTTTTCCAAAATGACTCTAGATAAGACAAGTTCAGTTAGGTGTTTCTTAAAGTTTAAAATGTTGTGTCTTTTAATATATGGGTTTGTCTCCGGAGAAAGCCTACAGCTTTTCTAACTCGTTCTTTTAACAAAATTCTCAATGACTTTCTCAAAAGGGCCATAGTTTTCATCCAGATTTCACTTGATGGCAAAAAGGATCTAATAACCCTGGACAGGGCAAGACACTCAGGAGACAAAGCTATGCCTGGAAAGGCTGGCCTCTGGGCAGAACAAAGAACCAGAATCTGAGTGTGGAGTGAATGTAAGCTCAAAAAGCATGGAGACATCCTAAATGTCTCTTCCAAAAGGACAGTCCTGAGAAGAAGCAAAAGCAAGTTGAGAGATCTGCAGCAGGAACCAGCAGAGGTTTGGGACTGGGAGACTGGACAAATACCCCAGCAACGGTAAGTGACAAAATTCAAGTTGTCTCAGATAGGTCACGATATTTTGACAAGACTTGGAGGAGGGCTAGAAGCTTGTTTAGACATTCTTGAATGTGAACACTTCCAAATATAACTTAACAGAAATTAGGCAAGATTTTATGCTAATGTAAGTGACCTCAGTGAGAGGTTAAGTCTTTACAAAGCCATTCTCTGCTTAACCCACATGTTTCCCCACCTTTTTCATGCAGAGATGCTTTGTCCTCATTACCCTTGCATTCACTCACAAGCCAACTGCATGTCTCTGGTTGTTCCCATAATGCTAACACAGAGCTCAAAAGTGCAAAAAGGTGTTTAGCCAATGTTTATGTGGTACTATAAACACAATACACAGTTTGGGGGAATTTGGTTTCTTAAATATAACAGTTTATTTTGCTGAAATTATTATAACTTTTAAAACTCTTTTATTGGGTTCCAAAATCTGAGCAATTCTTTTAATGAACATAATTACTTCTATTTTTCAATTGCATGTGTGTGTTTCATATGCAATGTCATCATTTTCTCCGTACTTGAACAGGTCCAAGTCCCAGAGAAACAAGAATGAGTATGCAATTGATTCTAAGCTACATCCCTGCATGCAGGAGAGAACAACTAACTAATTAATAGTGTGTGGGAACAACTAATGAATGTAATCTAATACAACACAGATTCCTCAGAAAACTGAAATACAGATCAGAGCAGAATTCAAAAGAATTCTCTTTTTGACTCTTTCCTAAAGGCCTCGCATTCTTAACTCTGGTCCAGGAGTTGTAAGGATTTGGATAAAACAAAAATAATAATAGGTTTAAATTTCTCACCTGATACAGGGTGGGGGAAATGGTTGTATATGATATTAGTAGTTCTGGGATCAAGACTGACTTTCGGTAATTACTGACTGTGTAAACTTGGATTATCTCTTTGAGTCTTCACTTCCTAACCAACCAAGTAGACACATCAGTCATTTCTTTGTCTTCGGTGCTTCAGAATATTCTCCTCCCATCAACTAAAATGTTCTGGAATAGCTTAGTACATTGGGTAAACCAAAAGTAAGTGTCAGTCACATTAAATATATTTTCTCCTCTTGTTATTTTGTCAAAAAGAATAAAATTCATCGTGACTTCAACTAGTCCAAAAGTAGTTGATGGGTCATTATCAGGATGGCCACAGATATCTGTGCAGTTTGTGCATTACACTGTCAGGATGGGGTAAAGAAGTATTGACAGCATTCCAACATGATGTCACTGAATGGTGCAAGAGAAATCAAGGTTCTATGGAATCAGTCCTGGATATTAATTAAAATCATTGATAATATCACTCAGTTACAATCACCTCCAAGTAAAGAACTGAGAATCAGGAAATCTGAATTATAGTCTTGGCTTTGCTAGAAATCAACAATTTGAAGCCATTTCCTTAACTACTTGGCTTGCTCATGTAGAAATGTTACCTTCCATCTAATACAGAGTTGAATTAAATCACAGCAAGTTGAATTAAATGCAAATATATGTCTTTAGTACTCTGAAAATGTCAACATGCTCATCATTCAGTGGATGCTCTACATACATCTTTTCTAATTATCTGCCTTATTTAAGAATTCCTGACAATCTTCAATTGATTCCTAAGAACAGTAAGCCTAAATCTTGAAAATGCAGAAACCTCATGTAGTCAGCCACCACCTGAGGCAAATGAGACCTGGTATTCTTTACTCATGGCCGAAGACCCACACCCACTTGCTATCTTCTTTCTCCATCATGCTTGGTCTTCAAATTCCCTTACTCATCTCACTGAAAAATTGCTTGCTGCCTGTTGCGTAAAAGATAATTGATTTAATTATAATAACCTAAACAAACAAAGCCAAACATCACAGGATGACATTACCCGCCGGCATCTCCAGGGTCTGAAGTTCTAAGGCACCCAACTTAATTTGCACATTACACAGTAGGTTCATAGAATTATGAAGAGTATGGGGGAGGAAGACAGGAGGAGCCACCAAGTTCAGAGTCCTTACTATAGAGAGAAGATATTGAGGCTGAAGGAGAGGAGGCACTGGAGATGAATCATTCTATCATTAGAGTGAGCATCTGAATCAGAAAACCAGGATGTGGGACTCTGAACATATTGTTCTTTTCAATGACCTCCTGAGTGGGCATGGTTAGGTCCTGTCATTCTCCTAATCGCTCACCACACTTCTGGACCTCTAGGGCTGCATCTAGTTTCTTTCACAAATTAGGTTCAGACAATGCATCCTCTGGGACACAATGCCCCAGGGCACATAGTTTTTTTCAACAGACCATGAGCTGGTGATAGAATTTTCTCATTTATGCTGAACTTCCTTCTATCTCCGGATAATTATGATGGACTTGTCTTTCCTCATAGAATACTCTTATCTCCTTAAGTTCACCAAGATTTCTTCTCTTCCTTCAAATTATTCTTTACATGACACTTCCTATGAAAAATCATTATCTACCATTCCATCTAAAACCCTTGTTGCCACCATTATTCTCTATTTCATGGTTGTGCTTTAATTTTTTCATAGTGCCTATCAATCTTCAACATTATTTTTGTTTTTATTATGCTTTATGAATACCTTCTTTATCTCTACTTGAATGTGAGTTCCATGAAAATGAGACACTATTTCTCATATTTACCTCTTTATTTCCAGTTCCTAGAATAGTGTCTGGCACATAATAGGTGCTCAGTACATATTGCTGAATGGACACATAATGAATGAATGAGTTCATCAATGAGCAGTTCTTACTTTTCAGATAATCTTTCTTTGATGATATTTTAGTAAAAGGTCTGTGGATTTGGGTTCTTCTAAGAAATTAAATTAGTATAATTCAACCTCAGATTGACACTTTAAATGTCAACCTCTCGTTCTCTTAGCATGACATTTTTATTCAGTTTGCAAGGGAGTACAGTATGCGTAGTAGTAGACATCTACAAGTTTCTTCTTGGAATTTAACAATAGATTCAGAGATCAATGTGTTTGTTCATTATATTGGGTTCAAATTGGTTGACTGTAAAAGAAAACTCAGCAGATCTTCGAAGTATCTTTAGCTATTGATACTTGATTCATATTGCTCTTCTTACAAAGATGCTCTGAAGCCAGAACTGTGCTTTTTCATGCCCACAGAGGTCTCAGCAAACAGTGTCACGCTAATTGCATTATCTACTTTAAGCTTAAAATATTGATGGATAGTGGGCTAAGAATCCCAGTGGGAAAATCCTGGCAGAACTTCCTACCTATTGTGACATTTTTATTTAGCTTTGTCTTTATTTTGCAATCTACTTTCTTTAGAGTCACTTCATTTCAGGGATTATTACTCATAGTAAGAAGGCTTTTTTTTCCCTTTGTGGCAGAGAGAAAAGTCTAGAGTTTAGAGTGGATGCCAGGAAAAATTCAGAAGAAATTCAAGCCAAGTTCTGGCCTCTGTGCAGAGCCAAATCCATCAAACAGAGATGAGACAGAAAAGTAAAATCTTTAATTAGTTCCTACCCACAAAGAGTGGTTTACAAGAGGGGGAAGAACTAGATGGGTCCTACACATAAGTATCCTCTTGTCCCTGAGGGATTTCTATCACCCTTGAGGGAAAATATGTTTGCAGATTAAGTCCTTCTATGTTTTTATTTGTTATAAGTTTTAGAGTGTGTGTGTGTGTGTGTGTGTGTGTGTGTGTTTCAGAGATCTCATTTATTTAGCCACTCACAAGAGTGGACTGAAAGTCTTGTGAATATTCAGAGTAAATGCAGTACCTTAGAGTAATTTCTAGCGCATAGCAGGAGCTCTCCAAATATTTGTGAATGAATGAATTCATCAGTGAATGCACAAATAACCAACTAAAATAAATCAGTGAATTCCTTTCTCCTGACTATTTACAGAAAGGAGATAATAAAGGAATTTTATTTGTCTAGTTACTTGGATACATCCCAGCCCCGTTTCACACTGGGACAATTTCGGAGCTCCTCCTAGAACTGGTTGAGGATTCCCTTGTAAGTTCACTGGCTTCTCCTGTTGAGCCTTCTTCTAGCTCATCTTCACTGGTGTGATTTAGACATCCCAACAAACCTATTCCATGCAAAATTCTTTTGTAGAATCTGTTTCTAGGAAACCCAACATGAGGCATCGTTCCATTCTGAGATGACGTGCTCAGTTGTTAAACTATAAAAGACTCTATAGACGCTAGAAAGTTGTGAAGATTAAGAGTTTAGAAAGGAAATGGCATCATTGGTCATCAGTGGATGTTATCTTTCTTTTCTTTTTCCTCACAACCTCTCAACCATGTCTTTTCGTTCTTTTACTGTCATGGAGTTTGTGCTCAGTGCACACTTGTCATATGAGTGAAAAATTTCAAATACGCCTGTGTCCTTTCTTCAGCCTGCTGAGTGAGGGCACAGGGAAAGGCCAAGATGCTCTAATCCGCAGAGGATGCTCATTCAGTCTCATCTGGACTCTGTCAATGAAACCTCAAAGTTCAACTTGGGCAATATTTGCAATAAGGTTGGGGTTTCTATCTCTGCCTTCAACAATCACACCAGACCCTTTTTGTCTCAATGAGTGTACTGTGAGAATTTTATTTCTCCCTTTTCTGGGGACTTTGAGCAGCTTCGGTCAACAAAGAAACTAGGTGGATTACTTGTCTGAGTAATGGTAGCAGAGACCATTTGGTCATTTGGTACCTAATTTTATCTACATTCTCAAGCCTGTCACTCAGTATGCCTCTGTAGAAAAAACACCTGGGTCTAAGGCAGGAGCCTAGCCAGTCATTCCCTCTTCTCGCTGCTGATTCTCCATTGAGGAGAAGTTAATATGTTTGTTGAGTTTCCATTGCATGTTAGGCCACAATTTTTATAGAGAACATCTGACCCTGTATGTCTTACATATTGACATGGGTTTTAGGCACTGTAGTGAATCTCTATGCCTCAGTTTTTTTTTCCTATAATGTGGAGGCAGATAGGCTTTAAGTGATGGAACAATGGACTATTTTAAATAAGGTGTAGATAAAGACTCACTTAAATGCATATTTCTTTTTCGACTGATTTTTGGTGCTAGAAGAAGAAAGGTAAGAATATTTGTATATATCTACCATTAAATGAGACTCTCTGGTGTGCTAAGGTCATGTATTTGGTGTTAGTTAACTACTGTTGCAATGTCTCATAAAGAAAAACCAGCTGAAACACAGACCTATCACCCACAAGAAGTTTTTTTTCCTAGTGGTCATGGAATATGACTACCATTTGGCTTGGTGTAGGCTGGGATTTTCCAATGACCCCACTGTAGGTCCGATCCACAGACTCTAAGATGTGAGTTCAGTGCATTTCTGCTTTTCATGGATTTGTTAGGGAGTCTGAAGTCAAGGTATTGTGCTGTAGGAGCAACCAGCCCCAACAGGGAAATATAACCTCCATAGTGTAGTTCTCTGCTATTTTCTACTGTTCTTCATCACAGCCCATCTATGATTATATAGTAGTTATCTGCTTACTCGAAGGGTAACAATTCTTACTCATTTCTGGGTCCATTCTATTATGCCTTGGAAATTGACTGGCACATAAAAAGTGCTCAGTAAATGGTTTTGAGTTAAAAGATACACAAAAAAATAAAATCTGTATAAATCTATACCAATGTATTCTAAAAGGGTTAATCAAAAATGATGAATGGTTGAGTTGCTATTTGCAAACAGGACAAGCATGACCTGCTTGGGCAGTGGCTGAATTCTTCAAAGTTGACATTATAGAGTGCAAATGATAAATGACCCTTTGGTGTCAGCATTAGTGCAATACATTGGGCGGAGTGGACCAGTGATCCGACCCAGCGTGTTTTCGTCTTGTATTCATTCAAGGGAATGTGATTAAGTAATGGAGAGATTTCAGCAAATGTCCACACATTGCTTTGAATTCATTAAAATATTGCATTTAGAATTATTAATAAATATTATTTAATATCTGCAAAGTATTAAACAAGAAACTATTCTAGTATCTGACTTAATTACCCCTAGGGGAGCACGGAGTTAACAAGCAATTCCATTAAGGCAAACAGAAGGCCTTCATGGAGAGTCTTTCCATCAGAGCAGCAGGAGAGCTGGCCGAAACTCATTCTCCATGAGATGTGGTTAGAAATGGATATAGGAGTTGTGAAGATGCAAATTCTACTCCCTCCTGCAGCTTTTAGAAGCAGATGTTACTGGTCATGTATGTCTTTTAACTTCTTTGACTCTCTGTTTCCTTATTTGTAAAATGGAGATGATATATCAACATGTTATGTCGATTGCAACATTTTATGAGTAGTACTTGATGCCCTCTTCCTCTCTTTATTTTTGATGCAAAGTTATTGTCTTTGCAAATTTCAAAATTAGCTTTTTTGTGGAGTATTGATGGAATGGTCATTTTCCTCATTTGACATTTATTTTGCTATTATTTTGGCTTGCTATAGAAACATACAATTAATTTAGCATCTATTTATCATCTATTATAGTATGATATGATATATCTGTTTGGGTAAGTGACACTATATTATTTATTAGGGAATTGTATTCTGATTCATTTATGGCCAGTTTCTGAGACTCCACTATTTAGTCTTTTTGAGCCTCAGTTCCTCTACATGTTAATTATTTAGATTTTATTAAAGGTGTATGAATCCACAAATTGCGATTACTTATCTTTCTGCTTATTACTACATACTTTTATTTATATATCCATTCCTCCATATTTCCATGACAAATGCCTTTTCATGCCATTCATAAAGCGATGCTTTGTAGTAAATGGACCATTAATATTTAATTGTGGTTATAAGCCAACAACTAAAAGTAACCAAAACATTGCTGAAAATGATGCAATTGGGATAAACACTACTCTAGTGGGTGAGAGTTATCATTATATTACTATCTACTAATGTATAGCATCTCACTAAATAAAATTGTATTGGTTACAAAGGTGTACAAAATATGCATTGCTCTCATCCAGAATACAAAAATTCAAATTAAGGAAGTAGATAAGTTAGGGGATAGAATTTATACTCTAATCACTCAGAATAGTACTTCTGGTAATAAGCTCTTCTGTCACATTCAAATGTGATTTACTTTATGAAAATCTAATATACCTACAGAATCAAAAAAACCAACTCAGCCACACATATATCCCAAATGTTCAGACAAGGTGTTTTTGTTTGTTTGTGTGTTTGCTTGTTTACTATTTCTTTTATATACAAACCTCTACCTGCTCTTAAAATGTTATCTTTGGTCTTAGTTAATTGCAGTCTGAGATCAGTCTCTAAGAAAATAGATTTTCTCTAATTCCCTCTTCCAGTTTTACTCTTTCTGCCACTACCTTATCCCAGAAACTTACGAGTTTTTTTTTCACCTGCAACAGCCTTTTAAATTGTCCTCTCTGCCTTCAAAGTCATCATCTTCAGTTCATCTCACCGTCAAATTCAGTGATCTTTAAAGATATAAAGTTGACTCTAAATTCTAGTCAAAGATTTCCTGTTCCCCTTAGGCTAAAGGAAAAACTGCTTAACAGAACACATATCACCTAACTTCATTTCTTGAAACACTACTACCTACACCAAGATGGTGGCAGATTAAATTTTCTACTGCTCTCTGCATCTCCATATGCCTCTGTACCTGTCCATAGGCTCTTTGTCCTATAAGAAATATTCTTCCTCTAACACAACTGAATTTGATTGATCCTCTGATTATGCTGAACCTATATACCATTTGAAATAGGACAGTATCACTTTTTTTTTTTTTTTCATATTTTCTGACTGTCCCATTGTTTTAATGTAAATGTCCATATTGTTCCATTTTTAATAATACAAAACCATTTTAATGTAAGGTGAAAGGGGTAATTGAATTGCTTGGGCTCAGTCTGTTGAGGGGGCCCAAAGCAGCTGACCCTTTGCCCCACGTTAAAGATGGTCCTTGTCAGCACTGACTGCAGTGGACTTTGGCCACTACTGCTGCTCTTGTCACCTGTGAAGAAACAGGAGCCACGTGGAAAAATGCTTCCCTCCCACCCAGCACCTGCTTCTTCGAAGGAAGCAGAACCCACGCTGCATGGTCTGCCTGCAGGTAAGTACTGTGGGGATTCTTTCGTGCACCATGGAGCTATCTCTGACACTATGGGGGTAACTGGGTATTTCTAGCACTGTGATGGTCACTGGGCATTTTGGCACTGGGATGGTTAAAGCAGCATGTGTTAGGCAGGACATTTAGAGCAGGGTTTATAGGGGCGCCAAATCTGGTTTTCACCTAAGGTGCCAAAATTCCATGCACTGGTGCCTGGTCCTTTGCATGAAGTCCTGCTGGACCACATGCCATTACTATCCATCTCCAATTGGCATTGCATAGTATTTACTTATATAAATACTTGGTCACAAGGAAATATGGTCAGCCTACCTCTGATACAATACCTCCTCCTACAGGAAGCCCTTTCAAGCTCATTATGTATTAACACCCTGTCCCCACCCCCACCTCCACCCCCTGTCTATTATAGTCTTTCCCTCCTTCCCTTCCTTACTTCAAAGGTACCTTTGCTTACCTTACCCAATGCAAAACACACAGCATGGTTATTATATGAAAATAAGCTTTCATCTTTCCTACCATGCTGGGATTACTTGCAGAAGTCCACAAGCCTCACACTGTGCCTGGCACCTGTTAGGTAGTTAGTCAGCATTTGTTGAATGAGTAAAGCCATTGAACTGTGCAAAGTAGCAGCAATTTGGTTATCAGGCATAACATTTCAAAAGAGGAGGAAAATGATCAGTAGAGATTACTTGCCAATCAAAGGAGAGCATTTCTCCCTTTCAAATTGAAAATAATTTTGTTTTACTGCTTTTTAGTCCCTCATATTAGAGGGAACTTCCACTGTCGACTTTAATATGGCTTGATTGTCTCTGGATTCATATCCCTTGATACCCTGCTCTTCACCATCCGTCAGCAAGATGAAAATCTTCTCATTATCTTCACTACCTGCTGAAATAGCTGCTGCTGGGAAGGTGTCAGTTGCCCCAACAATTATGCTGGTGGTCATGCCACAGGTTCCCATGAGGCAGGGTGGTGGGGCCTGGACTTCAAAGGGCCTGTGCCAAGTGATGATGCATCTTCTGCTTCAATTACAGCGTAATTAAGGTGGCATCCTATGTTCTGACTTCTGCTTGTGTCAAAGATATTCCATTCCAGTAGCACACACTGTCACTTGAAGATGGCTGCAGTCACCCAGAGGATGGCAGGGCAGCGCTGTTTAATTCCTCCGGAATCCATCATCACAAAGACGGCACTGGGCGACCAGTGTATGTCAGCATCATGCAGTGAGCTGCTGTTTTATGCCAGGCCCAGAGGTAGTCTTTTGTGCAATAGTTCACTGGCTCCTGGTGACAGGTGTTACTTTCATTTTCCAGAGGGGTTAGCTAAAGCTTGGAAAGGTTCTGTGACATGTCCAAAATCATAAGATTTGCCATTCTTCCTAAGTTTGTCTCCTTGAGCAAGTTTCTTAACTCCTGAGAGTCAGTGTTCTAATTTCAAAGGAAATTAACGTCATTTGCAATGTAGGGGTATAGCTCAGTGATAGAGCATTTGACTGCAATTTGCCATAAAACATGCACACACAGGTAGGTGTGTGTGTGCGTGTGTGTGTGTGAATCTATCTCATTGAGTGAGACTAATAACAGAATAAGAACTGACTTTTAAAGTTGTTTCCGTTTTGTTTTCATTTTTGAAGTCCTCTAAAGCAGGCAACTCAACTGGTCTCCTTGTTTTCTTAATAACTAATGACACACAGACTTGCTGCTCATTTTACCAAAAATAAGTTGGAACAGGCACTGATATTTCTGTAGGTCCGTAAGGTGACTGAAAAGGACTATTTGGAGACTCAGCTCTTATACCTCTCTTAATCTTGCAACAGCTGTGCAGAGGTAGGTGTTTGAAGGTTATTGGTTTCTCTTGAGTAGCTGATTTTCTGGTCTCCCACTGATGGCTTGGGAAAAGACACTGAGTGGTTCATGAAGATATGCTTGGAATCAGGAATTAGAAAAGTACAAGTTTATTTTCAGGCTCTATCATTGAAGAGTTACGTAAATTTAAGCAAGTTACAAAGAGCAAGCCTGAATTTTCTTTTGTCAAATAAGAATGATAATAGGGCTTGCCTCAGAGGGCTGTTGGGAATGTAAGGTTTTTCTGGGCTCCGCGAGGAGAAAAGCTCAATCAGACAAAAAATGTCGAATAGCCAGGGCTTTATTGGGGTTTGCACACCCGGGCGAAACTCCCAGGTCCGCAGAGGGCCGGGAAGTCGCGCCCAGAACAAAGGGGGACCGGCTCTTTAAGCAGAGGAATTTCGCGGGCTTCCCATATGGCGATTGGGATTGGCCCTGTGAATCCAGGTGTGGGGGTCGCATCCCTTATTCTGACGTCATCCACCTTTTTCCCGGGCTTGGCCTTTCCCGGGCATGGCTGCTGCTGCTTTTGTCCCTGGGCCAGCCTAACAGGGAGAATTAAATGAGATAATGCATATAAAACTCTTGGCATTGTCTGTGAAATTTTTCAAGTCCAGTAAGTAAACATCATTGCTGCTGTCATTATTATTATTATCATTATTTTCCCTTGCCTCCTCTAATTTCATCTCTTCTCACACATACACTCTCACTCAACCTCCTACTTTCATGGGATTTTCGATTACTCTTGAAGGTGTTTTGCAGTGGAACAAGTGAGCCAAAATACTGACTGTATGCAAATTACCTCTGGAATCCATTCTACCCCTGATGTTTACATTTCAATCAGATTCACATTTCAAAGGCCCAAGCCCTCTCCGACAAATCTCCTGGTAATAGTTGCAATGAAAACTTGAACATAATCCCTGAGCCCTTTAAAAATAAGGTTTCCTAGTAATCGTAATGACCAGATTTCAGGGTATACAGAGTCTTATCAGTGAGCAGTATCAGACCTTCAGAATCATCAGAATAAAACTAGGTTGAGTTGGATGAGAAAGTACTCTGAAGATGATTCTATCATTTCCTGTCTAAAAAGAGAGTTTGAGATAGCAGAGCAGTTCCTGCAGCAGTATTTGGGTGCAAATTTGTTGGCATCCTCACAGTGTAGACTTCTGTTAATATTTCAACAGCAGGCCAAGATTTCTCATGGAGTTAAAACTTGCTAAAATCTTGAGATGCAAATGTAAATGTAGTTAGGGGGCAGGAGTCTAGGTTATGGAGGATTAAAGAAAAATCAGGAGGAAGTGAGGGAGGAGAAACAGACTCATTTAGTTTGTTGTCATGCAAATACTTGGAATTGCAAGACTATTTTCTAAGTATTTGCTATCTGTTAAGAACTTTCATTTTCCCCTGATATCTACTATACACTTTCAGCAAAGAATATAAAAACACACACTCAGTGAATTCTCATAAATGGAATTAAAATTGAGAGAAAACGATCTCAGTTTTAAAAGAATTGTAGTAAGCAATTAGAAATTTGAGTAGTTGTCAAGTTTCCAGATATCCCAAATTTACAGTAAAACCCCAGTTTTCTGGAAATGAGTGATTCCATGGGGCAAAATCTTGCTCATAATTTTGCAGTTGGTATTTTGCATGCCAAAGATATATTTTATTATTGGATGTATTTCTCTCCTAAAAGATTTTGCATCATCCCTGGTCTTATGAAGCTATGACATAGAGTCCAGCAAGTCAACAGAATCTTGCCTTGATGTGTGAACATGTTTCTATCACCATCCATTCTACCATCAAACAACTTCAGGGTCAGCAATGAATCTGCCTGGAACAGAGCCTTCTACTGGTCTCTGTCTGCAATGATAAAAAATAAGTAAATAAAAAGGAAGATGATCAAGTCTTCATTTATTTTCTTTGAAAAAAATGTGATGCATATCTACCTCATGTCATGTATGTGCTAAAAGTTGGGGATACAGATATGAGAAAACCAATGAGCTTGTGGCCTAATGCAGGCAATAGGTATTTATAAAATTACTCATAATAGAATAGGAACAAAGTACTTTGTCAGAGGTCTCAAGCTCAGATGTCAATAGAGGTTGAGCAGGTGAGAACAAGTAGAGACACCAAGAGCTGCAAAAGAATGGAGGAAACCATCTTTAAGGGGTAAGATATGGGCAAGTAAGCTGGTACTTCCCGAGTCAATTTTTGTTATACTGACAAGGAAATCAAGAGGTGAAGAGGGGAAATGGCATTCCAGCCTTCAGGCCAACTGGTGTACAATGTATCTTATATATCTTTTGTACAATATAGCTTATTAATTTGTGTATCTATTTCTCCTCTCCCTCCTCCAGGGTGAGGGATTTGGAACACTCAATATGCATGTATTGAATACATTTTGAAAACTTCAGAAAAAGATGATACCATTTCATATGTATCGAGAATGTAGAAACAGACAAGACTTTGCCTTGTTTCCTTCCTTGTTTCATTCAACTAACAGGTACCTGCATTGTGACAAACAATGTTTTAGGTGTGGGGATACATCAGCAAGCCTAGGAGGCAAAGTCTGTGTTCTCGTAGCCCCCCCATTTCTAGGTGGGAAGATGGGGACTGTAAGAAATTAAGTATAGGAATATACACAATGAATATATAATAAAAATATATACTTAGAAGTATATGTATATATACATGTGTACACTGTATTCTTGTCTACATCTTTCCACTATGATGCAATCCATATATACATATATAATATATATATGCACATGCATATAGACACATCTATGCACATATGATATAGACACACATAAAGATAATACATACATATATGAAGAATATACATATATATGAAGGATATATATGTGAAGGATATTGTAATATAAAATAATATAAGTAATATAGCACAATATAGCATAGCATAATAGAATAAAATATGACATCATAATTGATAAAGAAGGACACATTGTGCCAGATAGCTCTATGAGAAACTACTCAAAGAGGTCAGGAAAAATCTCAATGAGAAGGCAACTTCTAACAGAAATATGAAGGCCATGTATATTTTGTAGGAGAAGATGTTCCAGGGAAAAAGACTCATAAATGCAAATGATGAAAGGTGTTTGGAAGATCAGAGAGAGTAATGCAGATGAAGAAGACTGTCCAAAAGAAGAGTGGTAGGAAATGAGGTCAGGGAATTAACAGAGGCCAAATTATCCAGGGCTGCCTGGATATTTATTTGAAGGAGATGGGAAGTCTCTGGAACTTATTGAGCAAAAGAGTGACATGATCTGACTTGCATTGAAATGGATTATTTAAGATATTGTGTTACGAATAGGATACAAATGTCAAGGATAGAAAGAGCAAAGAGAAAGTGTTTGGAGGCATTGCTGTTAGCCACATGAGCAATGAGAGTGGATCACAGTAGTGGAATAGTAAGTATGGTCATGTTCTGCAGGTATCCTGAAGGTACAATGGTCAGATTTGTTGAAGGACTGGAGAGAGAGTGGAAAGAAGGTGCCGGAGGATTGTACCAAGATTTTTTGCCTGAACAATGGAAAGATGGAGCTGCCATAAATTGTGAAAGATTTTGATAAGCAGGTAGGAAGAGAAGCAATGAAGAGTCTTTTGACTTTAGTCAGGTTTTTTAGCCAAGTTTACTAGACTTTATTAAAGATCTCAGTGGAGAAGTCAAATTGAAGTTGTATATGCAAATGTGGACTTGGGGATGAGGTCTGACCTGGAGGCATACATACAGTGGTTATCAGCATGCAGATGCTGCTGGTGTTCTGAAATTTGCATCTAACTAGGTCAACTGAAGAGTAAGTGTAAGTAGAAAACACTGAGGCCTGGGACATTCCAGCTATTACAGATGTTCTAAGATAAGACCCAACAAGGAGAATGAGAGTGAGGGAGGAGAATAACCAGGAGAGCATGGCTTTTGAAAAACAACTGAAAAGATTGTTTGAAGAAGGTAGAGTGATCAAGTGTGTCAAAGGCTGCACACATGCCAATTACAATAAAAGCTGAGTGGTTATCAGATCTATAATGATGGCTCTTAGCAATCTTGATCAAAACTGTCTGGTGAACTATTTTGAATAAAAGAGACTTTTTCTGGCTTATTTTCTGCCTCTTGCCTACATTCCAGATTGGTGACATTGCCAGATATTGATTGATGTCTCCTATTTACAAAGTATCTCTAAACTATGAGTTAAATATTAAAATACAAATGAACTTGCTCTTTATGTAAACGTTGGTTTTGTAATAAAGTTGTAGTGTGAGATTTGGCAAGAGAAGCACCCACTTGGTAGGAAGCTCCATGAAGGGAGCGGTCACTACTGTTCCACACAGACTAAACAAAAAACTACGCCAAATCTTGCCATGCTATATTTTTACTGCTTGAACTCAACCACATTGTTGTATTTATTTATGCCATTAGAAAATATTTTTGAGAATTCCTTTCTACCAGGCCTCATGCTAGGCACTGAGATAGGTTGTGTGTTTAAACAGAAGCAACCAGGTGTCAACCATCTCTCTAGAGGGTGAGACAGAGCTTCGTCAAATAACCACACACATAAAGGTAAATTGCAACTGCAATGCGTGCTACCAGAGAGGCATGATCTGTCCTGAGTACATAAAAGCAGGCATTCATTCATCCAGTATTATTTGTTGAGCCCAATTTTCAAGCCTATGTTAAGAAAAAGAAATGTGGAGGCAGACAGACTAGAGGACTAACGAGAGTTGGGATTGAAAATAAATGTAAAATCAAAACTAAGTCCGTGCTGCTAAGAGAACTCGGAGTGATCATGAGAACACGTACGTGTTAATTCAGTGATTATGAGTGTTGAGCTCTGTTATGTGGTGGGCACTGTCTTCTAGACACTAGGGATGCAGTAGTGAGCAGATTAGGCAAAGCCTCCTGCTGTCATGGAGATGACATTCAAATGGAAGAAGATAACAAACAAGGTAATTAACTGGTAATTAATAGCTAAGTAGGGAAAGAGACAGGAGAATACAGGATGCCACCCTTTTAGATAAGGTCACCTGGAGGAGAAGGATGCAGTGAGAAGGAGACTTTTGAAGGAGGTAAAAGAAAAAGTGATTTCATTAGCCTTCTGCTTCTTTCATCTCAAAAAGGAGAGAACTGTTGTACAGAAACCAGGATGTAGCCAGGATGAAATGAGATCGCATAGGTGAACATCTCTGAACTATGCCGAGAGCTCAGAGAATTCTGCTTCCTAACTGAATGAATCTGTACCCTGTATTCAGATGAGGTGCTGAAATCTGGCAAGCGTGTGTGTACATTTCTCCCACAATGTTCCACCTAATTTTGAAAACAAATAAATTAACCTCCCTCACTCCTCTTAACAGTGATAAGTAATATTTGCTTGCTGCTAACACATTTCACACTTAAACCTTCATGTCTTTTAGTTCCACAGGCTTGAAAAACCCAGGCTGCAATCTATTTTTGTTTTGTTAGTTGGAGACACTCTGAAACCTTTAGAAAAGAAATAGATACATTGGGTGGCAGTTCCAGGCCAGGATGGAAAGCAACCTAGGGAAATGTCCCCCTGCAGCCCAGAGAAGCTGATGGACTTGACTTGCTGGCTGACCTTGGAAGGACGCTTTACTTTCTTAGATCTCAGTTTTCTCATCTGTAAAACAAAGGGAGTGTTAACCTTCTCTGACCCCTTAGAAGCATTAAAGGGGGAAATAAGTTAATGTTTGGAAAGGCCTGTGTGACCCTTCCAGCCAAGACATTTATCCAAGAACAAAGTAAATTACAGGCACTGTTTGCTATCCCATTAGTAACTCAGATAGCACCAGAGGCTCCCCCTGTCAAATCCTTGTAAATCCAGCTTGTAACATACACTTGCTTTTTTCACAAGCACAAAAATGGAAATGGAAGAGTTGGAAACTCTCCGTGGATACACTTGTAAAGGGTTCTTCAACAGAATTCCTAGGGTCACACAGATTTCCTCCCAGAGGAATAATCTGCCCCCATCCCTTCATCAACCCCCAGGATCTGGAAATAACCTGAATCCAAGTCTTCGGGACTTTTGAGACTTGGCCAGGTTACTTAACATCCCTGACAGTCCGTGTCCTGGCAGGAAGATAAGAATCATCATCACCATCACCATTCTGCTGTCTTGGTTATGATGTTTCTTGATTATAATTAAATATCTAAAATAGACAGTTGATTTCATCTGAAACCAGATGGTGGGAGGGTTACATAGTTACACAGCTGAGGGTCAGGAGGCTGAAATTCCCTGCAGAGCTTCCTCATTCCAGGCTGGGCATCAGAACCTCTAACATCTTCAGTGACTGCTTTGGCACGAGTAGGTCGGAACTTCCCAGTGTTCTGCACCTGGGGAGAAAAATGCTTTGCAATTTACAAAGTGTAGTTGAAAAGTTAGTATTTGGATTAATACTCACGTTTCCATAGACCAAATGTTTGCAGCAGCGCTTAGTGCTAAACAACAATACGGAAGCATCTGTTACCTCTGCCTGTTTATCACTGGGAAATTGTAGTAATAAATCCTTTCTAACTGAGATGAAAAGAGCACGGGTTAGAACATGGCTGTACTGAGCTGATACTCGCATCTCCCAAAGGTTTATTCAGGTTCTTTTCAACCTTTTAACCTACTGTGTTCAACCAAATTGCAACTCTCACAATCTGTAATTTATTCCCAGTATATTTTCCCACTCATAAGGGACAGATATTTGAGGGTTGTGTGGTTGAGAGGAAGTGCTGGTAAAAGACCAAAGGACATACAAAACAGTTAGCTCCAAACAGACCATTTTCAGAGGTCTTTTAGACATGAACTCTCATTAGCATAGAAGTAAATCTCACACCCAAGCGACATAGTAGTATTTTGCACAGAAGCTGGAATAAGGATCTAATTTCTAGACCCCTTTCCTGTTTTCTTAGAAAGACAGACCACATTTGACTACAAGTTTATGAGAGGGAGAGGCCAGTATTTAAAAATGGGACCTTAATGTTTTCTCATCTTTCATAAGGAAGCTATTGTAACCTCACTAACCCTTATTGATGTTGCCTCTACGAATTGTTTATCTTTTCAGAGTGGGCAGGGGTAGGGCAAGAAAAGTTATGCAGTGGGAATTCTGGATACTGGATCATTCTAGATAGTAGATCTGGAAGTACCTGGTGGAGTGGGGGTTAGGTCTGCTGCTTCCATCTGAGCACAGTCCATAACACCCCAAGGGCCTGACTTTGCACCCCGGAGCAGGTTGAGGTGGAGAAAACCAAGATGATAAACAGCTAAATACTAAGTGAAATTAATGGAAATATTTCTTTTCCTCTTTTCCTGCCTGCCTATGTATACACCTTCATTACTGCTTATGCTATTCTTAAAAAAGAAAGAAAGAAAGAAAGAAAAGAAAAGGAAAGAATAGATCCATTGGAGACCTACTTGCTCTTTTAATTTTAGGAACTCTTTTACAACGACATTCAAGCTATACCTGTGACAGAGAAGATGGATTCAAATTAAATGAAAATTTTAATTAAATGAAAATTTAATTTTAATTAGATGAAAATTTTAATTGGATACATAAAAATCTGAAATACTTAAAATTGGGTGTCGTTGAATTCAAAACACATAAAAAGATCATTTTATTTTTTGACTGTTTCAAGGGGGAGCTAAATGACATTTTAAAGTGGTTTTCCTGCCTCCAAACTTCTGCCTTCCACTCTCATCTTCCAATAATGTGGTGTCTTGTTATGTAAGCATTCAGCTCCCATGAATTTAGCAAGGGAAAAAATCACTTCACGTTATCTCTCTTACCACTTCACTAAATGTTGTTTATGTGCTGCAAAAATCATCTAGATTAATAGATAGGGTGTCAAGTGCCAAAAGAGGGAAATATTATTTTCTGAAAATAATTTTAAAAGCATAAAAAAATAACCTAAGCATACTGGATATAGTTTCCTAGGTGGATGAATGCCAGTCTTCAAAGTGACTTTGCACCTTGGTAATCCATTTCAAGGTAATTTTGCTCTTTTTTTTTTTTTTTAATCTCACCTACTTACTTTAGAATTTTCTACTTCAGAAAGATACATCCCCAATGGTATTTTAAAGGGCAAGTTGAAAGGACTATATGTCTCATTAATCAATGCTTTCTTATTTATTCATTTAACAAATATTTAACAAATACTTTTGTTGCAGGTATTTGAAATACAGCAGTAAATAAAAAATAAATATATGTTTATATGTATACATATATATGTATAATTCCGTCTCCTATTGAGCTTTTATCTTAGTGGAGAAAGGCAGAAGATAAATAAAATCAACACATGAGTATCACAATGATGCCATGTAATGGAAAACTAAGGAGAAAACAAAACAGTCATTAGAAAGAAACATGTAAATCAATTTCAGATTGGACTTCAAGAGGTGCCCTTTCTGAGACAGTGATATTTGAGCTGAGAGTTAATTGATGGTTGGCGGGAAGGAGGAGCCAGCCACGAGATTGTCAGAGGGAAGAGGGGCTAGGGTATGAATTACTACAAAGGCCCCAGGCCAAAAAGACCATGGCTTATTTGAAGAACACACAGAAGGTATTAGCTGCTGGTAAACACTTTTTCAGCATTTAAAACATAGCTTGATCTGCTACTACAGACTTTCTATTCCCATCTTTCAACACTTTTCTTTTCCTTTGTTCTGGAGTTTTGCTGAGCTGCTTGGAGATGCTGGCATACAAGTGCCCAGTCTTCATGTCTCCATTTATTCACACATGCTGTTCTCCCTGTCTGAAGTGTGCTTCTCCACTTTGTCATCTGGTGACTCTTACTCATCTCTCAAGATAAATCTTCCCTTCTAGCACTGTGAAATTACAGCAAAGAAATGATTAACTGCCCAAATTATCCAGATCTCTATCATTATCAAAATGCCTTGTCACTTCTTTGAGAGCCTGTGTTCTACTAGAGTCTACTCTTTTGCTCTACTTCGAATGGCCATTCAATTCAGCATTCCTTTTTAGGTTGCAGACTCCAGAATAACATGGACTTCCTTGTGTCTAGAACAGAAATGTAGGTCAGAACTCAATGAATGAATCACTTATTTCTTCTAGTCCCTCCTTTCCTCTACTTCCCTTCCTCCTCCCTCCTTGCCTCCCTTCCTTCCTGTTTATTTTAACTAAATTTAGAAATAATCCTTAATACCTCCTTTTCCCCATCCCTTGCAACCACATCATCAGAAAAACATATCAACTCTGATCCAACACCTCAGGTTGTGTCTAACTGCCTCCATGAACTCATGCTGTATCATCCTCATTCTTCAGCAGATCTGATCCCTGGAGTCTGAACTTCTCATGTGCCTTTTTATGCATCAAGAACTATCTCACCAGGGCTTTTCCACTCTTCCCTCCTCAGATCTCACAGTGTCACTGTCCCAGACCACACCACCACATGCAACGCCCCTCCCCATACTCTTCATAATATCACCATTTTTCTTTCTTTGGTCAGATTTATCAAAATAATGGATTCTCTCTTGCTAGTTTATCATCCAGCCTCCTTCATTTTAACATAAGCTCATTAAGGACATGGGTCTGGTATGATTTATTTACCATGGGTCCAGAAATTAGCATAACACTTGATACATGTACTGGTTGAATAAGTGATGAAAGAATTAAATTGTGATGAGCCCCTGTAATGAGCCTGGCTCTATAGTAGGTGATAGGAATACAAAAATATAAGTCAGGGTCTTTGACATGGAGACCCTCCCAAGTTCCTTATCAATTTAGCTTTTCTTCTTTTCTCATACTTCTGAGAATATTGCCAGTGCAATGGATTAGAGCCTTGTGATAATGCCCTAAGTAGAAGTAATGGTCTCATCAGGAGGGGAACCAGTTATCAGAGTCCTTGAAAGAGCACCTAACTGAGGTACTTATTTGAATAAGACAGTGTGAATGAGTTAGATCAAAAATGCCTTTTAATTAGTACTAATCACAGGATAGTCTGGCTAATGGTTTAAATACCCATCTTTGCCCTAGACTAAGATACTCAGTGGCAAACACTACAGCTTATTTTTGTTTTCACACTTTATCGAGTACCACCACAGCTGCACTAATTTTTTTTTCCTCCCAAAGCAATAACCACAACTAAGGTGCATACCTCTGTTTTGCAGAGTATGTAAGAAGCTTTAGAGGTTATATTAGGTATCGTCTAATATTTTAGATGAGAAAAATGATGGGAAAGATTATATTCAATGTAAATGGCAGAGACAAAGGTGTTTTGAGCTCATGACTCTTAGTCTTTCTTACCTACTCTTCTGTTTTAAAGTCATTCCTCTATCTGAAAGAAAAAGCATCCTTCTTGGGACTCATTCTAGTTTAATAAAACCTCTGCTTTCACATGGCAAAGCAACAAACAGCAGATTAGAAATGACTGCTGAGCTGGCAGGGAGAGCTGATGTTTCATTTATAGAAGATGTAAGGCATGTGCCAATATGACTGCAAAGAAATCCTTCTAATCTGAGATTTTCATAGGCCACAAGGAGCTGGGAGTTCTCACTAAATTAATCTCTCAGGTTGTTGGAGAAAACTGTTTGCTTCTGGGGACTGGTCTCCTTGAAGAGATAATAATGAATTAGACCTGAGAGCAACTTGGAGCCCCAAACTTTCTTTATAGTCATTCTTCTTCCATAGGGTTAATCATTTCCAAAGGACTAGCATAAAGCACGTGATGGTTAATTTTATGATATCGGTTTAAAAGGGCCCCAGGGCGCCTACGTCTGGCTAAATTTTCTTGGTGTGTTTCTGGAAGAGGTTAGCATTTGAATGGGTAGACTAAGATGAGAAAAGCAAATTGCTCTTCTCACTGTTGGTTGGGATCATTGTGTTGCTTCAGGCTTGCATAGAACAAAAGGCACAGGGAATGACACTTCTCTCTCTGCCTGTCCACTGAGATGAAACCCTGATCTCTCTCTCTGGTCTTCAAATGAAACTTAAACCATCAATGCTCTTTGTTCTCCAGACTGGACTGGAACTACACCATTGGTTTTTCTGAGTTTCCAGTTTACAGACAGTAAGTGATAGGACATCTTAGCCTCTCTCACTGTGTGAGCTTATTCCTTACAATACCTCTTCTTTATTGGTTCTGTTTCTCTGGAGAATCATGAAGAATACATAGCATTTCTAATTCTTGCATAATCAGTAAGTCTTATATGTGATAACATGTTGACTAGAACATTCAAGCAGTCACAACACTCTTACTTTTCAGACTGCTGAGAAAATTCTTATTTAATTGCCTTGATTTCCTTAAGATATTTGAGGAACAGTGATAAAAAGAGAGATGTAAATCACCAGGAGCCCACCATTTATTGACCACCCTGTTGAGAAAAGCTGCCTTCCAATAGCAACTTGATAGTCACCGTGGTTTTAACTATTTATATTGCATCTTGGGCAATCAATTCCTGACTCAAACATTACTACAGTGTTTCATCAGTCAGATTTCATCTGTATTCAAACAGCTCATATTCTTGACCTCTTGTCATCTCCTGAGCCTTTTGTGAAGTCTTTTTGATAGTCTAACAATGAATTTCACACAAAGGTCAGACAGCAGGCTGTGGAGACCTTCCATCTGTTCTAGGCAGTCCTTCCTTCTCAAACACTATTGTGTTAGCTCAAACTGTGTAGTGGAGCCAACATTCACATGTCACATAAAATGTAAAAATAAATATGAAAACATCCTCCTTCTCTAAAACAGATTCCGTCTTGTTCTGGATCTTCAATTTGTTAATGACAGAGGTCGATGGTGTTGGCATTTAAACTTACTATTCCCTTCTCATTTAAAACAGTCACTCTTATTTGAATAAATATTCTGTGGATTTAAAGCTCAAATTTCCTATGAAGGCTATTTCTTTATCTTCTGTCAAGAATTCTCTCAGATCATATGCTGAGATCTCTCTATTTGTAACTTACGGTAATACTTTACATTCAAACCCCCAAGATTTATTTGCTGTATAAAGGGAGATGCTTGGGTCTGGAAATCTCGCTTTTTCATACAGCAAAACCTATTAGCAAGACCTTTGATTTCTTTTGGGTTTTATATTCTCTTCTGAAACTGAAAGTTAGATATTGACTTCTCCTTCTCCTTTCTATTATCCTAACTTTCTGGGGACAAATTAGTGCCTCTAGTTATTCGAAGAAACACCAGGAGCAAAAAATGCCATAAACTTATTTTTAATTAAGTTCAAATGGTACAAATTACTTATAAAACATCCCAAATGAAAACTCAGCTACATAGCAATTGTACTTCACCCATCCCATTTGACCTTGTCAGTTAAACTTACAAGCACTTCCATGTGAGTCTGAACTCAGTGAAATTCAAATAAGTTGAGTGTTGTTTCAGTCAGCAAATATTACTGAATTCCTACTATGTGCCAGGTTCAGTGCTAAGTTGTGGGAAGACTGACCAAGTATGCTCTTTCATTTTCTTTGAATATTTCATACTCTGTGAGCAAAGAAAACTTGTAAATAAATACACGGCTTCAAAGCAAAAATTTATTACTATCATTTCCAAGAACAGGGGCAAGGTCATAAAAAAAATCTTTGACTTCTCTAAGAAAATGTACTCTTGTCACACAGGAAGGGAAATGCTGAGAGGCTCAAGTATAGCACATTAGAGGAAGGTAGATCTGAGTTGAATTGTCAGGATGGTTTATGAAGTGCACAGGAAGGGGTTATCAATCCAGACAGAGGGGCCACTATGTAAAAGAGAACAAATGCACACTTTGAAAGAAAATGCATTTCACTTGATTCACTATGTGCGCTCATACAAGGCAACATTATTTATATGCACTGACTAAAGACAGAATAGGGACAATTTACATAGCACAAAACCCAGTTCCTTCTCTGAGAACACCTTGTACAGGTACCAGAGCGGGAGGCAGACTAAGTGAATAATTAAAATGGAGACAACAAAGGGAAAGTTCATGGAGAAGCAAAAGAGGGGATATACAAAGGAAGCAGGCTGGGTTATGCAATGCATCATCTAGGTCTTCTAGAGAGCAAGACTGTTCGTGTCTTTCCTACCACTGTGTCACATTGGAAGGCAGAGTGAAAAAAAAATCACATTAGAGGGACTAGCACTTAACTGAGGACAGTCTAGCCAGAGACACTTAGAAAGGCTTAAATGGCACAATCTGAGGGTAAATTGATATAGCCCCTATGTGACCAGTTTTTCTAATATTATGATTCTCGTCAGTCATCATTTCCCATCACCATTTAGTGATATGTTGGATGGATTTTCTTTTTAAAGCACAAAGACAACTCAGGAAGATGAATGCATGCTGCCGAGCTAAAGAATTAATCAACCTTAGGAAGAAGAATCGTTTATAGACATCTCATTCATTAGAAAACCACTAATCTGGCATCTGTGATCACTTAGACTTTTATATCTTAACTTTCTGTACAGGCATCATTCAAAATGTAACCATGGATATAGGAAAATGTTTAACCTTCATTAGAAAATTCTAAATTTAAAAGTAACTTTCTAGTGGGGCGAGAATTAGATTCTAGACTTTCTATTTCCCAGTCTTGTCATTTTTCTCCTATTTAATTTTTTTAAGATGTTCTGGAAAAAAAAAAAAAAAACCCTCCTATATGTCTGCATGTATGTTGATATAGGCTATTTATAGAGAAATTAAAGTAATAGTCATTATTTAAACAATACATGTATTGCAAGTACTTAAGTATGCGTTCACATATGAAGTCATTTAGTTTTCAGTACAACTTAAAATGTGAACTATTACTCCTAATTTAAAGATAAATAAACTGAGGCTCAGACAAGTTAAGACTTACCTAATTATATAGCTACTGTAAAACTTGGGTTAAAAATTCTGAGCATTTGCTTCCAAAATCACTGTACTATGTTGTTATTTTCATACTTGTGTAGTCATTGAGCATATAGTATTGAAATTTAAGAAGCAATCCCTGACTTAAGATTTGAAGTAACTTGGTTGTATTAGGCAAATAGAAGTCCTGAGATTTCAAGATCTCTAGATGTTGAATGAGAAGATTCAGGCTGGAGTCTAGGGCTCTGGAAGGGTTCCACAGATGGAATGTCAACACAAGTAGAAGGTGGACTCCCTCCCAGAATTTCTCTGCAGAGTTCAGGGTGGGAACTGGTTCCAGAACTTAGATGGCAAAGGATGGGCTTGGTGTCCGAGAACTCCAAAGAACTCCAAGAAGATAGGCTATTTGGTTGGGTTGACTAGGAACCCAATGTAAGATACAACAAAATAGACATTGTGGGTTCACTAAACTAGAGAAAGGGAACACGAAGAAGTTTGTTAGTGTGTAAAGATGGAGGTAGGCTGATTTTGTATGGCAAGAGGATGAGATCACTGTGCTCTGAGTTCATAGGGGAACATTGCAGACAAATGGATTTTCATCAAAACCCAACTCAATATTATGTGAGTATCAGCTGAGGAGATTTGGTGTGAGAGCCAGGTCCTGATATTGAAAGGCAGGGTAAAAATTCAGAGAACTTGAATAGGCAAATTATCTGACATGTCTTTCAAAAATACAGTGGCTAAATATTTGCTCAAAGTTTATTTTGAGAGACTCAGTCTCAATCTTGTATACTCACTCAGCAATACCAATACCTGTGTTTCACCTAATCAACCCACTAAGAGAAGTTTAGACAACATCTTTTGGGAACTGAATCTGTTGTGTTGTGAGTTCATTACTCCTCTGACCCCCATGAAGCTTCCCAAAGTCTTCCTCCCATTCTTGAATAACATTCTCAGATAATAATTGTAATGAATACAAGTCTCTTGATTTTGTGACCTTTCCAATGAGATGGAAAGCTCCCTTGAGATTGGAGTTCCCAGGAACTGATTATCTAGTGTGTAGCTAAATACAACTCTTAAAAGGGCAGGTTCTAGGTCTGAACATGTCCAGAAAAATCCATAGGACCAGAGCAACTTATTTTTCCTGCATAGATGCAGATACCTTATCTATAAAGTAAGGATAATGGGGAAAAAAATCAGATACCAAGAATATGTATACTGTATAACAGAATTTACCTGAGATAGCTAGAAAGGCAAATTCATCTAGACATAGAGTAGATTAGTTCTTGGCAGGGGTGAGAGAGAGGGAAGAATGAGAAGTGACTGTTAAAAGGTATAGGTTTACTTTTAGAGTGATGAAAATGTTCTGTGGTTAGTGGTGATGGCTGCACAACTGTATAAATATATGAAAAACAACTGGGTTAAATACATTAAAAGTGTGGGTAGTATGGTATGCAGATTATAATTCCATAAGAACATGTATCAAAGACCCTTTCTAGTGCTGACATTTTACAGCTTCACACATGAATTTTTTGATCTGAATTTAACCTGGAACCTATGAAAAGTAAAAAAAAAAAAAATTTTTTTAATTTTGCTTGTTCAGTTTTCTCTTTGCTTCTGGAACATCGACCATAATTTTTGATGCCTCACCCAACTGCTGAATTTCCTTACAGTGAGAACTTGATAATTATTGGTAAATTTGCCAGATGGGCAAGTTGAGAAGAAGGGAAGATTTTCACTCAGATTTGAGTCTTAACAAATGAGAGAGAAGTGTATTTATCTCAGTGGGTTTCAGTCCCATTTCATGAACAGTTTGAACTGGAATTCAAGTGATTTGGCTAAGATACAAATAGCACACATTATATGTAAATTTCCCAAGCCTGTGAACACAATCACATTCACAGTTGGAAGAAAGTGACACAAAATCTATATATAACTGCACAATCACCAAGGATTAGTATTATGCTAAAAATACCCTCTTTCAAGACACATCTCATTTTCCAGTGGTTGGAAAATAACTTTTTATTATGCCCTCCATGGCAATAATGATCAATTGTAAAATTACAGCATCAAATTTTAATCTGCTACTTTTCCTTTATAAGCAATTGATTCTTGAAAGCAAAGACACAGAGCCAGCTTCTTGTTTTCCAAGCCTTTGAGCCACAGTGATGGTTCTAAACAGCCGTTTGGTCTTAAAATTCTAAAATGTACAAGTGACGCCTGACCCCTGGCATGCAGGACTATGGCACCTGTGTGTTGAGGGTGCTGTCACTTAGATGGAGGTTAGGAAGCTGTGGTTTGTTTTTGATCATCACCCATAATTGATGCTATAGTTCAGGAAAGCGCATGTGAAGCCCCTTGGTTGAATTAGCTGAATAGAGGTCCCGAAATTTCAAGGTCTCTAGACTTTGAAACAGAAGATTCAGGTTGGAGTCTAGGGTTCTGGAGGGGTTCCATAGATGGGATGTCAACACTAGTTTAAGGTGGACTCCCTCCCAGAATGTCTTGGCAGAGTTCAGGGTGGGAACTGGTTCCTGGGTGGATACAGAACTAAGGTGGCAAAGGATGAGATTCTCCTGAGATCATGCCTCAGAGTTCTGTAAGTAGGATTCTGTTGTGAGAGAGGTAGAGGCAGTATGAACACCAGAGTTTTACCTTCTGAACACCCAACACCCATTTAACTTCATTTCCTTCTTCCTTTTCTGATGATTTCTGATGACATTCATGGCTTGTAAGATATTTCCAACATTGTTTTCCAGAATTCCATTACTCATGAAATATTTTGGAAATTTGTTTTCTTTGTATCCAATAGCAAAGACTTTATATGATTTCTTGGGAGTGTAGCAGCCCGGAAAATCATAGCAGGTGGTTGACTGAGAGGGTCAATAATGCACATTAACCTAGTCAGGGTCTAAGCAGTCTACAAAACATGGGATTTCCAAGACAGACTGTGTGGGACAGTGGCTTGCAGGTTAAAAACTTTGAAAGTTATCCTGACATGTAAGTTCTGTGAAGATGCTAATGCTTTATCTTTTTCACTTTATCACACACTTACATAGGAGAATCACTTTCAGACACTGTATTGTTCTATTTTTCAATAGAATACTTTTCTTGAAATTAAAAATAAAAACCTTTTGTATCTTTTCTTGTTATTCTTTTTAACTCTAATTTCAAGATCACATATAAAAAGCATGTTTTCTTCATAATTCAGGTTAATTATTTCCGCTGACAGCTAGGAAAGCACCTCAAATCTCAGTGATTTTATAAAACAAAAGTTTATTTCTTTCTCACATCACAATCTAGTGAGGGTCGGGTGGCTTTGCTCCATAGACTAACTTAGGGAGTCAAGCTCCTTCTATAATATGGCATTTACCAGGTTGGGGGGGGTTTTCATTTCCAGTGTCATGGATGTGAGGCGAGGGCAGATGGAGGCTCTCAGGGGAGAGTTTTATAACCCTGCCTAGAAGTGGTTACTTGACTCATCTCCATGTTCTGTTGGCCATAATTAAAGTACAGCAGTACTCCCTCATGCCAGGCTTAAGTTTCCTCCAGATTGCAGATATTGGAGGTCAACTGTAGCTTGAAAATATTATGTATAATAAGTTAATGAGAGAGCACATTCACAAAACACAACTTTCATTTTATTGTTACAATCGCTCTATTTTATTATTATTAATTATTGTTATTGTTAATATCTTAATGTACCTAGCTTATAAATCAAACTTTATCATAGGTATATATGCATAGGAAAGATATAAATAGGGCTCAATTCTATCTGTAATTCCAGATATCTCACTGGGAGTCTTAGAATATATCTCCCATAGTAAGGGAGGACTCCTGTGCAATCTATAAATGCAAGGAAGTGTTGATGAGGGTCTCTTGCGTTTCCTGGAAGAGGAAATTGTTTTGGAGAACACCCAGTCAATCTCTGATTGATCCTGTTTTGTCATCAGGGTTACTTTCATTCTTTCTCCTAAGCATAAAGTCTGCTCACCTTTTCTTTACAGGAAGCAATTCAATGTCTTGCTCAAAACACTGAAATTTCCAGATATTGTGTAGTCCTTTTGACCAGATACAAACGTGCCTCCTTATGGTCTAGTAATCCATGAATGCTAAAGATAAGTTATCTGTTCCCAGTTGTCCTCCTCGGTTACCGCTACTCAACATATTATGGTTGGACAAGGATGGGATGATCACAATAGGAACTTCCATTTAGAATGGGACGAAACACAAAACATAAATCATTAGTTAGAGCAGATATTATGGTGCCCTTTACAGATCTCTCTTTGGAATCAAGGACCTCATTTTCCCCAAATACCTAGAGTGTTAGCTGCTGTGGACTCATGACTGAATCCTTCAGGAGCTTCCATCTAAAAGAAGCAGACTTGACCAATGTTATGCTCCATCCTATGACTTATGTGGAATACAAAGGAAGAGCCCCTTTCCTCAACTGGTACAATTCTGAAGGGCTCTCCAGCCCCTGAGCTCCTGTGAAATTAACTAAGTAATCTGTTCTGAGTACTTCTCACTTTTACTTTCTGCACAATCTCACTTCCCTCAGTCCCTAGAGATAATGTTTCTAATAATACCTCTCAAATAATCTTGTATATGCATAATTCAGAGTCTGAGTCTGTTTCTTGATAAACTGAGCTACATCACTGGCTATAACTGCTAGGGAATTGCTCAGGTTAGATATTGTTCTAGTCTCCTTGTCTGAGCAGGTGAAGCAAGTTCTTTTGTCCTTTGTAGTTCATGGACTGTGGCTCCATCCTTGGAGGATTTCTCTTTGTTTCATAGTCTCTTTGGGAACATCTGAAGTCGGTGTTGTAGAGCATGCTCTTTTAGGAGATTTGTGACTTTCTTCTAGGTTGAGATTGACTAGGACCACAATCTTGCCTCAGGGCCAAAACTCTGAGTTTGTAATTTCTTTGGCAACATAATTCTTTTAATAATGTAATAGTTTCTATACTTTCCAGTCAGTTTTATGTCTAATAACCACACCCTAACTCCTTTTTAAGACAAAGTTCTTAGATTATTTACTTTCTTTGCCTTCATTTACCTTCTCCTCTTAAATAAAACTAATTTGAGGTCATCAGGATTGAATTGTGTTGTGTGAAGCAGGATTCATCGTTGCCTTGAGCCTCTTCGTTCCGTTGAAGAGTTTGTCAAAGACTTTGCATCTGTATTTGAAAACCTTACTCTCACTGTTGAGGGTTCTAGAATCGGTTAAGTTTTCCAACTTTTGAAAAGAACTTGAATTTCTGGACTTTCTCAATACTCTTTTAATTCTGCCTGAAAAATATCTAATTCTTCCGTGAGCTCATATCTTATCTTGCCAAAGACAGCCATTGGCAGCCAACACACACATGTTGTTCAACTTTCCAAGCTTTTCTGTTAGAGCTGGTGTTGACTTGTGATCTGTAGCCCAAATAACCACAGAAAGTTTTAAACCAAATATTTTTTCTCTGCATCATCTGCAGGCTAGACTTTTAGTCTTTGTATTTGCTTGCTCGACACCGATTTCTTAATGTCAATTGATTGAACCCATGTCAATGAATACTAGCTTTTTGTTATGACCACTCCTATGTTAAAGTATTGACTTCTGTATCAAGTGGCATAACCAATATTACTGAAATCTTGACTTATATTGAAATGTTGATCTTGCCCATGGTAGAACTTGTTGCAGATTTGATGAATTTCCAAGCAGGTTTTCTTCAAAGGATGGGTCCAGGATTCTTCTATTATGTGGCTTCCATGTCTGGGTCCTTTTGTTTTGGTCATGTGAGCAGTGGAGAGCATAGTGAAGACCTTGAGAAGCTTTCCAGGTCTGGATTCTACTGATGCATATCACTGATGCTCAGATATTATTGGTCAGAAGTAGTCATAGGGCCAAAATAAGTATTTTAGGACAGGCAGTTATCCTCTATTCTTGGGGAAAGGATTATCCTCTATTCTTGGGGAAAGGATTATCCTCTATTCTTGGGAAACTTACAGTCACTTGTCTTCATACAAACAAATTCATGTATTTCTAACCTAGATTTTTCCCTGAATTGAAAATAGCGATTAAATAAAGCTAAAATTGACATGACATTTCAGCTTATGAGGTGCTCCACATTCACTATATTATTTGATTCTCAAAGCATCCTCTGTGATACTTTTTTTGTTCTCCTTTATAGATAAAAATAGTGTGGTTCACAAGTCTGATATTTTAACATTTGTCAAGCTTCTACTATATGCTAAATATTCTTTTAGGCATTAGTGACAGAGTTGACCCAGAAAAAGTCTCCCCTCTATTCATTATTCCCTAATGTAAGAGACAGATAGAAAATGAATAACAACATTAATAAATGCATATTTACAAATGAGGTCAGTGCTCTACAAGAAAAAGAAATGATTTTTTTCAAGAAAATGTATTTTAAAAATAACATTTAAGGATTCTTTTTGGAGTGTGAAAATAATTAAAAAAATTATATGATGGTGATGGTTACGCCAGAACTCATTAAATTGTGTACCTTAAATGGATGCATTTATAAATTATATCTTAGCAAAGGTGTTTTGAAAAAGAAATACATGCTGTAAGAAAAAAGCAAAATAATTTGCCTATGTCGGATTGGTTATATATTCTGTAAATATTTCAGCCAGAAGACTGAAAGAGCACTAAATCTTTCAATTACATCTTCAGGTTTCCTAGACCTTTTGTTCTTGAATACATCAGTAAATGTATGGAAAAATGATATTTAAAATGAAATTCCATGTCAACTATTTAATTATTTTAAAAGTTTGTCCTAGTCATGGGGAAAATGATGTTAATGAAACTTCCCTATTACTTCAGAAATAGAAACAAATATTGGTAAGACATAAGGTCTAGTATTTTTTCTTAGGAACATAACAGACACTAAAAGTAAAAGCAAAACAAAACATACACAAATTTGAGCAAAATTGAAGGGCTCAAGGAAAGTTTCTTAGGAGAACTCTAAATTAGAGATCTGAAAAATGAATCATAATTAATAATGGAAGCAGGAAGGAAGAAGAGCATTTTATTTGTGTTTGCAGATTAAGAAACAAGAGAAGGCTTTTGCAGCGGAAGAACAGAACAGAAGCAGAAATCAGCATGGAGGGATGTAAATGTCAACCCTATAGGCTATGTTAAAAATTATTACACCCTTTCGCCCCCAAGCTCTGGGGCAAACTATTGAAAACATTTAAGGTGGAGAGGTCAAGTTAATTTGAGGACAAACGTTTTTTCTTTAGATCCGTCTTTGTTATTTAAATGGTTTGCCTAAATTCAACTTCAAGTAACTGAATCAGGATCTTGAACTCAAGTCAACTGACCATGGAAGACATCAGACAACATAAAGCGTAATTGGGATAATCTGAGTTGGCTAAACTGGTGTTTATGGTAGTCGTTGAAGAGGCTAAGTACTCGGGGGATGCAGAAATATATTCATAAGTTCATTACCACAAAGCAGTCAACTCTCCTACTGCGCCAGCAAAGCGTGTCTTTGGCTTTCACTAGATGGTAAGGAGTGGGAACTTAGGAAGCACACCAGTGAACAATGCCTCACTTAGTGTGGACAGCTCAGTTATGACTTCACATCTCTAAAGAATCCAGGTGGCATTGGAAGTTGTATGCCCTCCCAGTGGTACCTTCATTTTCCTGTATATCCTTCTTATTACTTGTTTAATCATTCAGCATAAAATGAAAGCAAAGGTCCACTTTCCAAATCCACATCTTTATTCTAGCCAAGCCACGACTGATGGGTGGCCTATCCGAAGTGTCTTGGCTATTTTTGTTATTTTAAGCTACCGCCAGTTCTCTTTAATTGGTGCCCAATGCAGTTTAGTCAACTTTTACCCCGATCTTGGCCACTAGTCAGCCTGCAACCTGGGAGCAACCTTTGTGAATCAACCTAGCACAATCTGGCTGTCAAGTTGGCACAGAGGTTTATAATTCGATAAGATGATAACTTTTTCCCTCCGATGACGCAAGTTATGCTGGCAGAGGCCTCTGACAGCATTGGGAGGATAGGTAGATCGATGGTAGATGGGTGCAGGGGAAATAATGGAAACGATGCGCTTGTCAGAAACTCTGTGGAATTTCTATGAATTGAGATCTTGTACTCAGACATACGGTAGAATAGGTTTCACTCTTTTACCCAAGCAATCCTGGGAAACTGTCAAAATCTGCACAGTCCCTTCATATCTGCTGCATGACTGAGGTCTGTGAGTATGGAGACCATTTTTCTTTCATATGAATTAAGGATGACTTCTACTTTAAAAATATCGTACAGTAGATACTGAGTTTGGGACATTACACGTGGGATCATATTTACTTTTCGTAACAAAACTATGGGACAGTATGATTGTTCTTTTTAAAATGAGAATTTTGAGTATCAGGGCAGTTATCAGAGTAGAGAGGACACTTTGAATAACATGGAAATAGAGACTGGGAGAGTAGGGATTCAAACACAGATTTTTGTGATTCCTCAACAGACGCTCCTGATTTTCACATGCACCACTGACTCTCCTAAATCTATTTTGATAAATGAAAAATCTTGAAAATCAAATGAGTCTGGTTAAAATCATAGTCTAACTGGAGACAGAGCCAAGCTTCAGTAAATATCTATGGAGTTGCCTCTTCTAGCATAAGCCCTTTCAAGTGTTTGGGGAGCAGAGGAAGAAACCCAATGCCAGCGGAAAGCAATCTCATTCAAGCTGTTAGCATTTAAGTACAAAAGAATAGAGCTAATTTATAAACAGGCATATCAGAACTTATCAATATCAATGAGAGTCAAGCTCTCTACATATAAGTCCTCTTTGAAAGACACACACAGATACCACAATGGTACTGGGGGACATCACGGATGGAGCATGGATTTTGAAACGAAAGGACCTATATGGAACACCAGCTCTGCATCTTTCCAACTGCTCGACCCTGGGGAAACATTTTTCTTTCTGAACATTAACCCTGAGAAAAAGTAACGCCTAAGTCACAGACATACTTTATGGTTTATTTCTGATCATGTCTCCCTCTTCTCAATTCCCTCTGCCCGCCTCACTTCTCTCTCTTTCTCTCCCTTTCTCCCTCTCTCCCGTTCTCTCCTCTCCTTCTTGTCCTTTCTTCTTCCTTTCTTTTATTTAGAAATAAAAATTCCTTTCTTACCACCTTTTCTATCTATGCTTACATTTAAAATTTCACATCTGGCTCATCAATGGAACAGAACTGTCTTGGGACATTTTATATTAAGGGTTGTGTCCCCTCACAGAAATAATTCATCCTTGTAAGGAAGTCAGGGAAAGAATCTTTTCACACCCTTCAGAAACAAGGAAAGCAGTACTGTATCTAGGCATCGACCAGTAGAATTTAACCCCACTCCTTTGCTATGACCCTCTCTCACTCTCTTTGGATTTAGAATTGGATTTAATCAAAGATAGATTTCATCTTCTTTGGAAGATCATATTGACTGGTTGTGTGTGTTTGGAATGAGGGACTAAGACGTGTTTTGCATTTGAAACCAGCCTCAGTGAAAAAATCTTCTGGCTGATTAACAATGTCTGTCAGGGTCTCAAAAAGTGAGAGTGGACATACGCATATGCGTATTTATCTTCCCTGGACCAGCTGCTTTCTAAGTCCAAATCTAGTCCAGAAGGTTCATGAATAAGATTTAATCAAATCTGATTTCTACTTACTACTGCACAAATTATTCTGAGATCTACATTATGAAGATCAGTGTCAATGAAATATTGATTAATGGAGGTTTCTTGGTGTCAGACTGGTGTATAAACCAGCTTTATCTCATCTGTTCTTATCTTATGCTGCATCCCCATCTAGCACTCCACAGGTTTATTAACTAAGTTATCTAACGTCATTATTGTTTAGCATGCATAATGAAATCCTATCGGTTTCACTTTGGTTTAATTTGAGAGACACTAGGTTCTGTTCAGCATGCAAATTGCTAAGGACACTGATGACTAACACAGGCGCCTTTATTAAATGTATTCCCTAGAATTCTCAGTAAAACAGACATAGAAACGAGTGAATTAAATATAGGGTGAGAAGTGTGAAGTTTCCACCAATGCATCTCAAACTTTCCCAGTCAAATTGAAGAGAAAGCTTGCCTCCATCAAAGAATCTGAAACCAGGATCTACAGCAGCCAGTAACACAGCACTCAGTCTTTTTTAGGACTCATTTTGATATGTCAAGAAAATAAAAAGGAAATTTCTACACGAGCAAGACAGATCTATTTTTTCTTAATTTAGGTTTTTTCCCTTTTACAATCTTCAGGCATAATTGATGAATGAAAAGGGGTGCTGGTCTTGCCTTATGGATCCCAGAGGTCTTCTACAAGTCGTAAAGTATAGAGGCCCAGCTCAAAAAGCAAGGGTGCTTTAGGGTAGAAGGATTATAAAGTCTACAGGGAAGAAGACCTCAGTCTTTTGCACCAGAGGATAGGATAAGAGCTTCATCGCTGAGATCAGAGTGGAGTGGGGAGCAGGAAAAGATGTTTAGGCAGAGAAAAGACTCAGAGGAAAGGTGTGGAGGTGTTAAATAGCATTACGTGTGCAGGAAACAGCAGACAGTTGTACCCAGTTGGATATGAACTTTCCAGATAGGGCAGAGCGTGAAGAGGATTGAATCAAGCTAAAGAGGGAAGGAGGAGCCAACATGTAGAATAAGCAATTCTGTTAGAAGCATTATATTCTTAAATATGTCTTTTTCATTAAATGTGTCATTGTTCTTCTCTTTTTTCACTTCCTGCTAAGAGATCAGCAGGCAGATCAGGTAGAAGCATTCTTTTTTTTTTCCACTCCATTCATGAACTCTGCTTCTGAACCAAATCGTCCGTGGCAAACCTCTGCTTGGCCTTGGCCACCTACCAAAGGCCTGCGCTCACCAGTGATCAATGGGTCTTCTGGCGCTGGCGTGGAGCCAAAAGGAAACAGCCGCTGATGAAAGTGAGAGGCAGCAATGCGGTAAGACCCAAACCTCCTGACCAAGTGCCGCAGGCAGTGCTTCTTCTGAATCAAAAGTGTTCTGCCAGCCTTGGGGCCAATCCCTGAATGACCCACCTGGGCATGGCAGTGTCCTCCGAAAGTCATTCACAATTCACCTTCTGTGTTTAACCTCCTGAGCCTTTGGAAGAAGTTTTCACCATAGAAAGTTAAGAGTGTGCTGGGGAGAAACAGCTGCAGGTGGAGGGTCTTTTCTGATTTCTCCCACCCTTGAACCCCTCCACAAGGTTAGCTTATCACATTGCATGCCTGCAGAGTATCTTTGGTTGCCCTTAAGATAATGCTCATGATGTATTGCAAGCCACATCCTGGGGCGAGCTCCTTGACCTGGGTGAGCCTGGAATTCAGGGAAATTGTTTATTCATGGTTGTATTTCCTTTGTTTGGAGTAAAGTGTCCAGTATCTAGGAAAGTACTTAGTAAATACTGACTGGATGCTGTTGATTGAATAGTTTAATCTGGACTTTAAATCAAACTAAGTATACCTTTTACTATATCGATTTATCTTCTGTCAAAAAGTGTGTGTGTGTGTGTGTGTGTGTGTGTGAGAGAGAGAGAGAGAGAGAGAGAGAGAGAGAGAGAGAGAGAGAGAGAGAGAGAGAGAGACAGAGAGAGAGAGAGAATGGGTTTAAAAAAGAGATGATAGATATAGATCAATACAAACACACGAATTCAACTTCTAGGGAATAACCTAGAGAGTCAATATAAATTCAACTGAATGCACTTGATCTACAGTTTGATTACCACAAAGCATAACCAACCATTCAAATGATGAATCTGAGAAACAGGTATAGGTGCATCGCTATTTCTTTGTTTTTCCTGTCCTCAACACACTAAATCAGGGGAAACCTTCCAAATCCTTTGTTGATTATCTGATGGCTAAAATTCCTCATGATCTGTCTACCATTAAGCATACATTTACCCACAGCTTAGCCACATTCCACAGGGAGGTGCAGTTAGAAGTGCAAGGTCAGTCAAGTGAGGGGAAATGAGGGGTACTCTGGAGTGAGGATTTCCTGAGAAAGTGAAATAAATCAAAAGAGCCAAAGCGTTGGAAAAGCCCAAGTGTTCTCTTTATGGTGATGCTGCTTGGAGAAACCAGAGAGCAGAGATGCTCTCCCTGCTTTGCCTTTGGTCTCTGGGCAGGAAGTGTAGCAAGAGCCTTAGGCCTTTGTGTTGTTAATGGTCAGCAATAGACCCTGTTCCATTTGTCTCTGATTTCGTCTATCTAGATGCAGAACTTTCCTTTCCAGGTCTTTCCATGAAAATGCAGCAGGTGCTTTTTCTAACATGCAAGATGTTAGGGAAGACTATGCCAACGCTGATATAAATGGTGCATACCTGAAATCTATAGCATAGTATAATGCAGTTTTACGTCGATTGGAATTATTTGTAAAAAAAAAAATCTGATAACCTGTTTATATGCCAGGATCTCTACTGAAGATAGGACAATAAATAAAATAGACACTATCCTTGAACCCTCAGGATTTGACTGTTTATAAAATGGTTTGGGATCTATGCCTAGAAGTGGGATTGCTGGATTGAATGCTATTTTCTTTCTTTCTTTTTTTTTTTTTTTTTTTAGGAATCTCCATACTGATTTCCAGAGAGATTGCACTAATTTACTTATAACATTGTAAACAAAAGAAATAATGAAACCATAAAAATAACCACAGTTTTTAAAGGGATGATTTTATGTATTCTCCAAATTAACTCAGTAAGCAGATGTCAAAACAGAAACTAAGACAATTCAATTGCTCAGTCTCACACAGTGAAGGAATTTGACATCGCATCCAACTCTTCCCACCCAGTCCCGTCTCCGTGCTACTCCCTGTGCTTCTCTACAAGTGCAGACCATGCTTCTCGAGGAGGCAGTGATTTCTTTCCCCTCTGCCAAGAGAGTTGAGAATCCATGTGTGTTGAAAGATGATTGAGAGATTAAGTGTCGTTCTGGAATTTAGAATCACGTCTGACCATCACTCTTGCAATGCAGAAGGACTCTAATTCATAAATCTGATGAGCTAGAGATACCTAGAGCTACTTGTGCTCAATTTTTTTAAACTTTCTGGACACTTGAAATGAATTCCCAACGGTTAGGTGAAGACCAGGGAATTCAGTAATAGGAGCAATTGCCTGTTCTCGTGATGTCATTAAAAAGAAACTTTGGATAAGAAATAACTTACAAAACAGAATAGTTATAGCATCAACTTTGTCAGATAAGGAAAGATGACTGGTCAACAAACCTGTTAAGAACTTAAAGAAGAGATATGTAGACAAATGTATTTCAATGTATATGTAGTATATAACACAGGTGCAATATCTACATAATGCTTATTATTTATTATATAATATGCAATAATCCATGTCATATATTACATAGATAAATAGATATGCATGCACATGTATTGGCTGAGCACAGGATCCAGGTTCTTGAACTGGTTTCTACAAATAGTCTGTGTTGGACTTTGTCCAGAGAGAGTATGACTATGGCAGAAATATTTCCAATTTCCTGAAACTTCAAGTAACAATTGATTACTTTTGCTGGTGGGGTACTTACTCTTTGTGAAGACACAATTGTATTTCTAGCAAAACTTATGTTTTGTAAGATGTGTAAATTTATAAATACTTGTAAGAAATAAAACAAAGAGAGTCTGTGTAAGCTTTATCCAGTAATCTCGATGGTAATCACTTGAGGAACTACTTCGCAATATTGACACCGATACAGACAAATACAAAACATTTCACCACCCCAAGGATACTTCATGCTTCCTTTTTACCCCTATTTTCCATCACCTGGAATCATACAATATATAACCTCTCAGTGATTTTTTTTGGTGCTACTTTTCTTTACTGAGCATAATTATTTGGCGACTCATCCAGTTTGTTGGTGTAGTATTTCAAGGTATGGATGTACCAGTTTGTTTACCCATTACCTTTTGAAGAATATCTCCTTCTTTCCCCCAGTTCTGACTATGATAAATAGATATTATAGATTTGTATACACATTTTTGTGTGAGTCTTTTGTATAAACCTTACTAGCTCTGAAAAAAAAATTTCAGAAATGTAATTGCTAAGTTATATGGTAGCTGAAATTTCGTCCTTTCTTTTTAAACAAACTGTGTTTCTTTTTTTATTGATCAGTATCTGCTTCTGAAATTACATAGGTTTACAGCTTACAACATTTTAAATTAAATCTGTATATGATACATTATGTTCACCCCCAAAATTTTCTTCCTTCACCGTATGGTTAACCCCAATTCCCAATTCCCCACCCTTTCCTTCTTCCTTTCTGATAACCACTATTTTGTTTCTACAGTCTAAGAGTTCGTTTTCATTTCAGCATTTTTTCTCATTAGTTTTGTGTCTTTATCTTTCACATATTAGTGAAATTGTACATTATTTGTCTTTCTGTGTCTGATTTACTGCACCAGCATAATACCCTCTCAATCCATTCATTCATGGATGTTGTTGCAAATGGCAGGAGTTCATCTTTTGAAAAATGTAATATATACATTCGGTTGCTTCCAGTTCTCAGCTAGTGTAAATAGTGCTAAATAGGTAACACGGGAAGTGAACGTATCTATTTGATATAATGTTCTTGTGACATTCCTAAAGTGGAATAATGGAATTGTAGAGAGTTTTTATTTATTTTTTTTGATGAATCCCCATATTATTTTCCATAATGACTGCATTTAAAATCCCATCCAGAGTGTACCATTGTCCTCTTCTCTCCATATCTTCTCCAGAACTAGTTTCTTGACTTTTGCCTAATAGCCATTCTCACAGGTGTGAAGTGAAATATTACTGTTGTTTTGTTTCACATTTCCCTAATAACAAAAGGTGATAATATCTTTCATACACCTATTGACTGTCACTATGTCTTCTTTGAGGAAGTGTGCTTTCAAATCTTCTGCCCGTTTTTAACTGGGTTGTCTCTGTTGTTGTTGTAGTTCTTTATCAATTTTGGATATGAATCCTCTTTTGCATGTGTGATGTGTAAGTGCCCTCTCTTAGTAAGATGTCTTCTCACTTTAAAGATAGTTCCACTCTGCAGAAGCTTTTTAGTTTTATGTAGTCCTATTTGTTTATCTTTGCTTTTGTTTTTCTTGCTTTGGGGATCAAATTCTCAAAAGATATCCCTGAGGTCAAAAGGAGTACTGCCTGTGGTTTCTTCTACATCTGAACTGCTTTCTACTTTACATTCCTACCAGATAACTGATTCAATTTCTCCATACCCTTACTGGAATATTTTTTTATTAATTTTTATTTTAGCCATTGTGATAGGAAGTTTGCAAAATACAATGTAAGTATACAAAGAGCCCTTGCATTTCTACTGAATACCAGGGAACACAAGGACATTAATATTTAAATTGCATTGATAGTTATAATTGATGAAAACAACGAAGTAGTCACTAATAAAGAAAAATATGCATGGGGTCTATATTGTGAAAACTACAAAATGCTGATGAAAGAAGTCAAGCAAGGTGGAAATAGATGGAGAGACATACTATACAAATATGCCTAACTGAGCAGTGTATGCCTATCATAATACCAGTGTATCCTTTTTAGCAGCTGTTTTTAGTGAGTGCTCTAATTATTGCATAACTAAACATAAATATAATTTACTTATCACAGTTACTGTTGCCACCATATTACAATTCAAGTGAAATGAAATATAAATATCTTGCTTCCTTTTACAATGCTTTACCTTTCCTTGTTCACAGCAAAATTATCTTAAATATTTGCTTTACCTACATTTAGAATTATGTCTGACAATTTTTTTCTTTTATCATCAAATATACTATAGAAAACTCAAGAGAAAAAGTCTATTCTCTTTAACCTTATTTTTCTGCATTTTCTTTCTTCTGGATGCTTCAAGTTTTTCTATTGTATTTCCTTCCTGTTTAGAGAACTTTAGTTAGCCATTCTTTTAGGATAGATATCCTCCCAACAAATTCTCTTAGTTGTCATTCATCTGAGAAAGTCTTAATTTTCTCTCCATTTCTGAAGCATATTGCTGTTGGATATAGGATTCTGGATTGACAGTTCTTTTGTTCAGAACTTAAAATTTTTATGCTTCTTTCTTCTAATCACTATGATTCCTAAGGAGACATGGGCTGTCATTTAAAGTGTGTTTCTCAAAAGTTATGGCATCATAGCTCTCTTACTCCTTCAAGATTTTAAATACAATTTTAGTCTTTAGAATTTTGACTACAACATATCAGAGTGAGAATTTCATTAAAGGATTCCTGTATTGGAATTTATTTTATTTATGGAATTTGTATGTTTATATATTTTCTCATATTTGAGAAATACTTAGCCACTATTTCTTCAAGCACTTTTTATAGTCTACAGAATCTTTTGACTGTTATTTATTTTTCAGTCTATTTTCTCTTTATTGTTCATAATGAGTGATTTTACTGTTTTACCTTCAAGATGAATGATTATTTCATCTGTCTCTATTCTCATTTTGAACTCATCCATTGATTTTTCTTAACTTGGTTATGCATCTTTTAATTCTATATTTTAACATTTTTATGTCTTTGACTCCTATAGAGACTATTTCATTGTCAAAGCTTTGTGATTTTCTGTTTCTTTAAGGATATTTCCAATTTATTGTTAAAATGTTTTCTAAGGACGGCCTTAAAATTTGGGGAAGTAATTCTCTTGTAGCTATCAGATTTATTTAGTTATTTTTCATTTTATTTTATAGCTTTCTGCTTCTCGTTATGTCAAGAAAATGTTTTACTGAACCTGGGACATTTGGAGTATTATGTTTTGAGACTCCGAATCTTCATATATTCTGTTCTTTTTAAAAGAGTATGTATTTTAGCTGACTTCTCTTTACAGCACCTTATCAAGAGAAGAAATTTTGCCACTAGCATTAGATAGTACAGGAAATCTACACTCCTTCTCAGCCTTTCTTAGCAAGGGGCAGTTTTGGTTAATGCTGGTTAGGGTAGGAGTTTCTGCTCTCCAGTAGGCCTCCTCTGGTATCTCTCTGACTTAGTAAAGTAGAAATCATCTCCATCACAAAGACTTGTAACTATAGGTGGTAGCCCATGTTTTGACTTTCTGCTAGGATTCCTGTGATATTAACCTAGTGGAATATGTATGGGCATTTCATTACTGCCAGGTGGGAATGGAAATACAGATATGCCCACTCAACCTTCTCTGATATCACTCATTGCAGAAACTGAGACATCTTGTTATATACTCAAAGGTGAAATTTGGCTCTCCACTTAGACTTTCATTGCATGAGTTGAGATGAAGCACAGCTTATTTTGTAGTGTTTGCCTAGAGTAATGTGGTCATTGTATAAAAGGTTTTCTGTATTACTAGGTTGCTCTTTATTGAGTATTTTGGTTTAAGAGGGCAAGCAACCCACCCCCATCCATCTACTCTCTGTCTATCTGTCTGTCTGTCTTTCTGTGTCCATTGACATTTATAGGCTCTAAGTCTGGGACTAGGGAAAAATGGAAATCCAGGGAATGCATGATTATATGCTTTCTTAGGTCTCAAGTTCATAACTGGTCTGACCTCTCTCCATCTTTTTGGTTATTTTTATATTTGTTTTGCATGTAATAATTAGGAGGAACAAAGGAAAATATATCTATTTGATCTTCTCAGAAGTGGTTTTTATACCATTTGTTTTTATTCAAAAAATGCAATTTTTTCTTTTTTCCTCCCTGCTTGCTTTCCTTATATGCCTTTCCCTTCCCTGTCTCTTTTCTCTTTCCTTGCCTTGAATTGCTCCTGTTCTCCTTTTTCTCTTCTCATTGTCCCCATTATATCTATTCTTTATTTTTCATTTCACACTTGATTTCTGTATTCATTTCTGATTTTATTTTAACACTCATTTTATAGCAAGATAATCAAATATCTAAGTGAAAATGATGGTGGTCTTCTAGTTCTTTCCTTTTTCCTTGTTTAAATATGTGCAAAACCTAGTCGTTGGAGAAACACAACTGAGATAAATTTGCTATTACAAATTTCTGCTTTTCTACATTCCTTTTTTTTTGTATATAGTCACACATTTCATTTTTCATCCCCAAAGCGATTCCACAGAAAACTTTAGCAAAAGATATTTTTTTCTCACAAAGTAGAAAAAGAATAGTCTTTCTATTTAGATCAACTAAGTCTGAATAATATGTATATAAACATTAGTGTGATAGTGTGCAAGTTATCTAATGTTGTTGGTTAGATTCCTCTTCAGGAGATTGAGATTTAATGATATATTTGCAAAGTATCAAATGCAAATCCTCATATAAAGCAAGTACTCAATAAATATTAGTTGATTTTGGAATTGTTAATTTTCAGTGCTCCTCAACCCTTGAAGTTCAATTTATCCAGTTTAGCTGTCATCTTTATTTCTGTAGGGTTGTTATGTATCTCTCTTTGTATTTTACTACCATCATATAGTGTGTCTATGTGTAGGATGAAGAGGTTTCTGAAATAATTTTAAAATATTCATTCACTCTTGTCATAATCATTATGATTATCTTCTTCCAATTCAAGTTCCCATTTTACCTAAACCAATCCCTAAATGAATATTTGCTTAATGAAGAAGTATTTTACAAGCTCTCATTTTTAATGTTTTTGGGTATCATTAGATACAGTTTCAAATGTAGCATTTTTTATGAAGACTGCTTTGTTCTTCATTTATTTATAACAGAAAGACTGCTCAAGATAAGTCTAGATTATGGTTGGTATTGGTTTATTTAGCATAAAATTACTTCATTTCTTACCATTTCATATGAAAAACAGCTCAGGTAGGGATAATTTCAGAAAATTAGCTCCTCGTGGTTATTTATCTATGACATCAGGGCATTATGGACTTGATGAGTTAAGTGCAAGAGAAAATACAAAGGTCATTTTAAAATTGCAAATACATAGAAGATAGGTTTCATTTTAAAAATTCTACTCATAGTTTGTGAAAGTTCAATTCATTTCACATAGAAAGGGAGTACCCGTCATCTTGCATGCAATGTACATACTTTTGAGCTTCTTGTTTTTAATCAGTTATAATATTTTAATTTGTTATTTTACTGAGTAAATAATTATATGCTGAAAATAATTTTGAATAGAATTTTGAAGAAATTAATCTATTATATTTTTGCTTCTGGTGTTACTTTTGAGAAGTACGGTACGGTTCTGTTTCTTATCTAAACATGGACACTTCAGTATTCTGAAATTTTTAAGGTTTTTCTCTTTTCGTTATTGTTCTGAACTTTCATGATGACACGTTTTGTGCACATTTTTCTCATTTGTTGCTTTTGGCACTTATTCTTCAATTCTGACACATTTTATTTTCATAGAACCCCATCTCTTCTGTTGGATTTCTGACACTCCAATTAGTTGATGTTGAATATCTTGGATTTATTAACCAAGTTTATCTTTTCTATTTTCCAATCCAATATCTTTTTTGTTTACTTTCAGAGATACAGTATCAGCTTTAATTTCTAAAAATAATATTCATCTTCTTTAGTCATTAGAATATTAAAAGAGTTCTTATTATCCCATTGCTCTCTTTTTATGTATCCTGTTCTAGTTCCATGGATAAGTGATCTTCTTTCATTTATCTGAGAATATTGATTATTAATCATAGTTTAAATTATTTCTCTTTTTTCTGTATTGCTTTTGTTTTCTCCAAAATGCTTTCTTCTATTTCTTTTGATTTTTGCCTTTCGAATTAGAAGATGTTATCAATTAACTGGTAATCTTGGTTATCAATTGATATTTAAGAATGAGGTACTATATAGTTTATGAAGCTCTATGTGTATGACTTACATTTGTTGGTGAATTTTTGAATAAGCTAGCACGGTGGAAACCAAATTATTATATTGAGTTATATTCAAATAACAATAGGTACATGTCTATTTGGGGACTATTTGATTTCTCCAGAGAACACTATGTCAGTCACCTGCTCAAGGACGACATGTCTGAGAAGGTAGATAATTGGGGGTGTTGTTGGTGAAGTATAGACTACATGTTCTTGGAATATAACAAAGACAAGAAGCTGGAAGTCTCTTCATTCAGTCTGCTTGTTGTACTTAATTGTCTTAATTTCTTCTACTAAGACTATATCCTTGAGTCTGAGGTTTTGCTGTCTCAGTTTATCCTCAGAATGAATCCCTACTAGTGTTGGATAGAAATATTGCCTGCTGTTAAAGTAAGAACATAATTATATTGTTGTCTAATGACTTCATGTGCAGTTTCTCAATTGCTTCTCCTATTTGAGTTTCTTATTTACTCTCAGATTTAATGTGACTCCTAATTTTTAAAACTTTGAGTTTTATAATATAAATGATCACATTTCTCATTTGCTTTCTTCTTTATGGGTACCTGGTATTCATTTCCTCTTCTTGGTTACTTTCTTCATTCACATTCCAGCTTTCAAATTTATTAATAGTGGTTCTTGCATTTCTCTTCTATCGTCTTTGTTTTAGAGTTCACATCCTTGCTTTAATAGAAAGCACATAGCATATCATTCATTTATTCAACCATAAATTATTAAAAAAGAACTTTAAAAAAATTCTAGGATAACCAGAGCAAGTATAAAATTAAAAGAAATAAGTATGTAAGTTATCTACAGTTTTGTCAAAGGTCATTGATATTCTACAAAACAATTCACTCTAAATTAACTAGTTGGAAATTTCTGGATTAGAAAAATGTTAGTGTAATAGCTTCCTTTAACTGACCTCCAACTAAAGACTAGAATTTGAATCAAAACCTCATATATGCTGTTTGTTGAGTTTTTTACGACAGAAATATGACGTCATGGCTGGTAGTATCCTCTTCTTTTTATCCTATGTAATCAGTCACCAAACCGTATTGGTTGTGTTTATTTCATGAATCTGTCTGCTTCTTAATTTCTTCATAGGCAACAGTGAAGCCTAGGTCACCATTATTTTTCACTTTGATTTCTGTCAGTCATCTGACAAAATGATTTTCTATCTTTTCATCTATTCTCACTGTGCAGAGTCAAATTCTTAAATCACTGATATAATTTTAGAGAAAACCAGTCATAGTTGCTTGTTCTTCTTGGTATAAAAACCAAAATCTTTACCATGAAGCATGGTGTCTTGTATGGTCTGAATTCAGAATTCTCAACTTCATCTGTCTTCTCCAGTTTGGTTGACCTCTTTTAGTTCCTGTTATGTTGCAAGCTTCTCCCCAGCTCAAGATCTTCACTCTGTTAGTTTGCCTGGAACAACTGACTTCTCAGAAATCTATTCCTTGAATATTTAGCATTCAAGGTCATTACTTAGTAGAGCAAGAGGTCAGATCCAGGGGAAATCCTGAAACACTTGCAGAAATTGTTCATATCTCTTATATTATTTTCAAACTGTGTGACTATGAGTCACTTATGAGCTCTTAAGGGGTCAGACATTTTGCTCATTATCAATCAGTCGTTTAACCAAATAATAGATGCAGAATTCATCACAGTGCGTGGCAAATAATACATATTCAATAGAGAGTAGTTTCCCTTTTTCCTTCCTTATGCTGAACTATCAGTGACTATTTCATAAAGGCATGGAAGTTTGTATAAAGTTTTTTATATAGTAAGAAACTTCTTATTAATACAAATAGACTCGAAAAAAACCTCTTCTCTTAAATTTCAGTTTATAGTTTTAAAAATTATTTCAGTAAAATCAATGAGTTCTGAAATTACAAAGAGATCTATTTCTGAAATTATTTGGGGGATTTTCCTTTTTTTCCCCTTTTGTAGATTTCTAATAAATGTTTACCATTTTTCAAGCAACAAACCCTTAAGGCTAATGATAAAGGAGTGCTAGTGTTAACTTTTACATTTATAGTACTTCCCAAGTATTCTGTAAAGGCAAAGAAAATTTGAAAATGAAGAATTCTCACATACAGTTGACTGAAAATTTGTGTCATGGAGAAATAATGCTTAAATGTGGGTTCTTCATGGGAGTGGTGAGGGAGCCCATTATTTTATTGAGACTTTTGTTTCACTCTTTTACTCAGTCTGTCTTGGAGAAGTTTACTGAGAAATTTCCTAGGGAAATTCATCAAACACCACTTTCTATCGTGCTTTACATCTGTAATTCTCTACCAGAAATGATTCTTGACAAAAAATTCTTTCACTTCTCTAACTTGTATCATATCCCCAACTACAAATGTTCACAAAAGTTTTTGCCTCTTCTTCACTTTCTTTTCAAGGATGTCCTGGTACATATATTGTCCCAAATACTATACTGATAGTCAATAGCATGGAATATGGAACAGGATTAATTACTGTAGATTTGATTTATTCATTTCCAAGCCTTACAACACTCTTCACTTAATAGTACAATTTAACTTCAAAATCTTTGAATCCACAGTTTTATTCTAGCTCTATTCCAGAATACTTACAATGCATAATATGCACATTTTATCATTATTGTTTTTTTCCAAATCCCACTTGTCCTATTATTCCTTCTCAGAACATCAGTTTGCAGGGTTATTTTTTACCTCTATAGAATGACAGAGACAGAGCATTTATTTTGAGCTGATTTTAACAGAAACCATCTATAGACTATGTTCTTAGTTAATAATGTTTTTTGCTCTTTAATTTTCTATTTTAAGACATCAGACTATTTTTAATAGTATTAAATTTTATTATGTGCGCTTTTATCTTAATTTGAATTTAAGATTTTCAATGCTACTCACCCCAGGAAAAGAATAGAAAATCTTTTTCCCAGAAAAGATTAAGAATTTTATTCTATTAGTATCTTGGGTAATTTCCCATCACTGGCTATTAAGGATGCAGAATATGTAAACTAACCTACAGTGTGTCTTTCAATTTAGTTTGGCAAAGGCATCTGTAGCAAAAAAGAAATGGGTATAAAACATTTCAAGTTCAAATCACGCTTTGCAATTTATTTATTGATTTACTCATTTATTTTTCTTCTACAGTAATACTTAAACTTCCAATGCCTCAGCTGTATGAAAGTGGTAGGAGAGGGTGAAGGGTAACAAAAGATAATTGATGTCTTCATGATCCCCTGGGAGGTCTTCCAGCTCCATCTTTTCCCTTAGCAGATAAAGAGCTGGACACTCATGCCCATAACTACTTAAAGTGTAAAATTCTTTTAGCTTCAGGGTTTTTTTTTTTTACATTTTTTTCTTCAGAATACTTATTTTCTCCTCTGTTGAGTACCTTACTAGTTATAGAGCCGTTATTATGTTCAGATATGAAAAAAAAATTCAATAGGCAACAGTGATAGGAAGGATTTTGGTCACTGCATTCTCATTTCTCATTCTCTCTTTCTTAACCAACCTGAAGATGCAATTCAGCAGAATAGACAGACTGGGGAAAAACCCATCCTGAAGGCAGAGCAGTAGAAACCAGGGGTTAAATTGAGCTGAAATAAAAAAAAATTGGCAGTGACAGAAAATAGTATTCACATAGTGAAGCTTGCTTACCAAGTTCATGAGTGTTATATTCAATTAAACAAGGTAATCATACTATATGACATTCTGCAGGACAGCAAACCCAAAGAGAAATGCAGATTATTAAGGTCTATTTGTGGGGTTGTTAGCAGTAGATTGATCCTCTTTGAATGTCAGAATCCTGCTTGAATCCCGTGAGGGTCCAGTTGGTTCTGATCTTACATCTTAAAGTTATCAGAAGTAATTTCTTAACTTGGGTCTAAATAGAGAAACAAAAATAAATCATTCGTTGATAAGGCAGCCCACTTCATTTATTAAATAACTCTATGTAGTGAGCATTGTTCTTGGCACTTGGTGTATATAGCATCTTTTATCATCGCCATAGTTCTAGACACTTAGAGGTAGGTGTGACCACTGCCATTTCATAGTTTGAGGAATTGAGTCTTGGAAGGTTAAGTCATTTGTCTGACTGATTCAAAAGCCACTTTTTAAAAAGTTAAGCCTATGTCCCTATGCTCCACATTTATGCGCGTACCTTCAGTGCCCGACTGTATTTGTAGGACAAGGTTTGGGATTTATAATTCCTTACAATTCCTTATCTCTAGGGAATATCGGAGAAGTGCAGTTTTATTTTAGTTTAACGAAAACTTATCAAACAGAGTAGGTTCTAAATTTTACATAAGGAGAAAGATGAGTTCCAAAAGATCTTTACTTTGAGAAGTTCGCAGTCTCACCTAAAAGAAGAATGGAAAAATGTTTTATTCTAATGTGAAACATGGGACTAGTTCTGAATTTCATCCCTTATCCCAGCTGGGAATTCAGTCTCATTCTTTCCTGAGTGATTTACTGGTATTGCTGCAAGCTGTTCATTAATTGAAAACCTCTATGCAGTCAGTTCCAGGGCAAAGCACTAGGGATCCAGGAGTAACCCAAACTATAGACTGATCTGCAGTTAGCAGCAAAAGGCATGAAGATGTCGCCAATTCCAGAGACCCCTGCCACACTATTCAGAGAGATTTTATACCTCTAGATGTAAGTTGCTCAATTTATTCCAAGTCTTTAAAGTTGGCTCCACTGCTTGTTCTGCCAGAGTTGATTTATATAAAATCAATAAATTAAAAACATGTATATATACACACATATACATACACACACACACACACACACACATATATATATATATATACATATATACACACACATATATATGGAGAGAGAAGTACAGACAGATTCTTTTTTTTTTTTGCTGTTTTATAAATCCATAAATATTGTGGAGGTAAATACTTTCTTCTAGTGGAGAGTATTTTATAAACTGCTTTTGTACAAAGAGGACAACCCGAGATCAACTTCCTCAATTTTCTTGGATGCTCCAGGCCTGCTTTCCATAGCCTCTCAGAGAAGCTAGAATTATCTTCCTAGCTTGCCCCTGGCTCAGGCGGATAAGGTAGTCGGTTGTGTAGAGTCTATGGACCTGAGTTCAAGTCCAGGGTCTGGGGGTTAAACGAAAAAAGAATTATCTTCCTGAGACCTCCCTGAGATCTTGCTAAATTGATGTTTCAAGTCCATTTATATCTAAAATTCAGTAGACTCCCTGTTTCTCATGTCTCTAGCTTTTGCTAAACATAAATCATTTCGTTAATAAAAAAGGCAAGTGTGCTTTGTATCTACTGAGTAAACATAGTGTGGGAGAAATTATAATTTGTTGCAGCTTTCTTTCTTTTTTTTTTTTCTTTTTCGAGGACTTTCCTTGAAGTGTTCCGTAGTAGAAGTGTATGTATGCACCTGACCTCTCATCAGAAATTCTGAACTCTGACCGGATGACAGTTTGCTCTGTGATATTGGGAAGGTCATTTTAACACTCGTGACCCTTGTCGGACACTTTTTCCATTGAGGGTTAAGTGAGGTGTTCCCAAAGTTTTATGTGAGCCATAGCATTTGGTTCTTCTATTGTTTGAATTCAAGAGTCATTTCTTAGGAAGTTTTCCCAAAGGTCAGTCTGTCTTGTACCGGTTCACAGTCAGCGTAGATTCCAGTCTATGAATTTGTAAGCTTACAAAATCTGAGTTCAAAGGGACTGTCAAGGTCATGGAACCCAATCCCCACCTCAACTTGATTGCATTCAAATACCTTCTACAACACTCCCACCAAGTGGCCAGCAGGTCTATAGGTGAGCACCTACAGGACTTCCCTCCCTCCCACATTTACCATCTCATTTCCTGTGGGCTAATGAGAACTTTTCTCCAATTGTCTGCTGCCGTGCATTTGCCACTGGTGGGTCTGAATTCTATCACTTCATTGAAAACACATGATTTCTTTTTCACGTAACAGTCCTGTAGAGTTTGACGATGACGACACATCATTCTTCTCTCTAGGATAAACAACCTGCTTCTTTAAGGCATCCTGGCTGTGGTATGATTTTGAGTGTATTCTTAATTTTTATCCCTTATTTCTTAATTCAACTTAGATTGCTGATGCCATTCTGACCGGCCTTCAGGAGAGATCAAATGGCATAAGTACTCTTTGATGTCAGAATTTGAAAATCGATTTTCAGAAAGATAATCTGATCAGAGATCATCACAGTAGTAGTCTGATCAAAGTAAAAATAAAAATAAAAAAGCCAGGACCCTCTGTAAAGAGAGAGGATGGAGAATACTACCTGCCAGATATTTTGTGTTTTGGTTTAAATTCACTATCATAGATAATGTAATCACCAACCCTTCTCTTTTCAGGTGAGGTGACTCGTACAAAACTAGCATATGACTTGAGATTATAACATAGTGTTTAGCAATATCCCTCAAATGAAAGAAAGACTTCAGACATATTCCAGGAGCTTTCAGCAACAAGAAACAAGTGAGCCGAATTCTTGACAACCTCCTCTCTAGTTGGTCTTCAGAAGGAATTGCCTCTGAGAATTCTGTAGAGAATGACTTTTTGGACCACTACACAGAGGTGCCACAAAAAGTAGCAAAAGGTTTTCCTGGCTCATTGAAGAAATGAGAATGGATCTGTGTGTCTGTGTGTGGTCATTTTCGCTCCTAGGACAGTTAAGTCCTTGTCAGAGGGACCTAACAGAGGAGATTTGTCTTTAGGTCACTTGGTTATGGAGAGGTGCTGGATATGAGTCAGTCCCAGCTGCTCCAATTTCTGGATAAACAGATTTTTGCACATTTTTTTTTAGTTAGTGGTTGGCTCCACCTCAAGCTCTTTTTCTTGGAGTGTATTGTACATAGAAAGCTACCATTTGGACACCTGCCCCACACCAACTAAGGCCTCCATTCTGCAGGAACATCCACTGCTTTGCAATCAGCCTTCAAAAGAATAAAGTAAATTGCTAGGAGTCCTCCTTCAATGGAGAAGCAAAACAGAACAGAGTGCTTAAGAAGGCATAGGGAACAGGGTGGAAATAGGCTTCTAAGTTTACCAGATGTGGGATTTGTGATGGGTGATTAAATCATATCTGTGAATAGCTTCAGAGGGTCAGGGGCAGTATTAAGTGAACTGATAGAGGCAAAGTGCTTAGAATGTAAATTGTTGCAAAGAACATTCAATCGTTGATAATAATCATAAGAATTATCATTGGTCCAAGGATTTCATTTGTGACAAAATAAAAATTTCTTTGTTACATGTTGGAAAGGTCTGGATTCCTTGCCAAGTCTCATACTTTCTAGACTTTATTCTGTCTTGAAATCTGAGAAGACAATCAAATTAATACACCCTGAACTCACACGATGATTTGTAGTGAAGAACAAGTGAAAAATAATGATCATTTCCTTATATCAAACCACCCCTGGCTGACTCTCTTAAACAGGATGACATCTGAACTCCCAGTGAGGGTATATACACACACAAAATAATATCCTCCTGCTATCTCTCTGTGTTCAACTTCTCCTGTTCCTCTAATCTTTCACCTTTTGTCCTTGGAATACTGAACTTGGTCACAGAGTTGTTTCTCTGCTTTATGCTTTTGTCCCTCAAGTTCCTTATTCCTGGAAAAGACATTATATGCCAGAAAGAAGAGATGGGTTTTATCGATTAATTTTCACTTCTCCTAAATCTGCTTTGTTGATTATTTGTGAGATATTCACTAATTCTGCTGGCATGATAGAGGATCACATTATTTATTTCACAATAATTTGTTAATTGTCTTCTACTTGTCAAGCAAGATGCTAAGGCAGAGAGGTAAGACATAATCTTTGTCTTTAGGTAGCTTACATGGGAGACAAATGGATGCAATGTTAAGCAGCATGATAGAAAGATAGCTCATCAAGGGAGCTCTGGCTTCAACCTGAATGTGTCAGAGAAGTGAGATGACTGGGCCTTGCAGAAAGAGCGATTCACCCCGCAATGCAGTGAGTAGGTGCACATCTAATATAGAGAGAGATATGCTTGGACTTGGTCTATAACAGGTTTACGACTTAAACAAAACATTTTTGCTCAATATGCTCAGTGATTGTGACACATCTCAAAAATATGTCAAAGAAGGAAAAGGGCAGTGCTATGCTCTCCAATGCCAACTTTGGAGGAAGGCTGTGAGGACCCTAAGAGGTCAGAATGAGAAGATGTATGAGTTGAGAAAGGCTTTGGTGATAGTGAGGCAGCACTCCCGCCTCCATCTCAGTTCTAGTCCAGTATTTAAACCCTCAGGTGCCTCTAGTAGGTAGCATAAAATGGTGAGCCAAGACAGATACAAAACAAAGAAAGCAAGAGGCTACAATTGGCCCCATTAGCTCTCCTTGGATATATGCTCTTTCAAACACCTTGGGACCCAAATGAATCACACAGAAAAAGAAGGGGGTTTCCCAGCAGTGATCCCATTCCAGGCATTCTTCTCTCTCCCTGTTCTCCTACCTCTAAACTATGTACTCCAGCATCCCTACCAAACATATGTACTTACGGCCAACACAGAAGAATACAAGAAGTGCTTTTTGGTGTAAGGTAGCTCTGGAGTCAAAGCCATTTCTAAGTCCTTTATTGTTATTCGGTCTTTCTGAGTTTTGTTTTCTCCATCATAACTCATACCTTGAAGAATTGCTGAAGGTTACATATTACCCACAAATAGCGAGCAGTTAATAGACACGTGATAGCTGAGAACAATCTGTTCTATTACTATTATTTCTACTTCTGTCGAAGGAGCGGATATGGTGAGCAAGTCTTTGGGCTCTGGTGTGGAATATTCTGGATGTTTAATTTACCAGTGAGTTGATCTGTCAACACATTCAAGAAACAGGCTTCTTGAGTTTTTTTCATACCCAATATCACAGCTCTTCTTGCCCCATCCCACTCCTGTCATCTGGAAATGCCACCTACTCACATCTGTCTTCCTGCCCCAGCACTCGTAGTCACTCCTTGGTTAGAGATGCTGATCTCTAAAGGATCCTCTAAATGCAGAAGTACATGGCCATTTGAGCACCCCTCTTCACATCAGTAAAAAAATTTTTGCCAGTGCCCGGAATGAGCCCATTCTGTAATAAAGTGGAGGTGGGGATGGTAGAAGGGGAAGACCCTAGGGAGGTAAAATGAGAAGAAGGATGTGGTTACTGATTTTCATTCGAGAAGGGCAGGAGGGAAGGAACCCAGGTGAGTCTTTCTGTGGAAACAGCGTACCTCTCTGTGGTGAGTCACCTGCCTGGGGTTCCCCCAGAACCATAAGCACCCCCATGGTGCCTATGAAACTTTGAATACAGAGGCTGCTATGGGAAAGTGAACCAGTATCTCTGCCACTCTGGTCTTAGTTTTGTGACTGCCAGGTGCTCACCTGCTGTGAGATCCCTGACATGGGGTATTCCCTCTTGGACCCCATTTCCTCATTTCTCCATGGGAGTGGGTGTGTGTTTGGGGAGGAAGGGTTATTTACATCTGCGATTGTGTTCCAATGTGATTCTGCACTGACATAAGAGGAACAGAAAGTGAGACTGAGAAAGGTAACAAGAAAGAATAACGGAGCTCCATCCTTCTGTGTTCTGGGTCTTATGCTTGAAAACGGAGCCGAATAAAACCGCTCCCTATTCCAGAGACACCTGTGGTCTAGTCAGGGAGGCAGTTAAGATAATGGATTGCAGCACTGGCATAGATTATGAGCACAGAGTGGTAAAGGCCGAGGCAGAGGCTAAGTCAAGTGCTGAGCACACAGCACTTGACCAGAGCAAAGAGGAAGTAAGAGCTGGCCAGCTGAAAGACTCTGGAGGTGGGGCAGCATGGTGGGGCAGGGTGTTCCCCCTTTCTGCTTCCTTTAGCTCCTCACCTGGGCTCAGCTGTGCCAGATGTTGGGGGCTGAGGTAAACATGGACCTTTTCCTTCTTACTGCTTCTTCCATGTAAATATGCATCTCTTTGAACAAAAAGTCGTCTTTATAAAGGTATAAACACATATTCATAAAGAAATACTGCAATGAGAATTTAGTAAGATTTTGAAATTTCTAGAAATTTCCAAACCTGTGGTTTTAGTTCTCATGTACTTTGTAATAATGGAAGAAGGTGGTGGCAATGACGATGACAGCAGCAATTGCAAGTATGATGATATTATTATAACTAAGTCCTTGCTATGTGCCAAGAAACTTGCATGCACTATGTGAGACATTAGTTCTGTTGTGCCTGTTTTATAGATGATGACATCGAGACACAGGCCTGCCTAAAAGGACACTATTTTGCAACAGGAGGAAACCCTGTTCCAACTCAGGCATGTCCGATTTTAGAGTCTGAGCTTTTCACTGCTCTGCCTGCCTCCTGTATTGCTCCATAGTCCTAAACTCTTGATTTGGTGTAGAGATTTCAAGGGAAGCAAGAAAGAGGCAGCAGGAGAGGAGGTGTTCTATGCTAACAAAGGAAAGCTTGAATGGAGAAGCTGGGGATGACAGCTATGAGCTGCCAAGAAGAAAGCTAAGCAGGCCAAATCTCTGGGGTCAGCAAAAGGAAAGCAATGCATCTCTTGACACTAGAGTGTGACTAAGTGACACAGACAAGGAGAATTTATCTAGCTGCTGGTGGACAGAGCATGAGATAGGTGCTAATTACAAAACGGTGATCTTGTTAGCTTACTCGCCATGTTCTGGTCTTCCCATGCACACAGAAGGACAAAGTGGGAGAAGAAAATGGACATTTTGAAACCGTTCCTGCTAATATTTGTAGCCTACTTTTTAAGAACTCCAGGAACTCTCTAAGGTTTATAACTCCACTCCCTCTTTGGAAGTAGTAATAATCCGGCGGCAACTTCTAGCTCCATCTACCCTCTGTAGCATTCAGGTGGCCATTAAAAATCTATTACTTGAATCGATCACTCTGAGTAGAAGCAAATGTTGAAAATTGCAAAGCTCTGTTCTCATCTCTGAGTCACAGTTACAGGTAAGCTTGCGTTGCAGACTCAAAGTGGAAGAAAGAGACTTCCTTTTGCACCGTTCGAGGGTAAAGATAGAGTAGTTTTGCCAGACCCTTGCCTGGTCTGATCCTGTCCTATATCTTCTGTCTGAAAGTCTCCTGGGTAATGGAATCATACCCTCCATTTCATGACATCATCAAAGATTTGGCTAATGAGATTCCCGCCAATAAACTGGGTTTACCTAGAACTTTATGATGATTGAAACAGAAAGTTTGGGGGCTCTTTGCAGGTTTTTGAGTTTTTCTGAGCTGAGGGCTATAGATAGCTGTTACTTTTAAGTTCCTATCTACAGCAAAACCTAGTTTCCTGCTTTCTCTGAAAAGGGTGCTAGGGCTCAAGGCAGGAACCAAGCCACTCAGAATGCATCCAAACAAGCCTGGGCTGCCTTTTACAAGGGCACAGGTCTCATGTGGAGGAAAATGAAATCCTTTCCCTTCCACCACCCACCCTGCCTAGCCCTCACTCCCCTCTCACACTCACGGTCATCTTCCACATCCTTTCTCTAAATTACTGTTTTAATGAGGGACTTTCAGAGTACTCTCTATTAATATCAACATTGAATTCATACTTGGCCTTCCCAGAGTTCCTTCTGAGTGCTTTTTTAATGTCGAGTATCCAGATTTTCATTGGGTTCTTAATGAAAATGTACAGAATGAAAGCCCCTGGATTTGCAGGAAGATGAAAGAGCACGCACATCCAGCACCTCCAGGGGCACCTCCAAATATGACTTGGCCGAGTAACTTTTGTTTCCTTATCGGTACATGGGCCCCTGGGAACACTGAGGAACTGGGATTAGATAAACATCGTGATGATCGTTTTAACTCTCAAGCAATGAAATGTTACTGCAAACACCTGTCATCGTTTTCATGCATTTTTTCCTCACCAAGTGTCTTTTGCATGGGTGACAAATTCTTTAAGCCTCCTACTGAAGTGGATTAAGAAAAAATAATCATCAGTTAGTGACTGCATTAACTTTGATCACTGAGGATTTTTTTTGTCAACTTTCTCCATGGTCAGGTTACTATTTCTCCGTTTCAAGTCATTAAGTAGTTTGTGGAGAAAAATCATCTCAAATGAGATTAATTGACATCCGGTGACCCCTAATGAGACACACGGACAACATTTGTGGTGTTCCTGCCCCAAGTGCATAAGATGAGCTTAGTCATTAGCAAATGGCAGGCAAACCCAAGCCGAGGCGCTGTCTGCACAGTTAGCTGCTAGTATTCCTCGAAAGTGTCAGAGTTAGGCAGCACATCAATGCAGAGGAACAATCTCAGATAAGGAGTGTAAGAGACATGGCGTCTAGGTGCAGTAAGTGAGCCTGAATCAGATGCTAGGCCAGGAAGTACTGCTCTAGAAGAGAGCATTGGGACAGCTGTTGAAATTTAAGTAGGACCTATAGGCTAACTTATAATAATGAACAATATTGTGCCAATGATACATTTCCTCATTTTATTGCACCGTCTAAATGAATTCCCTTGCTCTTGAGAAGTACATGCTAATGTATTTAATAAGAAGGTAAGATGTCGGCGAATTTCTATTATCTGTTTCAGAGACAGAGAAGGATACTGCTGCTGTTTTGTAGTAATATGCAGAAAGCCATGGGAAGGCACTACTGGAGTGTCAACTTCGCAGAGTTCGACAGACTAACACTTCATAGGTATTTCTCACATACTGAAGTCTTCTCCTGGACTTCATGACTGCCATAGCAGCCAGGCTTTCATTCTTTTCATAAATACTTCTCTCTTTATGTTCCATTTCCTAAACTCTTCTCTTTTGGGCTGACTTACAAAAAATTCTTAGAGATTTTCCATTTCAATGTGCAGAATAATTTATTTTTCACCGAAATTCTCAGGTCTACCAATCTTTAAATATATAAAGGCAACTATGATGGTTATCTCCAAATAAATGATCATCTATCTGATATTTTCAACTTTTGTCAGTCAAGAACTGATGGAATCTTTGACACTGCAATCTTTATTTTTAAATAATTCAATAGTTGTGTATGACTTCACTTGTGTTTGTAAGACAGGGAACAGGGTAAAGATTTATCCTGCCAATGATGTGCATTATTTTACCCCATTGATAGTAAATTGATTATAATTGATCATTTATTAAAAAGAGTAATTTTTTTTGTTTTTACTCTTAGGGAAAAGAATTTTTTAGAGGGAAAGTACATGGGCATTGAAGACAGATAAGTTTGAGTTCCTATTCTAAAGCTGCTCAATGAGATGACTGAACTAATACAGAATATTCATCTATCCCAGAACCTAGTTTGTCATTTGTAATGTAAGAGCAAAAATTTCTGGGAAAGTGACATCAAAAAAATGGTAGAATAGGAAATCTAAGGCCTGTCTCCTCACAGAAATTAAGCAACTATCTGCATTGAAAAATATCTTTGTTAGAGCTAAGGAGTTCCGCTGAGGAATCAAAGTACCGAACCACATCACAGAAACGAGATAAGACCCACTAAGGAGGGTAGAAAAGATAGATTCATATCACTCCTCTTCCAAATTTGGGCACCCCAGCCATGTGTAAGGAGACTTTACCATGTATCCCAATATTGACCAGTTTGTCTGGCCCCAGGTGGCTCCAGGATTCTTATCAGTTACTATAAACCCAAGCTCCGGTTGGAAACCTACAAACCCAGGCTCTTAGCTAGACCCGGCACCATACACTCCCATGCTCAGCCTCAAGACCAGGTCCTATAGACCCAGGTTCTCAATCTAACCCAGGACCAAACCCCAATTCTAAACTGATCTCTGATGCCCCATGTTACTGGCTGACTCCCACAATTTCATGCTCTTGGCTGGCCCAGGCACCAGATTAGCACCATGGTCCTATCTTATAGTCCTGCTCCCAGGGAGCTGGGATACTAGCTAACAGCAGTAAAAATCCCACAGACCTAGAACCCAAATAAAGTGAAGGGAATCAAGACATATCAATATAGAAAATCATAAGTTCACAGAGAAGGCAGCAAAGAAGGAACAGGAAACTTCAATATAGTCAGAAAATAATTATAAGTCCTTATCTATTAATATTGAATACAGTGTAAATAAAAAAAGTCTCCAATAAAAAGTCATAAAGTGGCTAAATGGATTAAAAACAAAACCCAACTATATGCTGCCTATAAGAGATCCACTTTGGTGTTATGGACATACTTAGACTCAAAGTGAAGGAATGGAAAAAGTATTTGATGCAAGTGGAAGCAAAAAGACAGTGGGGATAATGATACCTATATAAAACAAAATAAATTTAAATAGAAAACTGTAACAAGTGATAAAGGAGGTCATTTGAGACTGACAAAAGGTGAATTCATCAAGAAGATACATAATGTATGAATGCATGCATGCGTGTATGTATGTATATACAACAATATCAAAGCATCTATATATATTAAGCAAACAGCAGTTCTGAAGGGAGAAATAGATACAATACACTAATAGTAAGGCATTTCAATAACCTAGTTTCAACATAGGTTATAGCATACTAACAGAAAATCAGTAAGAAAGCATTGGTCTTAAATTACCTTAAATCACATGGACCTAGAGGCTATATACAGAACATTTCACTCAATAGCAGTAGAATATATACTCTTTTCAAGTGTACACAGGGTATTCTTCAGAATAAATACTATGATAGTTAGCAACGCAATTTTTAGCAAATTTAAGAACACTGAAATCACGTCAAGTATCTTTTCCAACCACAGTGATATGAAGCCAAAATCAATAATAGACAGAAAACTGATAAATTCACAAATATTGAGAAATTAAACAACTCATGCCCGAAGAATCAATGAATGAAATAAGAAATTCAGAGGGAAATCACAAAAATTTTCAAATAAATGAGAATGGAAGTACAACTTATCAACAACAATGGAATCTAAGTTTTAACAGGGTTATTTCTAGTGTTAAATGCCTATATTAAGAAAAATGAAATATCTCAAATACCATACATTGCATCTCATGGAACTAGAAAAACAAACAACAAACTAGCCCATGGTTAACAGGAGATTGGACTTAATAATGATTTGAGCAGCACTGTGATCCATGGATCACACCCAACACTGCCTGTAAGATGACCCATGACCTAAGAATATTGTGGGTTTGATTTTTCTTTAATTTTTAGAATGTTGATTAAAAAAATCAAAGAATACAATTTTGTGATAGTTGAAAATTAAATAAAATTCAAATGTTTGTGTTCATAAAGTTTTATTGGAAAACAGCCATGTCTACTTGCTTACACATTTTTTAAACTTTACAACAGAAGAGTTGAGTAGTGGCAAAAGAGGTCATATGATTAACAGAATCAATATATTTACTATCTGACCCTTTACAGAAACAAATTTGTAAATCACTGCTATGGAATACAAAAAATGAGGCGTTACCACCTCTGAGTCTGGTTTTTCCGATCAACTATTAAAGAGACTATACAATCTTTAAAACTCTCACTTCATTAAAATTGTTTTGACTTATGGTTTTTGTACCCTGCTGAAGGAGTTTTAAACTCTAAAGAGAGTCTTTACTTCTTTGTAAGAATGTATTCGTAATTTTCAGGTGTGTATGTATGTTTATGTATTCCATAGTTAGACACATATGTGTAGATATACCAGTTAATTGAAGTTAAATATAGAATGCTAACTTTTCACATGTGTTTGAATAATTATAGTCATTGATGATCAAGAATGAATAAAATTACTCAACATTGAATCTTTTTTTTTAGTCATCAGATGCTCATTTATTCTTTGTGGTACCTGATGTTGTGTGTTCATTCTCTTAGATAATGTATTGAGCAAATACAAATATGTTAAGACTGTTTTACTTTGAATATAACTACATATGTAACTCCTGTTTTCATTTTACTGTACTAATGCTGGCTTTGTTGCACTCAGAGAAGTACAAACAATTTCGTGTCTGTGACAACTTTAAGGGAGGCAGTCCTCTTCTCTAAGATCATGGCTTTGTCAAATGTCACAGAATTGACAGGAAAAGTTTCCTATTTCAGTAAATTCTTAGTAGATCTCTATGGAATGACTCAAAGACAAGTCATTTTGCAAAGTTTTAGATTTCCTACTTCAATATTTGTGTGTGTGTGTGTGTGTGTGTGTGTGTGTGTGTAGAAGCTAAGGGTTTGTACTTCACATCACAGGGGTAGTGAGTTTTCATGATTCAAGAAGGAAGGAGCAAGGAAGTGTGGTGAAAGGAGCACCAGACAGAAGTGGGATACTGCTTCACTCCTGTTTGGCTACTCATCAACACTGGAGGCTTAACAGATTTATTTCACTTCTTGATCTTTATTACTCCATTTAAAAATGAGTGAAGTTGAAATCAGTAGTTTTCTTTTTCTGCAATAGTGAATCCTTTGATGAAATGAAATAAAAAATAAAACAAATGGGCATAGGGCTGAGGCAGTGGGAGTGTGGAGGCTCCGAGCCTTTATCTGACTCTGACAGTCATTCTAGAAGTCCCTCTTCAGAGCTCAGGGTTCTGCAGAAGAACCTGAGAATGGTAAGATTATTTATAGAGTTGGCTTTTTCCTGATCCAAATAAGCCTCAATTATTTGAATAATAGTTACTAGGTGCACTGTATATGCAGTAGGTTTGCTGAAAAATAATGCATTCTCTTAACTGATCCAGCATCTCTATTTTAGCAATAGTCTCATTATTTATGCATGTTAGTCAAATCCTGTGTGTAGAGATGGAGGCTCAGTCATCTCAATCCTATTTATCATTAATAAGAATCACCATTGACACAAAAATTGCAAAAGAGACACAAGAATTTTGGTTGTGTGACTATACTGCACCTTCGTGTGTGTGTGTGTGTGTGTGTGTGTGTGTGTGTGTGTGTGAGAGAGAGAGAGAGAGAGAGAGAGAGAGAGAGAGAGAGAGAGAGAGAGAGAGAGAGGTAGAGGAGAGAGAGAAGTAGAAGAGACAGAGAAAATGTATCCTCTATTATAACAATGATGTGAAAAAATTTAATGAATGGACGAGATGTTCTGAGATCACTATACAGATTACCAAATTGAAATGATGAGTGAGCAGTTATCCAGAAACATGAGTATAAAAGCTATCTATTGCATAACAAAGATTAAAATAATTGAGCAGTGAGTTCCCTGGACCAGAAGTACTATTCCTGCATTAAATCAACTTATTACTTTGGGTACCTACTTATAAATATGAATTCAATAGAAATAAACAACACAAATCCAAATTTTTACCCAACACCGATATTCCATGAAGTTACATATTAGGTTGACTCAGAAAATTACCCCTATAAAGTTTTTCTTATAAATTATTCAATTAATTACTGTAAATATCTATGTTCTAAATTCCTCCATTCATCAACTGCACGGATTTTCCTAGCATAGCCATTCAAGTCCATGGAGAAACAGGAAATACTCTCAGTCACAGGCAGAATATCAACTTCTTCTTCAGCCATATCCAACAAGTCTGCCCTTCTCAATATGTATACCTGGATTTCCTATTCTGAGAGGTTCAGGGACAGGGGACCATACAAAAATATTGACACCAATGAATATTGTGACCTTGAGCAAATGGACAAGATCTTCCCTGTGGCTGATGTTCATGTGGGGAGGAACTTCAGAGATGGAAAGCTGCAGAAACTTCTAGGATGTCATCAAAGAAATTGTATTGGAAAAATAATATTTGTAGCTGTATCAGCGTTATAGAGAGGAAAATTGCCTGCTAAGGACATCTTAGTTTTTCATAATATAAATGCGATATCTAGCAGGCTCAAAGAAGCTTTGGAGAATAAAGTATCAGCATTTCATATCCCCACCCAGATCCTTTTCTTTTTCCCAAGATGACACCTAGATCTATCAGGAAGTTTTCACTGTCCTTCTGAGGGGAGGAAGATTGTATTCATGCGTGCTTGTCCCACTCTCGAGTCCTTGCTGACTTTGATGGAGATAATACTTCTTTTCCAGTTGCTTATTATTTGCTTGTATCCACTCACAGCATAATGAAAGTTCTGGTATGTTTCTTTATTCTTGGTTAGTAGGCAAACTGGATTTAAATCCCAGTTAAATCACTCGATAACTAGGCAATCTTAAGTTATTTGTCTTGTCCTTAGTTTTCCTTCTGAAAAATGAAGAGTGGTCGAAGGGTTTGGTAAGATAATATGTGTTTGGTGTTTGGCATGTATTAAACACTAAATCAACATTCATTATTATTGTTTCGTTTTTAAAATTTCATAATTAGCAGTGAAAACAGAAAATGTGGGGTTCCAGGAGAATGGTACAGCATAATAGCCATTGCTGCTAATTCTAGTTTAGATTCCAAGTCTTCTACCCTAAAGATTGACATCAAACACACTTTGCTAAATGATATTTTGAAAGCTTTCTAGTATCCCCAAATATTAAGCATCGACCTAATTACATTTTTAATCCTTTATAAGATCAAACTTTAAAACCAGTAACTAGACAGTTATTGATAAGCAATCAAGTCAATATATTTTGAGAAACTCAGTAAAGAAGCCACTTTCATGTTTAGTCTGTCTGGCTTTCAATCATTTCCTTACAGACCTTGAGAACTGACACTAATTTCATAGTAGTTAAATGTGAGAAAAGATCATTCCAATACTAACTGTTAAAATAAAAAACCCTATAGGGGGTTCTGACTGCTGGGTAATTATACTTTCTAAATTAATCATATCCAATGTGTATATCTCTGCATTTGGTGATTTCATTGGCCAGTAAGTGTACATGCCCTTAGCAGGGGCTCTGCAAACCTTTCGCTCAGTCATTCTGCTCGAAAGGACATCATATTTTTGGTTTTAAAAGATCTCACACTTTATTCAGATGTGACCTCAAGTCAAACAGCTCTTTCATTTCCTGTGGGGTTTTAGTAGCAGGTAATCCACCAATAATAACTTTAATCTTTCAATTAACGCTTAATAGCATCTATTATATGATAGGCTTTGTGTCATAAGAATGCATACACAAAGAAACATAAGTGTTAAGATTTACCTTGCTAGACTGCTGGGAGCATAGCTAATTATGATAGCATGGTGGAAATTAGGAGTTTAAGGGGTTCTTGGAGATCATTTGGTTCAACTGATGGTGGACAAAAGATATTCTCTATTCCATGTAGATCATCTTTCTCCAGTTACTGCCCAAGTTTTCTTCTTATCTCACCAAATTTAAAGAACTTTCTGTGTATGTATCTCCAGTTTCTCACCTCCCATTCCATTCTGTTTTCTGCTCTCATCACTTCTTGAAAATAACTTTCCAAAAGATCCCAGTGATATCCAAATCTCAAGTTCCTTTTCACCTTGGCACTCATCCCTAGGACTGGACTTTCGAGCAATGTTAACCAGTATGTTCTTGACACAGTCCTCCCTTGATTTGTTTGGTGCAAAGCCTTCCCGTTTCTACCTTTATCTTGGCTCACTCCTGAGAGTCTTTCCCATTTGCTGTTACTCAGCTAAATAGAGATCTAAAAACATAGTGAATACTTGTTGTTTCAATCTAGACCTTCTCCCTGGAACATGCTTTCTGGGACCATAAAGGTCATGGCTTCCATTTTGATATTTCCACCTAGGTCTTTTTTTTCCAGGCTCGAGACCACTCCATAATATCCATTCATGACTTTGACATTTCTTCACAGGTACATAACCTAGTCTATCTGCAGTTGACCTCATAATATTTCCCCAGAAAAGATCTCTCATTTTTTTTAAATTTCAGTATGTGACAACTTCAACCTTCCCAAAGCTATGACTATCACCTCAGTCGTCATGGGCATCCATCTCATCCTCAGCTACATTCTAATAACATTCAATTCTAAGAAGTCTCCTTCTAAAAATTCTCTGAATCCCAGCACTTATTCATAGCTCAATTGCCATAACCCTGATCCAAACTACCATATCTTTCCCATGGAATCTTTCCCAGGTCTAATAGGACTTGACCTTTCTTCTGCCCAACTTCTTCCTAACCTCCTGACAATAGTGATCTTTTAAATGCTCTTCTGACTCTGAACTGCTCTCATTCAAACCCTTCAATGATTTTCTATTATTCTTAGAATATAAACTGGCTTTAATATGAATTTGTGGTAGTTGCAAATTTAATCCATCTCAAGTGCTACAGCCTCATCTCACAACAATTTACTCTTCCTTCATGTCCTCTCAGTCTTTTGGGTTCTCATTCTCCAGCAGTATTTGATGATCTTTCCCATCTTACTATTCCATCTTCCATTCTTTCTTTCCAGATGACTCTTAATTATCTGTCATGCTGTGGCCTAAATAGTATTTCCTTATTGATGCTCTCCTTATACCCAGACCAGGTTAGAGGTCTCTTGTACACTCTCCTTTTACAGCATATTAATTACAATGATGAATAGAAGGTAAATTATATAAAGGTATGTTCTCTTCTACTTCCCGATAGACTGTAAGAGTGACCAAAGCAGGGGACGTCTCTGTATTACAAGTTTTCCCATCTTCACCATTACAACAGTCTAAATGTATTTGTTGAATGAGTGAATGTTAGACAAACAGCTTTTGCTTAAATGCTTTCAGTTGCTAAAGGAAAACTGCACTTTTCTCCATGTTTCTCACTAATGCATCATGAGGAATACCTATTTGGTAGTTCAATTGGAAAGAGTAAATATATTTCATGTCTATTAATATGTGAACTTCTCTAGAAGCAGGTATTCAAAGTATGCCAGACTAATGAATAGAAGTTTGCAAATGGACATATTGCAAACTTGGTTCTGAAACTTTGGAATTTTCTACAGCTTTTTCTGAACCATGTTTAGGAAACCTCAGCACTAAGACTTAAAAAAATGGGGAAAGTATTTATGGGTTAGTTTCAACATCTTCCTGCATGAAGAGTAATGTCTTTACTAGTGGTATGCTCTGGGGATGAGCACACTTGCTTTCTGTACCCTCCTGCAACTAGCTGACAGAGTCAGGTGCACAGCACTGTTTTTGGAGGTTCAGAAATAGAACAGAGCATTGGACCAGTGAGGTCACCACCCGAGGTACTCAGCAATTTTATTCACTATCACAGCATACATGTAAAGAGACAGAGATCCTCCTTCGACACCATCTACCATCTGCGTGTAATTCATTTGCCCAAAATGCATTTCCTTTTCAGGGACTGTGGTGAGGACTCAGGGAAGAAAATCAGATTAGGCAAACCTCAGCACATCTGGTGCTCTTCCTCACACCCCCGCAAAAGTTTGAGCCAGGTGTCTTTCTAAGAAATCGAATTTTCTGAATTGTTCTATTGTCATGTTTTACTTAATGGTGGCACTCGCCACACACAGTTTGAAGAAGGCAGTTATAAATAGTCAACCACCTGCCCAGTTCAAACATAAACTGGTAAGAATTCACCCTTTCTATACAAATTCTGCCTTTCCCTGCCTTTCTTTCTCTTCCTCATGAATTGGCTTTATACCTGGTAGCACAAACATCATCCTCCACTCTCTCTCAGCTAGTCAGCTGTTTCTTCAACTTGAATTTCATTGTTAAGAAAAACAAGATTTGAGAAAATGTAATGTAGGATATATTAGGTAGGGCTCTGGACTTGGTTTGAATCCTGAGGCATCTTGCAAGTAGGATGATGTTGAAGAAGTTGCTTCAGATCTTCATACTATAGGTCCTCTCTGCGAGGGGCAAAAATGGCAACACCCCTGTGGTTATAAATTGTTTTCCATATAATCACACAAACACTTAATGTAATATCTGATGCCTACTAAACGTGCACTAAATACTAATGCATAAATTTCCCATTGTTTTGCTTTCGATCGTTAAACGGTAATCATTCATGAATAATAACCTAACAAGCTAAGGGATTCAAATTCTTTAAGCAGTCATTTCTTAGTGTAGGATCTTCTTCAACTTTCCTCCTCTCCATCCATGCACCTAGTCATAGACCACTGGAGATGAAAATCATAGAAGAAACACATTCTACCTCTCATGAACACTTCTGGAAGGATCTTAAGCATACCTGGCTTACAGAGGGGACACAGGCCTAATGTATTTCTAACTCTGAGGTTTGATTGCTATTTATAACTGTATTTATACAGAAAAGATTATTGTACATTTCCCACATCTAAGACTCCATTGGAGTTAAAATGTGTCCCTTCAAGCTTCATATGTGTGAGCCCTAACTTCAGTCTAAGAATGTGAACTTATTTGGAAACAGCACCACTACGTGTGTCATTAGTTAAGACAAGACGAGGTCATTAGGGTAATCCCCAGTCAAATATATCACTTTCTTATGAAAGGGGACATCCAAACATGGAGCCATGCGTATTGGAAGAAAGCCTTGTGAAGAAAGCTGAGGCCAAATTGATGCCCCTATAGGCAAAAAAATTCCCAAGAAGGCCAGCAAAGCACCAGGAGCTAACACTCCCTCAGAGTCCTCAGAGGGAACCAATTCTGCCAGCATTTTGATTCTGGACTTTTAACTTCCAAAATGTTTGGAGACAGTATATTTCAGTTGTTTAAGTCTCTAGGTTTGTGTTACAGCAGCTCTAGCAAACTAGTACAAGCCAAGTGTACTATATATCAAAAGTATCCTCTATAGGATAAATAAATGCCTTATATCTTTGAGGACGTTAAGCCCAGTGAGGGACACTCACTTTTACCTTCCCAGGGGCTTAACTCTAACTGAATTCTGAATTCTTGAGTGACTCGCTGCCGATTCCCATTCCTTCTCATGCTGACTAGCTTCTAAAACATACCTTTGGAATCTCTTACAGTGTGTGCTTTGCTCCTTTAAGATACAGACACACATTAAGCACTTTTATCCCTTCATTATACATGTGAAATGGGGAATTGTCAGAAAGATGAAAAAAGGACTGAAAGACAGGATGAAAGACGAGAAGAGAAAGGGGCTCCTTCTTAAAACATCCCAGGAAGAGGTGACTCAGTCTGCTGCCAGGAGTTCAAGCAGCCTGTCACCTCCAATTTTCCCATCTCTTAAGTGTACCGGGTTCTAGAAAGTTGCTTCTAATTCTGAACTAAACACATTTTCTTACAGCTTCTGAGACCTGGGTCTTCATTTTTCTCTCTAAAGTAATACATAATAAAGTCTAAAACCCACTTTGACTCTCTAGTTCTTCAGTCACTGAAGAGAGATAACTAATAACCCAGAGACTTTCCTGAGGAAGGTTATAATGGTCTCCAGAATGATGGGCTGCTGGATCAGTGAAAACTGAGCTTGATTCCTTCAAGGCCCTTGCCTCTATACCCATTTCATCTTCAGAGTACACCTGCAAGGCCACTCAAAGCTTTCCACTCAAGAGGAAGGAACTCTGAAACCTGGTGAGGGAAGGTGATTTGTCTGAGGCTACGCCACTGAGAAGAGGCAGACAGAGGATTCATTCACTGTTCTGTCTGACTTGAATCCAGGTTCTGGTTCCACAAAACCAGAAGCTAACTTTTCTGGGTCTGGTTTACCCTTTGGTTTCCTCCCTAATTGTTTCCAAGTCCCCTTTTGAAGAGGACTGCGGTTCATGACCGCCCTACATGACAACAGGCGCCTTACCATGCTCTAAGCTCACCACACAACAAACTCGACTCATTCGCAGCGGGCACCAGCCGGCACACAGCGCTGGGTGCCAAGAGCTCTGACAGTGCCAGGCAAAACAGCCTTGACGGGCAGCTGTTCCCTTGTCCAGCTGTCCAGCAAATGAGAAAATGAACAGCAAAGTGGCCAAGCTGACACCAAATATTGTTGCTCCGTTTTCATGTCACTTGCGAGTAAGAGCACCGATGAGTGTTATCTCCACTACAGAGACAGATGGACTCTGATCTGCAAAGTTCCCCGTGAGAGCAGCATGCAGTAGAGAAAAAAACGATTTTAAGGTCATAGGTCTGGGCTCCACCCTCATCTGCCATGAACTTGCTATGTAAACTGGGGCCAGTCACTTGATTCAAAGGACTCAATGTTTTATTTATAAAAAGCTTTCACGATTTAATTGTTCAAATGTTCGTGTGTGTTTGAAAGTTCTTTGAAATATAAAATGGACAATAAAGGATAAAGACATGAGCATTTTAGGTACTTAACAAAAATAATTATCTCAGCAATGGAAGAAAAAGTAGAGCCTTTAGGTAAATTACAACAGAAGAACCCCATGAAATCGAACAGAGCTGGTCAGATAATTTATCGTCCTTTGGAGAGATCTGAAAATCACATGTGTACATTTAACAGCAGCGTACGAAGTTTCTATGAATTTGATTTGTTATTTGTTCAGCCAGTATTTTCAGAAAGTAGAGAATTTTTCTTCATGTTAACTGTTTTGTTTTTCCTATTCTGCCCTGGGACTTCCACTGCATGGTTAAATCCTTTCTTGATCAACTTTACCGAATTGGGGTAGGGCCACTAATAAAGAATCCACAAGATGAAAAAGCATTGCAATTTAGCAAATATTTTCTCATGGAACAGCGGATTAATTCTTAAAGATTTGGGGGAATAGTTTCAACTCTACTAGGGCTGGAAACTGTGATATCAGTTTGCTGCTTATGCTGGAAACATTAAATGTTAGAGGTCACTGGTAACCAGATAATGAGATAATCCAAACTTCTCATTACAAGGAGACAAAAAACTCACATTTGGAGAGAGAGGATGTATATCTGAAGCAGCTCATACCTTTTTTGCTTCCTGCGATGATACGTGATTTGTCTATGTTTTAATTTCCCATTGGAAATTTCCTCTGTGTGTGCATGTGTGTATGTGCATGATCTATTTGGACCAGGAAAAAATAATCTTTATATATTTAAAGACTGAAATGTGTACCATTCAGGTTAGTACTAAGAGCTTTCTCATCAAGCAAAGATATTAAGGTCAGCGTGGACTTACCTGTCACAGATAAATGTGAGACCAGTAGCAGTGGACTATCATAGAACGGAAGTCTCTCATATGATATTTAACACTATATATGTGTTAGTCTCTATTTAGACTGAATATTGACCAATGTGAGATTGCATCATTTAACTAGAAGTTTGCATTTTTTTCTACAAAAAGTTAGGGAAATGGAAACAAATCCTTACACTTTGGTGACAGGTTTTGGGAGATAATTTAGATCCCCTCCCCTCCTCATTAGAGAAAAGTCATTACCCTCTACTGTTTTATGCATTACACAGATTTGGAAAATAAGTGTTAGAAAAAACAATCAAAGTAGAGGGAATTTAAAAGAGGAATCTCTAGGCAGTCAAGATGGAAAATCGATATACTTTAAATATTGTGAATTTTGTACTCTGCACACTGAAATTTAAGAATTCTCTCTATTCATTCAGCTTTAGCTAGCATGAAATAGACCATTATGAGCCATACTGGTGTTGAGTTTGTCAAAGGACAATGACTCAAGATCAAGAAACGCAAAAGACGCAAAAGGAGGAGGAGGGAATCAAAGAGGGATTAAACAGGAGAGAGAGAGAGGGGGGGGGGGGGAGAGGAGTAAGAAAAGAAAAGACAGAGGAAGGGAGGGTAGAAGCCACTTAGTCTTATCCAATCCCCACCATAGATATCTATTTCAGGGAGTCCATAAGATTATCTCAGGTTTGGTAAGTAATTTACTAGCATGCACAGGAATGCACATATAATTGTACACACAAATGCAATTCATTGCATGAGAAGATACAAATCAAAACCAGTGCATTGTGAAGTCCAGAGGAACCTAGGTACATACTGAGTTACTCAGGAGACGCTTAATTGCTCCAGCAAGGAGTCACACAGTCCTGGTGAAATGGTGTCTACCAAGGAAACTCATTAGAGACTCAGTGTTCACAGTTCTTATTAGGGTATAGTCACATACACGCCCTCTGCCTAGCACACACTGAAATCCCAGCATGCTTAAAGAAAGCAGGTGTTCAAAATAAACCATATTGTTTGCAAGTTTATACAGAGTGAATTCATTATTGGGAAATGATGGGAACCCCCTTCAAGTCCAAGTCCATAGATATCAATCACAAGCCAAATTTTCAAGCAGATCTTTCTAAAGATAGCAATCCCAGATCTCCTATGTCAAATTTTCTGCCCCTTATCCTTTTAACATTTGCATCATTTGTTTAGTGTTTACCTAGTAGTATCAACTTACAGGCATGACTTGCCCTTTGGGCCATGGGACATAGCTCATTGACGTTTTACATGTATCTTTTCATATAATAAAATATGTTCCAAAATTCTTCTGCCACTTATTAGCCATCTCTTATGAGTCAAATATATACTAAACCCAAGAGAGATAAAAACATAAAATTATACTCTCTGCTGTCATGAGCTTTACTCGAGTGAGAGGGATAGAGACATGTACACATTAATACGTACTGCACTAGAGCAATAAACCAATACCATTGGGACAGAAAAGAAATACTTTCAAATAGGAGGTAGATGATAAATGAGGAAAAAGCATTTAGGTTAGGTCTTGTGAGAAGGTATGAAAGTTACAAATGCAATTGTATCTTCCATCTTAGTGTCCTTTATTTCCCTCCTTTAAATGGAAACAGCCCGATTATCAAGAAAATGAGGATGATGAAAAAGACAAAGAAGATTAAGAAGATACGAAAGAAGGAGGAAAAGAAAGGAATTAGGAAGGGAGGTGAGGTAGAACAAGAGATGATTAAAATTTTGTCTTTCATTCTGTTTTCTCTAATTTGGAAGAGATTGTGATGAGGTAAGTGTACAGCAATAGATCATGAGAGGGGATGAGAATGAAATAGTATGTTTTTTGTTTTCCAAGACCTTTAAGGAAGTAGTATTTGAATATAGAAATAACACTTGATAAAGAGCCAGGATATCTGTCTATTACCTATATAGTTCTGTCACAGCAAAATTTCCAGCAATTAATAACTCTAACCCATGTCTCTTAATGCTAAAACACGCTATCATGTTAGTTAGTTTTAAGACCCATCCAAAAAAAAAAAAAATCCAAACAAATTACAATTAAAATTCAATGATATCATTTTAACTTGTAATCTTATATCATCATTTGCACTAATCATTTAGGTCTTAGTATCCACTTCCTGTACAAGAGTTTGATTTCTTGAATGCAAAGAATGAGTTCTTTTATCTTTGTAGTACCTAGATTTCTGTTAAAAATATACTTGGCCAAGGAAAAAACGATGTTTTCTGTTTGCTGACTTGAATAGAAAATTCAAATTACCTAAGGGGGTATTTTCTTCAAGTTTTTGAAACTGAGTTTGTTCACTCTGATGTCTTTCTCTATAAGGGTCTTTGACCATATTTTTAATAAAAACAAAAATATGACAATGAAGGTAATATTTTCCATCCTTCCCTCAAAAACAATTTCAAGGCCATCTGTGAGAGAAGGTAGGAGGTGAAGCCAAAACATTTCCCAGAGTTACAAAGGTGCTGTCCCACTTCCCTGAAACCACAGGACTGACTCACTCCTGCCACCAGTCTTGGGGCCATCCTACCCAGCCCAGGCCTGTCTCTCAGTTATGATAATCCTCCCTTGAAAAGTCTCTTTCTGTTCTTCAGCTAATACCAGGACTTGGCTTGCATTGAGTTCCTATTCTAAAACTATGAGGAGCCTCAGTGTTATCTGCAAAATCGGCACTAAATAGTGTACCACCCCTCCACCCCAACCTTACTGTTGAAGTTGTTCTTACTCTCAGTCATTTCCTGCCTTTGGGAGTTAATACTGGTTAATAGTTAATAGTGTCTCTATCTACTCAGACATTCTTCTGAGCAGCTGAAGACCTTGGGCTTGCAGAAAACATGAGCGCACACAAAATAAAACCAAGCATATACTTTAATTAAAAAGCACAGGAAGTGTTAAAAAAAAAAAAAAAGATCCATGCTCCCACACACTGAAAATTCCAAATACCAGTATATTTTCATGTTTGCTTTACATGCTCACTTATCCTAAAACAGGACCTCCAAGATAAAACTAAAGTCTTTTTTACTTCCTCCTTAATCTCATGTTCTTTTCTACTTCTCGTGCAATAGTAACTGTAAGTTACTTCCTAGTCCTTGTTATATATATTTGCTTTTTATATATGGTGTCTGTAACAATATCATTCCCTTAATGTTATCAGATTGTACTTAAGATTCTTCAACTCATTTTTAACTCACATGTATTCCAGATCAACTCTTATTAATATATTTAAATTTAACTGATTTATTTAAATGCATAATATTTTAGTACTTTCTTTCTTTACTAAAATTTCTGACCATACCATTCATACACTTATGCCTATTGATAGATATTTGGATTACACCACATTTTTTCTATTATAAAAAATGTTGCAACAAATGAAATATTATGTAATATATATTTTTCTCTAGAGTATGATCCTAAAAATAGAATTATTTATTAGGGTCTTGACTATTTTAACTTTACACATACACACATACATGTCATGTCTTCACTTTCTCTGTCTCTTGTTTCTCTCCAACCTTTCTTCTCTATTGTTACTCAAGTGACAATTCTAAAATACAAATGTGATCATGTCCAAAAATCTTTAATGACTTCCCATAGTCAGTAGAATTGGATATAATGTCCTTAGGTTGATATTTAAGATCTTTTATGCTGTGGTCCTGCATACTTCTCCTGTATCTTACCCAATTTTATCTTATTTCTTATCTCGTTTCTTAACATGACCCCAAGTAGAGTTATATACTCCCTTCCCTGTCTTTCCATTGTATATATGCACACATATGTAATTTGATCTATCAGAACAATGAAATAATCATCATTATGGTTTTCATTTATTGTTTGTTCTTACCAATCACTTCACTTATATTTTCTTAACTTGAGGTTAGAATTATTAGCCATCATTTTATCTTACAAGAAATTTAAGTCTGTTCACTGAATGAATTATCCATTTTTAAAAATTCTATTTTGAAATTACTGGCTTACATATGCATAACCCTTGTAAGTATATATATTTCTTAAATAAAGAATTACACTAAAATATTCTGTTTGGAGCCCTAAATTTAACATAATTTAAGAGTTTATTAAATATTTGTTACATAAAAAAATAAGTGTCCTTCCCTTTCCTGAAAGGTATCATAAAGGAAACAATTTGCAATGTGTTCTACCCTGAGATCGTCTATTATCACACACACTTGTCATAAAGGCATTCTGCCAAATATGAGTTAAAAATACCTTTTGATGTTAAAACTACTTTTTCAAAACCAACTCATAAAGCCACAAAAGCTTCACACATTTCATTCCACTAGTTTTGCTAACAGATCACGTCTTTCCTTTCTAAGGGTTAAATACTCCCTCAAACTCAGGTTAACTTGGATAGATTCCAATTTTCAGAATTTGTTGGCAACTCAGACAGGGTGGATGGAAAAGCTCTGCTACCTTCTCCAATGCTAAATACTCCATGAACTCAAAAGAGAATGGATTACTGTCTCTGCAGTTTATCTTGGACCTCACAGAAAAGGCACCAAGATTTTATAGGAGAGAATCGTTGATCTTAGTAGAGTAGAAATGCGTTGGGACATAGGTGAAAAGGAGAGGGATGATATTTTATCAGTTATCAGTAGAACAATTAGAGAAGACATTCATATAAAGACTTAAAGGCTTTAGGTAGGTCTACAAAATCTCATGACTATAAATGCACTGGTCATTCTGTAGTATCACACCTAGACAATATTTTGACAGAATGTCTGTGAACTCAGAAATGGAGAAGAGAGATCTGCCAATAAAGAATAGAGACAATCCCTGGAGAAGCACAATCATAAAATCTTTGACCTTGAGATTTATTCCCGTATGGTTTTCTTCTAGGGAAGAAATCATAATTTAGACTTTGCAGCCAATAGGAACGCACAGTAGAAATGTCTATTTTTGTACTTTATGGATATAACTTATACATTAATTGATCTGTTTTTTATGAATTCTTGGAAGTTTTTGTTTTTAAAGCTGATAATCAAAGGATCCTTGTCCAATGAAAATATTTTATTAAATTTTTCTTGATTTTGTTAAGAATTAATGTCCAGAAAAAATAATGGCTCAATGCATTTAAAATGGATTAAATGCCACATTAGAAATCAGCTGAACTCTATACCTTGGAAGTCATTATGCTAGTTCTGTTCCAAGAACATAGCTACTATCATTTCTTGATTATTTACTTGATATTCAGTGCTTAACTAAGATATATTCTAACTCTATGCTAGATACTTAAACAATTCATCACTAATCTTTTTAATGAAATTTTTATTCCTCACTCAGTTTACTTCTATTTTAAAAATGAAGAAATGGAAGGTTAATGATTTTCATAAGTAACTATGCTAGTGGGTATAATGCAGAGCCAGAACCAGCACTTAGAACTGGAGAAATGTCAAGATCACACCACATTTGTTATAAAAACCTCCAACATTAAAATTATACTCTGTGCCAATTTGTCAATGGTTGACATTTTGAGAGTCAGCAGGAATGGTGGGCATGATACAAAGCCATGTTCAGTCTAGCCCAGATCAGTGGTAACTTTCTTTCTCTTAAAAGACAGGCCAATTCAATCTCTGTTTCAGATACACAGGATACCCTATGTATATTTTTTGGTAACGGACAGTAAAATGATTAAGCAATGAGAAGCACAAATCTAGTTAAAATGCGAGGTTAATATTCTGCCAGGATTGCAAAACAGTAAGTTCCTTTTATTATATAAGAACAAATTAGAATAAAAAAGAGAGGTAGGAGGGAGAGAAGTGGACTGGGCGGGGAGAGAGAGAGAGAGAGAGAGAGAGAGAGAGAGAGAGAGAGAGAGAGAGAGAGAGAGAGAGAAATGGATTAAAATTGCTAAGCAAAGTAAGAATGGTCAAATGCAGGATTTAATTGGTCCTTGTGTCTATCCCAGGTCTGCAAAACAATACTTGAGCTTCTACTGGTATTTTTGTGATTCGGATTCCTCAAGAGGAAGAGAGGAGTGCCTCCTCCAAAGTGCTGATAACAAATAAGGAAGACAATGTAATGATGGCTAAGATTAACTACAGTGGATGAGAAGAAGTTTAGTGGAGATTGTCACTCAAAGTATTTTTTTTATGTGTATTAAATCATCCATATTTTTCAGAATTAGAAAAATAAAAACCAGCCCAGGCTTTGCATTTCTCATTATGAGAAAATAATTTCCTACAGTTGAACTATATGACATTTAATGACACATGGTAAAACTTTTAGGGTAGACCATTACTCCTCTGAGTGACTCATAATGTGTTTTCATGAAGAAAAAACAGTTCTGTAAACCAAGATAGGCCTTCTGAGAAAATGAGAGAACAAAAGTTGTACTGCTTCTGGAGATTTGGAAACTGTCAAAAGAAATTATTTCCAACCTGTGGTGGCCATCTTGAGTCTCTGTACATTCACTTTACTATTGTTTTACAAGAACTGGGAGGACATATACCATATAAAATCAGATCAGGTAGTTTTACGTAAACACCAAAGCATTTTCAGGTAAAACCACAACTATTTTGCATATCATAATATTTACTCCTGCTCTTCATTGGTTTTAGAACCAGAATTTTCTAGGTACGCTTGAAATCTCACTGGTTTTCACCATTTTTAATCAACCTCCCAGTCACTCTAGAAGCAATTATTATTCCAAAGTCAGTGTCTCTCCTAAAATAGAGTAAAATACTTTTATTTCATCAGTGAGAACAGAAAGCATATGTTTCCATTCCAAGCCTTTGCATAAGTAGATTTTTTTTATTGAACAAATCAAAGTTTAATATTAAATAGAATAGCTTTGAGATCTTTTATACTGATACAAATATTATGTTGAATCACATTCAGATGTATACAAATCAATTATTTTTGACCTAATAAAGTATCAATTCTTATATGAATAAACAGCACAGAATTTGACTCCATTGAATTCCTCACAGTTTTTGAAATGCATTCGCCTACTGTTGCACATTCAACTTGATTCTAATTTTTTGATGACTATGACCTGTGTTACAATTAATTTGCACAACTCTGTGTTAAGAACTGTTTTAAAACACTCTGACATTTTGCCCTATTTGTCAGCTCATAAGTTGGTCTGCCACATTTCATGAATTCTGGCAGAAAGCATGAGTTGTGTCAGAGGCAAAGTCCTTTATTACTCATGGCCCAGCAAAGGGCATGAGAATTAGTATTTTTGCACCAATTTCACTTTATCTTTCACTTTTCATAGGAGCAACCTAAGGGGTAAGTTGGAAATTATGAGCACAGTTCATGTACTGTGTTCTGCAGTTGAAGAAACATGAATTTAGGGAATCTGACTTTAAAAAATAAAACTCACAGTAGCAAACACAATCTGATCTTTGCTCCAGAAGGAGGCACTGGTTTTATTGTACTGGACAGAAAGCAAGCCTGCCCCCTGCAGCCACTCTGTCTTCTAAGCCAGTTCACCTCACAAATGTCCTCAAAGAGTTCATTTGGAACAGAAAGTGTCTTTGAAAGATGTGCAGAAAACTGAGAGACCCATGGAATGGCTGTCTCCCAATAATCCTCTGGTCCTTATCAGTAAATTTCATCAGGATAACATTCTAAACATACGATGAGTGGGTGTGTTGATGTGTGCACTCACATTGTTTTAGAAATACTGATAAACCACTCTTGCAAGTGGTTACAATATTTTGCACTTCTATTATCAGTATATACTCTTTGCCTCGCTGTGTTTTTGTTCTATTTCGATTTTTAGTATTTTATTCTTTCAAAGCGATCGTGAAAATCTCATTTAAAAATATTTATCAATTTCAAACACTATTAAACATATTTTCATGCTATTGTCTGCTGGAGTCTCCTAGTCTGTGAACTTCCTTTGTCTATGGTTAGCATTATTTTTTTCTATTTCTAGTTTATTATAATTTTATTGACCTGCAGATACCTTATGCATTACAGATATAGATATTTTAAGTATTTACAATTATCTTCGGCGAACCACTATATTGTAATTGTATTTATCATTCGTCATTTTATTATTATGTCAACAAATCTCTTTAATGATGGTTTGTGATTTTTCCTGAAATAATACACCCATCTTACGAAATGTAATAAAAATATTCTGTTTTCTTTTATAGTTTACAAATATATGCATGTATTTAATAAAAAGGAATTTGTTTTGCACAATAAATAAGAGAGGCAATTCTATTCTTTCAAACATATGTCAACATGTCCCAATGCACATGTTCTCCTCACACATTTATAGGGAAAACTCTACATCTGTAATCCAGTCATCCAGTGTGATAACCCAGCCCCATCCCTTCTAATCTCTGATGTTCTTCAAATCTGCTTTGGTTTGCTTAAGTGTTTATAATAATGTATATAATCTAGGTTAAGCTTTCTTTCTATTAAGTGGTATTTTAAATTGTGCTTATTTTTCATTACTTCTTGCCAATTTTTGGACTCCTTTTGATATAAATTTCTGAGATAAGTGAGTTGAAAGCTACCCTGCTTAATGAATGCTTATACTGACCACTTGCCAATTGCACTTCGAAGACATTTTGTTTTCTTCTTTTTTTTTTAACCAGCCCTGGTCCTGAGTCTCGAACCCAGGTCTGCGGCTTTCATCGCCTGTGCTACAGGCAACTAACCCTCAGAGGCTGGCATCATGTGCATTTTGAGACTATGTGGTTATGTGAGAATTCATGATTATTATGTCTTCTTAGTGATTTATATGTTTATATCACTAAGCACATCCTTCCTTACCCTTGTTACTGCTTTCTGTTTTAATATCTAATTTGTTTTATAACAGACTACAGTATTCAATCCCTATTTATTACTATAAAATTAATTTTTTTCAATGTTATTTGAGCTAAGGTTTTTCTATACTTATTTTCTAAGGTTCTGTATTACTGTTTAAGTGTGTCTTCTGTTAACAATTTGGAGTTGATTCTCTTTTAAAGTCTGATATTTTACTGGCGTTTGCTATGGACAGAATTACAGTCCTCAAAAATCCGTATATCGAAACTCTGATTCCAAAAGAACTCTATTTGGAGAGAGCGTCTTTAAAGAGATAACTAAGGTTAAATGAGAACATAAGAGTGGAGCCCTAATCCAGTAGTGAGGGTGTCGTCGCAAGAAGAGGAGCAAACACCAGAAACTTGTCCACATGGAGTAACTATCTGAGGATGCAGGAGATGTCCATCTGCAAGGCAAAGAGATGGGTCTCAGGAGAAGCCAAACCTTCCAACTCCTTGATTTTGGACTCCTAGCCTCCACAATCATGGGAAAATAAATTTCTGTTGTTTAAGTTCTAACACACAAGTTGACCAATAGGACTGCGGTGTTTTGCTATGGCAGCCCTAGCAAACCATAACAGCAGTGTATACTTATTTCACAGTCTAACCCACTACAAACTCACCACTCTACATTGTCTATGTTCTGAATTAATGGAGAAATATATCGAATGGATGGCAGATGACTCTGACTTTGTTTTTAAGGGAGGAAGAGGGGGAGAGGAGGAAGAAGCATTTGGAAGAAAGGCGTGAGGGAGGGAGGGAGGAAAGAAAGAAGGAAAGAAGGAAAGAGGAGGGGAGGAAAGGGGAGGAGAGGAGAGGAGAGAGAATAGGAGAGAGGAGAGGGAGGAAGGAAGGGAGGAAGAATGCAGAAACAGCTATTTATTGATTTATTTTGCTTTTCCCCTATGGGGCTGAGTTGTGAACCCAGATCCTAGGACTTTACATGGTCTATGCCCTAGTGCCTGAACCACTAGAATGCACAAGGCAGATGGGTTTTTAAAACACCTTTATTACCGATCAAGATGGAGGTAGAAAATTCTCTTTTGAAAACAAAGGGCCCATAGACTTGCTAACACAGAAATCTCTAATTAGGCAAACTAAGTCCCAGCAGTCTCTTCTGAATGGAGGACTGTCTGAGTAATGTGGGAACATTAGAATATTCTCTCTATGAAGAGCACAAAGGAGCCCAAGTGTGTGTGGGTATTCTTTCTAAATTCTCCAATCAGAAAAAAGTCACTTCACATTAGGAGAAGACAAACAAAAGGCTAGCTGTGGAAATGTCAGGAATATATGTAGAGAAATGACTCCTCATAAGATGCTAGAATCAAGAAAGTGTATCTTCCACTTTCCTCCACAATTTTTGCTTTCTTAATACCTTGGATCAACTGTGAGTCATTTATTGGAAAAAGATAGGGTCATCTTACAAAGAAGATGTAACCAGCTGTCCATTGAGACAATTCTGCCCATTCCTCCTTCATAGGGTCATCCCAGCAGTACCAACACCGCTCCACGGGCATTCTCTGGAGACCACTGCACAATAATCGACCTAAGCCCACTCTTTTGCCCCAATATTAAAAGTTCTTTCACATTATAGTCTCCAATCTATGCTAACTTCATCCACATAAGCTATCGTAATCACCTATCAGAGGCTCTGCAGCAAAATAAATGCCTATATTAAGAAAAAAAAGTTGTAAGCACACTCCATCACATAAAGTTAACATGAATTCCTCAAATTTAAATACAGGTTAGGCCCCTACCTCCACTTTCTGACCATTTGATGATCTCCTTCTGGGAGTAACTTTGAAAGCAAAATCTTCACATAATTCCAAAAAATCCAGAAGACTTAAAATTCACTTGCCTGTGAATTAAGCTTCAAAGAAACTGAAGCCCCAAGTATCTTCTTAACCAATGTCTAATTTCATTCATTCTTAGCTGGCAGAGTTCTTGGCACTCAGCAGAGCTGGGATTACTTCAGCGGCTGTAACAAGAATGTCTCTCGCATGGAAAGGGCATGGTTTTCTCAAAGCCTCAGAAGTAGAACTATTGTATTGCCAAGTTTCTAATGTGCCTGATTTTCATTAATGAAGCCTTTTATTTATTTATTTATCGGAGATTTACACACAGTTCTAAGAAACACATCAGGGAGAATTTGTATATACCTATCCCTTGTCCTCCAATGTAAGATCTTGCAAAATTATAGCACAGTATGGAAATCAGAACAACATAGAAGTAGGGCCAAGATACTGAACATTTCTCTCTCAGAGAAACCTCTTGTTGTCTTTTTATAACCACACCCACTTTCACTTCGAACCCTTTTTATAACCTGGCAATTCCCAAATACTCCATTTCTATGATCTGGTCATTTCAAGAATGTTATATAAATAACATGATAAAATATGGGTGATTGTTCAGGTTAGGCTTTTTATAATTCTCATAATTGTCTGGAGACTCATCTCGGTAATTGCATGGATCAATAATTAGTTGCTTTTTTAGTCTTAAGTACTATTTGATACTATAGATTTACCACTATGTATTTAACCTTTCATCCATTGAATGACATCTGAGTTGTCCCCAGGTTTTTATAATTATGGCTAAAATTGATATAGGCAGCTTTGTTTAGGTTGCTGAGGGAGAGGAGAGAGGGGACCCTAAAAAATGAACTGGCAAAACCTGGGATCACTGGAGTAGTAGCAGCAAGTCGCACATAGCAACCTTCCTAGCAACATGTATCTGGTGACACATACCCTAGTTACTCCCACCCTGGAACTGCAGGCAATTCTCCTAAGAACTCCAGCTCTCATGAGAACTCCAGGCAGCCTTAATAGCTTCTCAACTCTTCTGAGAGCTGCAGCCCCTGGGTAGACCCAAGGGGAGGTTTCCCTCCTGGGTATATAAGAGATACCATTTTAACAGTGAGTTCTCTCTCTTTTTCTTGTTTTCTCTTGTAACAACCCCTCTTCCCCCCCCACCACACATGCACACCTCACCCATCCCAGTCGCATGCATCATTTTATAGTTTAGTTGCTTTCCAATAAACTTGGTGTTGGAAAAAGGAGTCTCCTTGAATTCTTTTCGGAATGATCTTAACACTCATTGGTTTCAGGCACCCAAGTCAATAAGTATCCATTTCTCTGATATAAATCACCAGGAGTACAATTTCTGGGTCATTTGGGACTTGAATATTTAGTTTGTTAAGAAAACGCCAAACGGTTTTGTAGTAGACTGTACCATTTTCACACCACTAGCAATGTGTGAGTCATCTAGCTTCTCGAATCCTTCTAGCATTTGATGTTGCCACTAGTCATTTTGCAGCCATTTTACAGGTTTGTAGAGAGATTTCATTGTGATCTTAATCTGCATATCCCTAATGGCAGATTATGTTGAACATCCTTTCACATGCTTATTTGCCATCTGTATATCCATATCCGTGAAATGTCTCCTGATGTATTTGATTTCATTTTCTGATGATATTTTTGGGATTTTTATTGTTGAGTGTTGATTTCCCTTTTAGTCAGCTCCTTTCAACACTTCAAAATACTGCAGCATTTCCTTGTGTCCTCCATGATTTTTGATGAAAAACCTGCTGTCACCTCAATTACTGCTGCCCCTATAGATAAAGAATTGTTTTTCTCTAACAGCTTCAAGATTTTGTTTATTTCTGTTTAGTTTTCAGAATTTTAATATGATGTGTCTTCACCTGCATTTCCTTAGCCTTATCTTCGCTGGCGTCATTCAACTTCCTAAATGTCTTCATTAATGTCTTTTGCAAAATGTGGAACTTTCTGAGTCATTATATTTCAAGTTCTTTTTCAGCTCCACACTCATTCTCTTCTTTGATGAAACAGATGATATAAATCTTAGATCTTTGTTAACTTCCTTGAGATTCTACTGACATTTTTAGACTACTTTCTCTCTATTTAGAGTAACTATTTTCTTTTCTTCTTTTTAAAAATTATTTTACTTTTCCCCTTTATACCTCCATATACTATTGGGTCCTTCCACTAAAATTTTCTTTTCACTTATTGCATTTTTTAGTGTTAAGTTTTTATTTTGGTTCTTATATGCCTTCTGTTTTATTGCTGAGACTTTCAATTTATTGCTGAGATTTTCTAGTTTTTCATGAGATGTATTTGTAATTGCACATAACTTTTATTATGGCTGCTCTAAATTGTTTTGTTAGCTATTTCTAACATCTATGCCATCTCTATTGATTATCATTAGATGCATGTATTTTGCCAAATTTGGGACTTTTTTAGCCATTATTTCTTCAAGTACTTTCTCAGGTTCTTGGTATGAATATTGATTTTCAGTAAGAAGTTTAGCGTATTAGTATGCTACAAGACTATGAGTCTATTATTTCGTTCTTCTCTTTTTAGTTTCTAAATACTTTACGTATTTAACTTATTCTAGAACAAAATTATTCTGACAATTCTGTCACTGCTGGGGCAGGGAACGGTACATTGTGTCTGCTGGAAGAAGTCCAGGTTTTCCACCTGCCTCTCTTAACACCTAGAGGGGAGACTTCTCCTTACTGCTAGGCTGCGGTGGGCTTCCACCGACACTGTGGTGATGTCCTCCTTACAGCTGGCTGATGGGGAAAGTCATGACTCTTCACAAGACTTCCTCTGACAGCACCCAGTGAGTAGAGGAAGGATTGCCTTGCTCCTGCCAAGCAGGGATAAGAAGTCCAGGATCTCTGTGACGCAAGTGGTCTCAGGCATCTGTAAGTCCATCTAGAAACAATTTTATTAGAAGCAAGGCAGAGAAGCCAAATTCTTGGTGGGTAGGAAAGCTATAGCAGAGGAAGTATAGGCAAAGGGAATGTCTTCTGTACCCTTGGGGTAAGACTTCCTTCTTTTGTGGATGTAACCAGGGTCATGACCCCTGTCAGCCCCCCTCTAGCACACCTGGAGTTCTCAGCAGAGTTGCTAGGAGTCGTGGCTGAGGACCAGGTTACTATGGAAGTATCTTCTCAGAGAACCCATTCCCAGAATGCCTTGGGCTAGGGTGGTACTGGCTCATTTTTTAATTGCTTGCTTAAACATCTGCAATGTTGCTTGATAGTTTGCAAGGTTTCCCCCTTTTCCCCTGCCTGTCCCTCAGCATCTCTGTGGTCTCCACTTAAGGGCGTTGAGCAGCACTTTATTATTATTGGCTGACAGGCAGGCTAGTCCAGGGCTTCTGCAACTTACCTCCCTAACACTAGCCACAGGAGAGTGAAGGGCATTGTCTGCAGCTCCATGAAGGTGGACGTCAGGGCTTAGGGCTGAGCCTTGCCTGCATGTGTTCTGATGGGGCCACATTCTTCTGTTTTGATTGGAGAACAGTATCTATATTGTCTAAAAATGTCTGCCTTGTTAAGCTCTGTTTTCTTAATTGATGAAGGGATATTGTGTCATAACATTATACAGGTTTCAGGTGTGCATCGCCATAAATCAACATCTGTATATAATTCATTAAGTTTACCACCAACCGTCCAGTTTCACCTTCCACCATAAAATTGACTGTTTTTCATCTTTTGGCCAGAGAGACTGCAGTCTCTCAAGATTGCAGCCCCTAACAAGTTCTAGCTTTAGGTTTGCTTTCTTTTTTTCATTGGAAATCTGGCTAAGGTAAGCTAGCTTCTATCACACTCATCTTGCAGCAAACATGTTTTAAGCACACTAAATATAGACACCAGGAGCGCTTCTATAAACCACTACAAAGAGTGTTTAGGAAATTAAATATGCCAGTATCTATGCAATGTGTCAAGTGCAGTCTAATTCCAAGCAATTTTTTAAGGAAGGTGAAGTCATTTATTTTACTTTTCCCCCCACCTTCTCCGTGACTATAGGGAATAAAGTCATTATTATTTGGTGATTGTGGTCACCATGGCCAGCTAAAGGGTATTATGAAAGGCAGTATCATCTCTGGTTTGGCCTCTGGGTCAGACTGTCCTGATCAACTTTTACTGTCCAGGATGTTCACTGTCACAGATCAGCTATCCTATTGTAAAGAGACTGGAGTGACCATCTCTGTGATCTCTCTGCAAGCCCATTGCAAAATGCCTCTTCTGAAGGGACTGAGAAAGGGCTGTGGGAATGTAAAGTCATGAAAGCCAGAGTCTTGGCTACTTTGGTTACTGGTTCATTTATATTGTCTTGAGCAGTTCCCAAACCCTGCAACTAGCCGAGGAGCTTCAGTATGAGCTCAGTTTTTCATCAGACTAGGCATTCAACAAAATGTCCTAAGCTCCTGCTCTGTGACAGGTATGTGCCGGTCCCTGGGAATGAATAGTGACTGAGGGCGGTCCTCAGCAAGGCAAGCGGCAGCACACTGCTCGGGCACATAGAGAAACAGGCAACATAAACACCATCTGTCCCTTAGGAGAGCAATGCACAGAAGGAATGAGAGCACCACTGAGCAACCGGAAGAAACAGCCATGGTCTAACAGGGACCTCAAAATGACACATTCAGAGAAAAGTAAGCTTTGCCTTCCTAGGTGAACTCAAGAAGATAATAGACCATTATCATTTAGTGGAATGACATAAGCTTTCATTCAGACCCATTTAAGCTTTAATCACAAATCTCTTTTTTAGCTCTGTGAATTTTATTTTCAACTTTATCGCTCTTTTTTCCTTATTAATGGACATACTAATACCCTATAAATTTGCCTTCTATGAGAATTAACTGTGTAATATGGAGTTGAGGATATATTAAGCATCCAGTAAATGATAATAGTTACCAATATTCCGACATGGTATAGTTTCTGAGAAACTTTTGGGGTAACATAGATGGAAAATAAAAGCTCAGAATTTCCATTCAGCAACATTGGACCTACAAGATTTATACAATGTATCTGAGGCACGATTTATTCATCTGAAATTGGAGACTGTAAGTTTTAAAGTATCTGAAATGCTACAACTGTTTGTAAATTTTATTTTCCTATGAAAATTATATGAAAAAGCTCAGATTTATTTTGAAATTAGGTGTCCTTAACCTTGATTAAGTCCCCCTACACTTTTTGTCCCAGAGTCTCTTTATCTTACTTTCTCCTCTAATTACAGAAATTTAGAGGGTCCCATTTTATTCCAATGAGGCTATTGTTCAGAGATTTATAACAATGGTTAACGTACAATAGGATTTGGCATGTGCTTACCTTCTGGGAAAATCAGTAATGAGATAACAGCTGATTGATATTAAACATGGCTAAACATGGTTCCTCCTTAACGCCTCTCTCTGTCTCTCCCTCTCCGTCTCTCTCTGTCTCTCTCTCTCCCCCTCCCTCCCTCTGGTCTTTATGAAAGGATTTGTGATGAAAATGCTTAATGAGAAGAGGTAAGACCTAAGAGGAAGACTATCCCTTGAAAACTGCAGTCTGAAGACAGAACCCTGCTCAGCAAGCAAGTTGAACCCACATTCCTGCAGCCCCTTCTCATGGTTAATCTCTGAGAGTTGATCGCTGTCTCCTTCCCTGCACGCACGCACTCACGCACGCACGCATGCACACGCACACGCACATCCGGGGAAATTACTCTGTAATCTTTGGTCAGTAGCTGGCCTTTTCAAGGAAATAGAACAAATTCAATATTTATATTGACTCTTCAGCTGCTGATTAGACTATTTCGACTACCTTAAAACGCTTTGCCTTAAAAAATGCTGTTTTCACAAATGGCCCTGTTCCAGTGGTCAATTGCTTTCAAAACGTCTTACTTGCCATTTGTGGGTCTCCAAATATAGTGCCAACACGATATCACCAAATTGAAATTTTCCCCACTGCCTTCATACTCAATTGCCTTCTAAATGCATAAGCTTTAGACCCCTACACACCAAGTCTCTGTTATTTGGGATAACTAGCCTGTTTTTCATTTGTCAAATTCTTTAAGGATGAATATGAAGGCTACCTTTTTTTTTTTTTTCTAACTACTTAATACTTTCATTTTAAAAAGGAATATCCTCTCTTTAATATGAATTTTGATTAAATATCTATTTTTGGCACACCTTGGTGAGGTAGTGGTTGGAGAGAGTTTACATAAATCTCAGGGACCTGGGTTTGTGTCCTAGGGTTGGTGGGAACAACCAAGATGAACAATTAAATAAAAGAGATAAAGTGGCTTTTCCTACTCTATCTTCTCTCTTCCTACCGTTCTACTTCTGCTTGCCTTCATACCTGCCTGTAACTTTTCGTGTATATATAAATTAAAGATCAACTTAAGCTGGTCTTAAGATCACTCTAGTGAAAATATGGCTGACCTCCAATATAAAGGTTGGCTTATGTATGTCTATATGTCTACTGGTCACTGGACTGGGAACTCTTCCATGAGCAGGGGTGATGGGAAGGAAAAATAGTGTCTTCTCTCTTGTATCCACAGTTACTATACACAGAATGTTGTTGGTCAGTATCTGTTGGGTGAATGGATGAATCAAAGCATTATTCCTCTTCACTCTCAGCCAAGAACTACCCAGAGAAGATAGAAATAACCCTTTGAATCCCAGGCAAACAGTAATTTCCTAAATTATTTTCTCTTCTTTTTCAGAAGTGATGTGTTTTGGTGTCTTTCCTCTGACTTCTCTAGTCTCTTGTTCAAAAGCCACAAGGGAAAAGTCACTAACCAGAATTAAAATTCTATCTTAAGTCTCAAGGCTTAAGTCTGTTTAAGTCAGTATGATATAATTTTAAAAAGTGGGGAGGGAGGACATAAAATATCTAGCTAGACTCTCTTCTGACTTTCTGAGTGAATTTTAATAAGTTACCGGTCTTCTCTGGTCCTCTATGTCTCATTTGCAAAATGAGGTTTGTTTTCGTATTATTTTTTCAGAGCTAATAGTTTCTTCCTAGACTGTGAAATAACAGAGTTTGAAGTGTAATTAGAGAATAATTAAGCTCTATAGAACAACATTATTAATAAAAAAGATGATTCTTGGAAACAATTAGGATCAGTGAAATGGCGGGTTAGCACACCCTTTATGAGTTCAGAAAAATGGCCTGTACGTTTATACATATACGCTGACACTCATTTACGACACACTAGAAAGAGAGCATCTGTTGAAGTTTTAGGGAAAATCAAAATTGGTACTAATTTTCAATGACAGGAAAATATGATTGTGGTAATTATGCCATAATTATGAAGTCCTAAATCTAATTTTAGCATCTGGGAACAAGAAAGAATGGGGAACCAATATAAAAGAAGGGAGAAACACATCAACCATAAGAAATAATAGGATTGGGTTATTAAAAAAAACAACAACAACAAATCATTATCCACAAACATGATCACAATGTGCTCCCTCCTGCTTTTTCTTTTGTGGGAAACATTCAATTTTTAGACCAAAAAATGTGGTGATGAATAATTCTTAAAAAAAAAAAAACTCAGCTAAAGAGGGCCACTGCTGTTAATGAGAACTATTTCTCTACTTTTATTGAATAGAGCCTGCTTTGTGGGCTGGGTGCCCAGGCCACTGATCAATCTAAAAATCAATTTGTGAGCTAAAGAAACCCACACTGCACTTATGCACCCAAAGAAGAATGATACCCAGATTCTCAGAACTGATAGACATGTGAGCAAAGTTTTGGTCTAGGGAACAAAAGAGCCAGAAGAACATGAATGGAAATTCTTCATCTTATACTTACTAGTTTTTTGAGCACATATTAAGCACCTTTTTGACTTCCATTTATGACCTGCAAAATGGAATAAGAATACTGATTCAGAAAGTTATGATGAGGAATGACAATAATGTATGTTAAGCACCAGTTGCATTGGGCAAGTCCATCTACTTGTCATAAAGAAATTTCAAAATGTTTCATTAATAATCTTTTTTGTCTTCCTGATGTTTAAGGAAATGTTTCTCCAAATATAATCTTCTAGCCCAACACCTGTGTTAGAACCTCTGATCTACCTTTTAAAAATGGCAATGCCTGTTAAAATAGTAGAATATTTCATGTGGTTTTTCTTGGCCACTGGGCTTGCACAGGTAGCTGACCTTCTAGATGACATTCAAAAACAGTTTTTTTCCAGGGTTAAGACTCAATGCTCTACTGGTATTGAAGTGCTTCCATCAATTTCCAATCATCCCAGGGAGACCTTTCTATTCATTCTCTACGAATATGCATATAAATACAGATGATCCGGGATTTCTCCTATCTTGTAGTTGGCATGGAAAGACATTTTTGTATTTATTTATTACCAGAGTAAACCACTCCTTGAGTTTGGGAAATTCATATTTACATAGGCAAAGTCATAAACTAAGTTTAAAGATGAAATGAAGAATAACTCTGGAGAGTTGTCCAATTTTTCCTACTCTATTGTCAGCTCAATGGTCTCATTGTTTGGGATCCTTAGTTTAGTTTAGTTTTTTTCTTTTATAAGTGATTGTCTATTCTTTTGCTTAGAAAACTTGTTTGTAAAAACAAAGAAAACACACATAAAAATTAAAATAATCATCGGCACATACAAAAAGCAATAGCATTATGCAAAATAATTCATAAAAACACTTGTCTCTTAACAATATTTACAATTTAAGGCCTTTTTTTTTAAAACAAGTAATTTCATTTTGAGCAGAAAAATGTTTTAAAAACTTTCTTTTCTTCTCTTCTCCCCACCCAGTAAGTTGGCTTTGTGGATTTTCCTTTTGCTCATTATGGGACAACAGAGTCAGAGATGTAAAGTAGGTGCTCTTTTAAATCTTGCCAATATTTTCCACATCTGCTCCCTGCCACCATTCACTCTGGTTCATGTTTTTTTATCTTCAAGCATAAATAACTATAATACCAGGAGTTAGGAAGAGAAGGTAAATAATTGATGTTACTTTGGGACAAAAGTGATTGATTTTTTTTAAAATAACATGCAGGAAAGTGGAACAGGAAATATCAAGAGGTTTAAACCTTCCTACAATTGGTTGATAGTCTTGACTCTGAAGTAACATTTTCAATTTCAGTGGTAAAAACTTACTCTTGGAAATGGATGCACATATCAGGAGTCTAAACTAGTAACAAGTTGTCGGATTCATCCACAGTAGATTGACTAAGAAAGATGTTCAATTCCCTCTTCACTGGAAGATCATATGCTGGTTCTACTCACTGAAAAAGATAGTTTTTCTCTCAGTGCCAAAGTAGTCAAAGTTTCCTTGCAGAAGATTTTAATACCACCTATGACCCCTGGTCTTTACTGAAGCTCCATTCAAGTAAAATTTGCATTTAAAAAATTCTTAAAAATTGATTTTATTGAAGGCATATTGCATTTCAACATTAAATATTTTTGAGGTAGACACGATAGCAAATTTATGTCTGCATATAGCACAATAGGTTTACCACTATTTCTTTTTCTACCCTTTCACTTTACAATCAATACAATTATCAGAAAAATATGCATAAAGCAGGACTTCAGAATTTAACATTGGTAACCCATCTTTGGTCTGAAGCTACTTATGAAGATTGATGTTTGAAGGGGTTGTATAATCTGTTTCCTGCTTTGTTTCTGGTCTGTCTTGTCCATTAGTTTATCAGTCTATTTGCTTCAGTGTTTCTTCATTCAGCAAACAGTCACTGGCTCACCTTTAAAGACACAGTGTTAGGTCTAACGATGATTAATGGTATCAAAATGGTGGGGATGATGTTGGGGATGATCTCTTCAATGATGAACATCTGGATACCACTCTAGTTGATGGTTTGTCTTAAACATTTTCATTTAATCCTCTCCATAGCAGTGTGATTTCATTTGTTCAGGCTCATCCTTTCCCCCTTACAGATGAAAAATCTTTCCTAGTCATGTATCTGAGTGAAGCAAAGATTTACTTACATCCTTATTACCATTGCTCTATTTTTTGCTCTATGTAAAGGAATATAGTAATGAAAAAGGGCTTGTCTCTGTTGTTAAAAAGCTTGCAGTGAAGTAGTATATCAAATACATGTTGAATTACAATAATACCTATAGAAGGACAATTATGAAAATAACATACATTTCAATGGGAAACGAATATTCATTATATTCTATTATACTTATGTAACATTTTAAATATATACTTTCCTTTCATGCAAATAACTTCTCTGTATTTCAGGAAATACTATTCTCATTCTTGTTCCACAATCTTCATGTTTTTCCTTCCTCTCCTATTTTAATTAATGAGTAAAATCATGCTTTGTATAAATTCATTTCTTACCTCAATATTCTCTCTCTCTCAAGTAATTCCTAGTACTTATTCTCTAAACAATGCCAACCTAATTGATGTAGATATGGATGATCTAAGTGTAGATATATAACTTTGTCACTTTTTAGTACCAGCTATTCAAGTCTTGACTGCAGTGGCTTTCTTTGGCCCTGTTTTATCTGGGCTGTTCAGTAAATGTGTAATGATGAATGAAGGAATACACAGAAGTTAAAATTGCACATTTATGTTGCCATTACATTCCTCAAAGAACATTAGAGCCAGAGTTAAAGACAGTGCTTCTGCCTTGAACTAGGATTTACTTGCTTTATAATAAACATTATACCAGCAGTTAACCTTCCTGATTCTCATTTTATTCTCTATAAAATTCATATTGCTAAAATTGTCATTGTGACATAATTTTGGGTTCAATTAGAACTAACTTAAATATTAGAAATCCAAAGCATTATGCAAATACAAGTTGCTATTATCATAATTATTATAATAATATTGCTTTTATTCTTAATTGCTACATCATGAGTATGCAATTGCTCTTCAAATATCTCTTTCTCTCTTGCCTGGAGTGCTGGTATACCAGGAAGCCTCTTTAGAAAAGAAAGGATATCCTTGATGTAGAGACAGACAGAACTTTCTCCTGGCATTTTCATAAAGGCCACATACACACAGTTATATAATAACTTCGCCAGCAGCTCTCATGCTTACAGTAGACTTTACCACTTATCCTCTAATATCCTTTTGTTTTTCGTAATTACAACCTCTGCATTTTAACTGGGTACATGCCTATGCAGAATTGAGATTGCCTTTTTTAGTCTCTTTAATGTTAGTTGGATAAACATGACTAAACCTTGGTGCATGTCTTCGTAAATCGAAATAAGTAAGCAACTTGTATGAAATAGTCTTTTAAAAATATCCTCTTTCTCCTTGCTGTGAACTAAAATGCAAACACGGTATTTGTATTTGAGAATTCACCTTGAACTGGGGGTTGGAAGCCATGTGCTGAGGATGATGAAGTTACAAAATAGATGCTGGATCCCTGACCCAATGAACCCCCTAATAATCTGTATAGCTGTAAAATATTTGGAAAGGCTCGTTCTACTTGAACCCGCAAATGCAGACTCCACAAAGTACTCCACAGGAAAGGAAGTTCCACTTGAGAAAAGACTTAATAGGGGAGTGCCCATGTTGCTTTCCTTCACTGGAAATACAAGAGACTCAAGGATGGCTGCACAGAAACATTGATTTTAGTGGAATACATTAGTTTTAGTTCCTACTCTGCTTTAATTTGGGCAAGTCATTTAACCTTTCTAGGTTTCAGACTCCCAACCCTTAAAGAAGGGGTGATAATAGCATTCACTTTCAGATTGCTATTAGGATGAAATTGGATACTACATGTAAATACAATTAGATTGCTGAATATGGATCTTTCTACCGTTGACTTTATAACATGCAGAAGTCTTAAGAATTGTGTGTCTATAGAATTGTACCCACTTTCTTCACTATTCAGTGGTTATGATTCATTTAATTTCAAGAGATAGGACACCAACATTTTAAGTCACAGAGATAAGGCATTAAAAAGATACACAGGAGTTACGGATTTCAAGCTCAGGGATGTATCTTGAACAAGGAACATGGATGTTGTAAAGATTCATTTTTTTCTCTCTTTGCTTCTCTTTCTCATCCATATCATTTCTCTTTGAATGTACTTGTTCAGTTTCTTTGGACTATATGATAGGAAACAGTTGATCCAGTCATTTCCAATCTTACAGTGTATTTTTTTATATTTCAGGATATATAATTTTCCATTCAAAACTGGATCGAATAAGGGTTAAGTGGCTCATCTTGAAATAAGAGCACTCTCTCAAACAATCAGCTGAAGACACTGCTGAGGATCTTGTAAAACTGCTTCACCTTTACACCATGTCGAACAGCTGGGTAAATGGAGCCATTCACAGCAGAGAGGCCCTCTGCTGAGTTGGCGAAATAATAGGAATGCACTGTATGTTCAATTTTTCTATGCAATGAAATTTTTCATCTTAGTGGCATAATTATACCTATCTCCCGAGACTCCATATATCTGTGTTTAAATTTTAGCAATATTAAATTATAATATGAGACTTTGAAACCACATCCAAATGCAGTTTTTGAGAAATATTTTATTGATGTCATTTTATATAACCTTATAAGTAATGTTATATAAAACTTGCACATTAACATTAAAGTGAAATAACTCAGTAATATTTTGTACAGTCTTAGTGTTGTGCAATCACCACATCTATTTTGTCCCAAATACTTTTAACACTTAAAAAAAATCCCCATTACCTATTAAGTAGTTAATTGCCATTCCCCCACAACTCTCAGTTTCTAAAAACCACCCATCTGCTTTTTATTTCTATAGATGAACCTATAGAAAGTACACACACACGTATTCATATGTATCATTGAAGATATACTTTTACTTATATTATATGCACATGCCATATGTATATATTTGCAGATGACATGACAAATGCACATATACATGTGTATATATGTATATGTGAAATCCCAAAGAATTCACACCAGAGGTATTTTTAAAACTAAAATAAATTCAGTAGAATTTCAGGGCAAATGACAAAAATCTTTTGATCATTTGTATCTGAATAGCATAAAAATAATACCTAGTGACAAATTTAGTCAAGAAGGCTAAAACTTATACACAATAAACTATGATTTATTACTGAAAAAATTAAAGAAGCCCTAAATAAATAGGAAAATCTTATGTTTGCAGATTGGAAGACTTATGATACTTAAAATGACAATATCATTCAAAGCTGTCTGCAGCTTTAATGATGTATCTATCAAAATTCCAATGATTCTTTTTTTGAAAAACTGATTCTCAAATTTTTATTCTATCATGAGGGTCTATAATAGCAAACATAATCTTGAACAAGAATAAACTTGTCGGATTTAGACATCCTCATTTCAAAACTATTGCATAGTTGATTTCCTTAGCTTATGGACCCTATTTATGAGTCATTTTAATGTCTTTGTCTAGTAAATCCAATATACAGGGTTCATCAGGGTCATTCTATTAATTTAGTTTTTACTTGTGAAAGGGTCATCCTTTCTTAATTTTTGCTATGTTTTGCAGTATTTTGTTGAAAACTGAGCATTTTGAGTATTATGATGCAATGAATCTGGCAATAAGATTATTCTCTGTACTCAGGCATTGCTGTTGCTGATTCTTCAGAGCTAAGGCTGTCCATTTGTTTATTGACTCTTCCATATTCTATTTTCAAATACTATTTTCCTTGTTGTATAGGGTTACTGAAGTTTCTGTTCTGTTATCTTTGTGGTCATCCAATGGATTTTCTTAAATCTTGGAACCAAAAGTAAAAGAAAAAAAATACTCCTTTCCAGTTTTTATAGTTTTGCTCTGAGCTGGGACACTCCTTCAGTGGTCAATTAGCAGTCAACTACATATGACTCTGCCTTAGCTTTCACCTCCTACTTGTCAAAACCCACAGCTTTGGGAGATGCATGAACCTAGAGTAGTCTCAGGTCTTTCATGGGTATGGATATTTTTCTATTTCTTGTTTGGTATAGGAAGTGACCCTTCCAAGTCCTTATTTCACCAAGAAATTTCCTCCGTAGTCTTTCCTTTCTAAAGATTTTTTCCATCTGTTTAATGATTGTTCCTTCTGCTGTCACTTGTTCCTGGCAAGGAGATAGCGTACGTCTTTAAATATTTTCACAGCTCCTCAGCTGCCATTGGAAAGCTGCTCCAGCTTAAGGAAAGAGTCAAAAATGGTCAATCTCTGCACTAGTTCCTGGACTCTCATGGAGATGCCAGACAGAGAAAAATGAGTAATCGTATCATTTTAAAAACAAGTTTTATCCTAAGTAGCTTCAGCAAATTTACGCCAGAAATGCGGGCCACCATTATTTGACCACCATGGCTGTGCTGGGGACTGGGGGATGATAAGCAGCAAACAAAATCGCCACCATGCTTGAAAATAAATCCCAGTGAAATTTTTATTCATCACACACTATCCTGGTGGTTACACGTCTTTAATTAGAACCTAGAATTTGTTGGTGCTATGCCATTTTCTTACTTTATGATTGTTTCAGTGGGGGATTGATTCTTTAAGCACATAACACAACTGATTCAGATGTCACTCCAAATATACCTTTTTAACATTGATTTTAAAATATATGACTTAAAAATAACTTACTTTTTCCTTATTTGTTTTTACATGAAAAAGAAGTTCTGCACTGGTGCAGGCACATTCAACAAAGGAGTCACTGCTCCAGCATTCCAAGTGTCCGAGTGAATGTACTTCAATTTTCTATTAACCCAATGAACCAACATGATCCCTGTTGCAAAGCCATTGTTTTTCAATGATCTCCAGGCAATGCATTCTGTTTCCAAAGTTTTATCTAGAATATATTAATACAGAACCATGAAATGAATAGAAATTTAACTGTAACATTAAGGAATATTGGATGACTATAGTAATTAAGAATAGTTATCTAATAATCTCTCATTTGTTCAGGAGTTTAAGGAGAAAATGTTCCTTGAGATATTCTACCTCAGATATAATGGTAAAGGAATGTAACCCTCATTACAGTAATATTTATATTGAGAGCTAACGTTTAAGCAAAAGGACACATGTTCTCTTACTATTTCTGTCAGTCACTAGCAGTCACGTCTTAGAGTCTTAATTTCCTCTTTCATAAATGGCAGTGTTAAAGTTTGCCTACTTAACATAATGAATGTGGGATTTGGGATGAGATAATGCATTAAAAAGTGCTTTTCAATTTGTAAATTGCAAACATATGTTATTATTTAAATTGTTATATTCTTATGCTAGGCTTATGTTATATTCTTATTGCTCTGTTTGGAAGAAGACTCCAAGAGTTGATCCTTTATTTACAGCTATTCTCACTAGAAACATCCTACTAGTGATGAGATAAAACTGGGTCTTCAATGATGTTGGTGTATTGATCTTAGTCCCATGTTTTTTTGCCATCACACAAATTTATCTGCTCTCACTGAAATTTTTTCTAGTATCTGAACTGTCATTATGGTACCAACCAAGGCAGAACATTTTCAAGTCACCCTTCAATACAGGTAATAAATTGCAGTTAAAAGGGACACAATACATTTTTCTGATAATAATAAAAAATATTCTACCTTAATGGAGTCATTAAGTTGAAGATAAGCAATATTTAGTAGTAGTACTTCCTTAGTACCAGTAATTAAAAAACAAAACAAAACATGTATCCAGACCTTGAGGAACTCCCAGTCTACTGCAGGAGGTAGATAAGAAACAAATGAAAATGCCATGTCATGAGTACTATAATAGACTCAATATTTAACACATTGTCATGACTATAATGATAAAACAGCAGTTCTTCTAAAAGGAAAGTGGGTAGTTACTCAGATTAATTTTTCTTAAGAGAGGAGGAAGAAGAATTTTATTTTACTTTTATTTAGTTGTTAATGTTGATTGTTTCTCCTGGTTCCCCTGGCCATGGGATGTAAACTTGAGTCATTGGGATATGCATGGACTGTGCTCCTTCAGAGGTTGATCTCCTAATTGATACTTTATCAGGAAATTCCACTCAGAGAAATATTTAAAGAAGTGTTCATAGTCAAGACAGATGATTTCTAGGTAGCCAAAGGAGTGGGAGATGTTGGCAGAGGAAAAGAAGACCATTATAAAGGATTTTGATAATATGTTCTAAGTATAATGAGTCTAAATTTTTACCCTTGGAAACTGTGATCTTGAGACTAAGATTCAATGTACAGATTTTAACAATCAATGGGCTCCTTCATCTGAATCTTTCCCTGAGTTCCATATTTGAAAACTACATATCTCATCTTCCTACCTTGATGAAGTTCTTCAGGTCTCCATTTGAGAATTATGGGTTGTCTTCTCATCTTGGCAGGCATTCTTCAACAGCATACATACACATGCACACACCCTCACACCTCATAATAGTTTGCTGTACACCATTAGTTTAGTGTCTATTGAGCATTTCAGGGATTACAAATGGTGACCAGTTATAAAAACAATAGCTATAAAGTTTTATAACAACTATAGCACAAATGGTAGGCTGCTACAGTAACGAGAAATCCTTAAACTTACAAGGTAAGAAAGGTCACATTAAGGTCTTTTTTGCCTCTTGCCTCCCTTTTCTAATTTCCTTTGTTACTCACATTCTCTGTTGTTATTTCCTTTTTCAGAGGAAGTGATCAAAATTATTACAAAAGGGTGGAGAAGCCATATTAAAGTTTTTCTTTATCGCCACATCTGTCTCCTGTATTTGTCACTTCTTTGTAAAACGAAAAGTAGGGTATGTGCATGACTGGGTTTGTCCATCCAGTTAGTTGCTAAGGAAACTCTCAAAATAGGGAATAGACCACCAAAAAAATTAAGACTGGGAAGGGAAGGAGAATATGTGATACAAGAAGTCCTTGGAAACATAAGAAAGAGGCTTTTTGGATGTCAGCAGGGTTTCTTTGGAATTGGAATCTTTCCTCTGTTGGAATAGCATTGCAAAATGCACTGAGTTTCACAATCACTGCATGGTTTGCTGTGAAGTCACTGGTGGCCTCTGCTACCCAAATCACTTCCCAATGAACACTTTGATCCTCTAAGATATCAGTCTCTTGAACCACTAATTGCTTCCAAGTGAATGTTGACTTGCCAAGAGTCTGGGTGGTGTCTCCCATCTGATACAGTTCTTTTCATTTATATGTTTATTTGCTTTCAAATTTCTCTCAACATTTTACCAACAGAAGTTCTCTCAACACAACAAAATTAAAAGATATAAAACTGGATACCTGGCATCTTCCATAGATTAAGAACTGACTCCCAAGGGAGCGCATCTCAGTCACAATTTTCTAAAACTCTGTTTTGCATCTTGAGGGAAATGATTATATATCTTTACTTATTTCAAGGTAATGTTATGAGAAGAAATGTGATAGGTTTCAAAATTTGGAGGCGGTAGCTCCTAACTTTTCAGCTCTCCAACAACTTTGATTTTATTATTAACTATCTCTTCCCCATGCCTCCATTACAATATTGACCATTTCATTCATTCTGCTTTCTGAATTCTTTCCAACATGCTGTATCCTCATCTTCCCTCCCCTCCTTACCCTACCATCTTCAATACTAGTGTTCTAGCATTAACCAATTATTGGTTGATCTCCTCTAGAATTTTAGGTAGTTCCTTGATTTCAAATCACCTTCCATTCCCAGTTTCAAGCATCAAGTTTTTCATTTGTTTAATGAGCATACTAATGACTTTATTTTGGTTATTCTCAGAATTAAATGAAACAAACTTCAATATACCCGTTACAGTCCCTAATGGATTTTACAATATGTATTCACTACTCAGTAAATGTTTTCATTCTTGATCTTCATGATCACTTTTCCTACCTTAGTCATCTTTTTAAGATAAACTTTGACATTCTCTCTACTTAAAGAAAAGTAATGATTTATTTTTGTTCAGCTGATGAAATCCAAACTACTTGGCAGGGTAGGGCCTTCACAATCTGACGGCAATCTTTTCTGCTGGTCCCCTCTGCTGCAATTCTCCATAATACACCTCCACTCAAACCATTCAAGTCATTTTAAAATCTCAGACATGCTCAGTTCTCTGTGCCTTTGTTCTTTCTTGTCTATAATGAGGTCTATTTCACCACTACCTTGCATTTATATCCTTCTGCTAAATTTTCATCTTAAGTTTTTCACTTGGCAGATTCATTCATTCTTTAGATTCTACTGCAAGTTCACATTTCTTCCTAAGTCCTTTCAGAATTCTTTATCAACTGCTCTTGAGCATCCAAATGTTTATCATTATCATGATTCTTATCACACTGAATTATCTTTATTCGTTTGTATTTTTTTATCTTATCCAAGCTGAGGGCTTCTGGAGCAGCAGGATCTAATTGTATTCAGTTTTCTGTCTCTACTGTCTAATTTGTGCATGACACAGTAAAGGCCCTGAAATCTTTATTGTACTTGTTTATTAATTCATCTATTCAATAAAACTGAGTGTCCACCATATGCCAAACAATATGGAGAGTTATTTAGAGAATGCATAGATGAGATTTTTTTGAAAATAGACCTACTTTCAAAAATGGTATTGTCTAGCTGGGGACATAACACATATTTTACATACCTAAAACAAAGAATGGGAATTGCCAAACTTTTTCCAGAAAGAGTAGGATAAAACTCTCCAACTGATCAAATAATCTCACTTAATAATGCTTTTAGATCAACTAGTAAGCTTTCCTGAGTATGAATAACTATTCATTAAATCTATGCTTCTACTTAAAACTGTTCTGAAGGTTGCAGGTCTTCACTAGGATATCTGCAACAATCCATAGAAAGGTGACCAGAGAATTTTCTTTCTATCCTAGAGAAAAGATAATATCTTGCCCATCTTTTTTACTTTGTAACTAAGTGGAAGTTTTGGTCCATTGTACTTATTTAAGGTGTGTTTGTTGAAATAGCTTAAATTACTAACCTATGAGATCAATGTGGATTTCCAGTGCAAATAATATAAAGAAGATTTAAATTGCTTTGAATTAATTACTTTGTCAAATTATTAAAACTCAAACCTTCCTTTATTGATTCTTGAAATCATTATCTTAATTCAGTTTGCTATAAAAGATGTAGGTTGGTTATCTTAAACAACAGAAATGTATTTCTTCCTTGTTTGTCATCTTCTTATTGTGTCTTTACATGGTGGCAATGGAAGAGAGAAAGAGAGAGAGAGAGAGGATAGAGAGGAGAGTTTTCTCTTGTCTCTTCTTATCATATGGGCATTAGTTTCATCTTGAAGACTCTACTCTCATGATATCATTACTTTCTTAAAATCCCATTTCCAATTGCCATGACATTAGGTATTAGGATTGCAACATATGGATTTCGGCCAGGGCAGAGGTTGGCGAGTGGTCACAAACCTTCAGTCTATAGTAATAATGCATTTGTCTTCATGCATTAAGTCAATAAATGCTAATTAATTAAACTTGTTCTTCCTATTCTTAGCTTTTAATTATCCTCATCTTTCTGTGGATAAATTTTCATCCCCCAACTAAATTTTGCCCCCTTTAGGGCAAGGATTTAGCCTCTCTCTTAATACTGAGCTATGTAAATATTCAGCTCTACAAATTTATTTTATAACTTCCCACTCTCCTCTTAACTGTGGCAAGCAGCTCAGCCACATAGACTTAAAATGGATTCCTATTTATAAAACTCAGAATTGATCAGACTGCCTCTTTTCTGCTGCATCTCCATGGAAACTTTTCTTTGGCCTGACTGTGGATGAGGAAGTGCCATGGAGCGGGGGATGACATAACCTTGGAACAGCACTCCTTTCAGGTTGTAGCACTTATTCAGACAGCTTTGGCATGTGTATTGAAGTCCCCAGCACTGCGAACATTAGGAAACTGATAAACACACATCTTGAGAAGCCAGAAGATTAAGTAAATGCCAGCTTCACAAGACCAGGCTTTTTCAGCAGAAGAGAGACAAAATGTAAACAAAGAACTTAAAGATGAAAATAAAATTGTAGAACAGAAAGAGATCACAAAAGAAGGATTCATAGCATACATGGGTAGGGAGAGGAAAAGAAAAGAAAGGTTGCAAGGCACCAGAGAAATAGGAAGACTATGGACAGAAAAGTCAATAGGTCATTTAAAAGCTTTGAGTCATTTGTCTTCCGATTCAAGGGGGCCAGAGACAGGGGATTCAATCCAACTCAATAAACATCTATTAACGGCGAGGGTGAAACTTGGAAGAGTGAGTGGAGGAGGAGATATGGGGAGTGGATCTGGGTTGTGGGAATGGAACATTTGGAAAAGAAACATTAGCTGTGAACCCTATATCTCTCCATGTATTTATACTACTGAATTCTTACAGCAAACCAGGCAATGCTTTTTACATTTGATAGATGAAGAAATCAGGACAAGGGGAAAAGAAACTTTTGTAGCCACATGGTTTGTAAATGTCAGAATTTGAATGTGTCTAATTCTAAAATGGAAGTCCTGTCCTCAACCTCATTTTGTAACCATGCCTCTGACCATGCACTGTGATAGATTATGGGGATGGGAACATAATGTAGGATACAAAGCAAGCTTTAACTTTTTAGAAAGTGTTTTGTACTGGTAAGGAAAGACATGGAAACAACAATCCAATACACATGATTGAATGAAATTTGTGTTTGGGATTCTTGTAAGGAAAAAGAAGTGGCATCAGGATTATGTTGCTAATAAACCCGAATAAAAAAGATTTGGGACCATGAATTAAGGGAAGGCTATCATGTACCAGGAAGGGAAAGATGATCATGCTCAGAATGTGAAGATAAACTTGAAAAATTTGCTTGCAATCAGATCATGGAATCCCATGAACATAAACCTAGGCAGCTTTGATTCCATAGTGTATGCAGTGGGGGTCAACAGAAGAAATTTGAGGAAGGGAGAGAGTTGGGATGTCATACAGTTGTCTACAGCAAAGCTCTGTCTCAAGAACACACATAGCTTAGAGTAGGTGTTGCAAAGCTCAGACACAACAGAAAGATCTTTGCTCCAAACTCCTATTCTAATCATCCTCAGCTGAGTTCTGGTATTTTCTTTCTTTGTACTCAACTTTGCAACAATCAAATTATAACCATTATTATGATTTCCCACTAATTACAAACACAGAATCAATTTCATAAGGCTTCACATCTTACTTTCTTCATATCTTCATAACATTTTGATAGAACCACAGGTTGAAACAAGAAGGTCAGTGATTTGACAGTGTGACAGAAGGAAGAGAAGGCCATTTAGCGACAATTAATAGGCCTCAGAATCGTAACTGGTTCCTAGGAACTTATGAATGGTTCGAGGTAGGGAACACAATCATAGAAAAAGTGTGGAGCTAGGCAGGTACTCACACATGAGAAGCAGTTATAAAATGCAGATCTGAAATCCAGAGTTAGTAGCTGTGGGCACACGCAGAGGAGGGTGCTGAGTCTGACTGTCATGATAATGAATGGCCAGACCATGGAGTGGCTCTCTTCTTAAGGGATCAGACTGCTTTTGACGAAATGAGTTAAGATTAAAACTACAGGCATAGCAGAACAGCTCCAGTTTTAATGCTAGACAACTAAGGTAGCAGAAAAACAGGCAGTCTATACAATACAAAGAGACACCAAGGATTGTAATAAGATAACGAGTCTGTGAAATTGAAAGCAGGTATAAAAGATAAAGAAGAAATTCAGAGAAAAGTTTCCTGGAGATCCACAAGATAGATGCATGGAATGTTCTTAGAGTTGTATTTGTAGAAGGGAGTATGTGGAGTAAGTACATCTGAGAATGGGCAATAGATGTCAATCTTTCTAACAGAAATTTGTAGTGAAACAAAAAAGGCAACCATAATTAAGTTGCAGGATTAGAAGTCAAACCAAGTTCGGGGGGAAAAAGAAGAAAATTATTCTCAGAGTTGCTTAATTTTTTATTCAATATTTATCCTCCTCTCCTTCTTTTATTCTTTACTACCTATCCTCATAGTAAAATAAGAAAGGTGTGACGTTTGGTAGTGAAGAGATACAGGTTTTATAACCAGGTTTGCCTTCTGCTTGGTGTCACGTTGATCCAATACCCAATGAGTGAAATATGAATAAAAATGCCTACCTCATAAACTGGTGAAGAGGATTTTAATGAAATAGTTTACCTGAAATCCAAATGCTAATAGAGATAAGCAGTGTGTGACAGGCAGACACACAGTCAATACCCATATGCCAGTGTTCCTGCCCTGTGTAATTCTCTCCTTTAGGCTACCGGCTGGCTTAGCAACTTGGTTCTAATCATTACAATGTAGCAAAGTGATGAAATATTGCTCCCTGGAATAGGTTATGATACAGAGGAGAGGAAATTTCCCTATCCCTCCGGGTCCTTCTTGAGCTGGGTGAATAATCAGGTTAACATCAGAGTGATTAGTAGGAGAGAAAAAAACAAATATAATTACCTAAGTATGGGGAATTCACATAGACATTCATTCCATGATCAGTCAGGAGAACTGGGGATATATATCCAGAGATGAGGAATGGGGAGGAGTTTGGGGTTTCCAGGTGAAAGAAGAGGGACTCATGACTGAGAACAAGGTGATTTATATGACAAAGACCAGATGTTCTGTAATTTTATTTTTCCCTGCCATGTAGGTAGGTTTATCCTATAGAAAGGTTATTTTTGATCAAAACCCTATTCTGAATAATACCCCTAATTTGTATTTTATTTTTGGTAGTTAAGAGAGTAGTAAAGGTTACCTGTGAGACGGTAGGACCCCAATTTATTTAACTTGAAATAATCCACTAGCCAAATCAACACATCTCGGGAAGGTCTGTTCTGAACATTTTGGGGAGACTAATCCTTCTGTTGTGTAAGATTATGACTTTCACTTCACTAGCAGCCTCTGTTCTCCTTTACAATATATATTCCATGTACAGTGGTAAATCTTGTTTTACTCTTGGTGGTGGTATATTTGCATTTTCTTACTATTAACTACACTTTCTGGCTTCTAGCAAGATTTACATGTTCTCATCTCATCTCTTCCCTATTTGTTATGATCTTCCATCTGTTTCAAACTAAACATGATTAAAAGTAAAACAGGTAAGAGGAACCCAGAGTCCCTTCATTTGGTATACTCTCAAAGTCACTCATATTTGGTACATGTAGTCTTTAGCAATGGTTTTTGGGATATGACAGTTTATAACAAAGCAATGCAAACAATAATTGATTTTGGCAATCAGACTTGTTTTTGAAAGCAGCTTCATGTCACTCTGTTTTCTGGCATTTCTTGCTGAGAACTTTTCTCTGTGGGGTCCATATTTCTGTGATGTATTTATGATTCTCTATCCCTCACTCTCTACATCAATTTTCTTTTCATTTACCTTGAGAGGTCAGTCTGTTTTGAGGAATTACTTTGTCCATCCAAAGTGGTCTCTAAAAGCATTTTCCTAAATGAAAAATTTCATCCCTAAGACAAACTCTAACTTCAGTAATTAAAAAAGCCTTTTTTTTTATTTTTTATTTAGTACATATGTAAGACTCCAGAAGAGTGGTCCATAGAGCAAATAGTTGGATGACATTCCTGTTTCCTTTCTTTTTGCATCTCTCTTTTAATCAGCATTTATGATGCTGACGAGGCCAGAACAGTGTGGTGAGGCACTAGTTTTACCATCATAGGGAAGATTATCTAAAGCAGTGTTCTTCACACTGCCTATGCTGAAGGATCAGACTTTTTTATTTAAAGAATCCTCAGGTGCACCCTGGTGGCCTCACAGTCTAATATGCCCAGGTGCAGTCCACATACATCGCAAAGTCCTGGATTCAAAACCAGGCCTAGGAGGACACCAATGTGAACAACTAATGCTTGTCTACCTCTTGCCTTCATTCCTGCCTGTGTCTTTCCTTAAAAAAAGAAGAATGGTCTATACATCACAGAGAGATACATCTATAAAGTCTAATAAAAATGAATGTTAGACTAAGGTCTCAAACTATATGCTCTGAAATGTGTGGAGCCATGAAAAAGTGTACATGAGACAAGATGTGCCGCCAGAAATGTCCTTTGGAGAAGTCAGTCAACAGAGAGGAGCATGATGTCATGTGAGGCCACTGGGGAGATAGCTGGCATTCCCTCTGGCAAGAAAGAGAGGTTAGAGTGGAGAGCTGCTGAGAAGGCAAATTTGACAGCACGAACCCTCACTGAAAGAGAAAGGAAGATAGACTGAAACAAATCATTGAAAGTGGAGATAAGTGGAGATCATAATGTAGCATGCAGATGACAAAATATAAAGCTACCCATGTGAAACTTTAACAGAGAGAAAGAGAGAGAGAGAGAAACAAACCACTGCAAGAATAAGAAAGCAATCAGGTGATGAGAACAAAATGGTGATAACCAGAGAGCAATGAGGACAGGTGATGGACAAAATCAGGTGTCCATTGTATGATGGTGGATAGATACCAGAGAGTTGGTAGGGATCATAATAGAGCATATGTAGATGCTGAATTATAATGCTGTCCACCTGACACTGATGCAATATTACAAACAAAAACATCTTTTAGAAATAAGCAAAGTTTTAAAAAGAAAATTAGAGGTCCAGATTGTAGATATGACCTCTACTCTAGATCAAATCACTACAACTCTTCTTAAATTGCAGCTAAAATTTCCTAACTGGTCTCCCGGCTTTTATTCCACAGTCCAGACAAAGTAGTCATTTGGAAACATAATTCTGATTGTACTGCTATCTTTCTTGACTTCTCTCAGTGTTCTCCAGTACCTTCAGGAAATAGACAAACATGTTTGCATGGCAAACGAGATCCTGTGATGGCAATATTCCTCTATATTTAGTCTGTTTCTTCATCAAATATTGAAAAATATATGATAACCGTGATGCTAGGACTTTCTGAGTGATTGCACGTCTCCACTGACCTCTGATGTTTCTCTAACTTTATTTCAAAAGGCAGTGAAAGGATTCACAGCAAAGACACATGTTCACCAAAACAAAGAGAGCAGAAACAACAACGTCAGCAACAAGAAACAGCAGCGCTTCGCCATTCTGAAACTCGAGCTAGAAATATAGGGCTCCTGAACAAAAGCTGTTTGTACCATAAAACTCCAGACAGGATTTCAAAAAGTCAGATGCCTTTGAAAGTGGTCTCGTAATGAATGGTGAAAGACTGCATAAGAAGAATCCTTAATAAGATAAACCAGAAGGAGAAAGACAGACATCGTATGATAGCACTCATGATGTACAGAGAGATAAAAAATGACTGACAAATTAAATAGTACTAGACTTAAAAAAAACAAGAACTAATCAAAACAACAATGGACTCTTAGTGGTGAGAGAAACATAACAAATCAGTGGATACCGAAGACACTGGGAAGGGTGGGGAAACAGGATAAAGAAGATGATTGTAAAGTAAAGGGGAAAAAAAAGTAAACAGTAGTAAACCCATTGTGCTATATGCAGATGTATATTCACTATTATGTACACCTCAAAACAACTTGCTGTTAAAATACAATATCCCTTCAATAAAATCTATTTTAAAAACTGGACAGAGGACTTGAATAGACACTTCTATAAAAAGACACACAGATGGCCAATGACACATGCAAAGATGCTCATCATCTCTTATTATTAGGGAAATATAAACCAAAACATGATTTGTAAGTTCACACCTGTGAGAATTGTTAGTTTCCCAAAGTCAAGAAACAAAAACTGTGGAAAAGATGTGGAAAAAAGGAAAGCTTTGCACATTGCAATGGGAGTTTAAATTGGTGCAACCTTTATGGAGATGCCAAAAAATTAAGTATGGAATTCTATACTATCCAATTAACTCCCACTTATAGGTGTTTATTTGAAATATATATTTCCACCCCCAAATCTAAAGTGATATATGGTCCCCCTGCCAATTTGTTGCTATATTATTTACAAGAGCTGGAAATTACCTAAGTACCCATTGACAGATGAGTGAATAAAGAAGATATAGTCTGTAAACACCACAAACTACTACTCCCTCTGAAAAAGATACAATTCTTCAACAACATGCATAGACCCAGAGAATATCACGCTTAGTGACATAAGACTAATAGAGAATGATGATCAGGGTATGATTTCACTCATAGGTGGTACAAAGAGAAATCTAAACAAACAAATGAGCTAATAAAACCAAAAAAAATTTTTAGACTAAAAGACCAAATTAATGGCTACCAGAAGGGAAGTTGGAAAGGGTTGAGAAAATCAGTAAAAAGAGTCAATTGCATGATGGACACACTGACCATTTTTTTTTAAAGGAAAGGTGCAGGCAGGAATGCAGGTGAGTAGGCAGATGGCAGAAGAACAGAGAAAGGATTTAGAGGTGTTTTATTTTATTTTTTTAGTTATTCACACAGTTTTCTCCCCATATACCTAGCACACAAACCTAGGTCCGTGGGATGCATGTGGCTGACCTAACCACTGCTCAACCAGGCATGTCCAGTAATAATGTAGTATAAATAGATTAAATGCTGATTTATGATGATGCATATCTGATACTGAGATAATATTATAATGCAATGCTACTTCAGTAATGGTTATAATTAAGTTAAAGAATCATACATCATGAGAAAGTGGGATTAATTATAGAAATGCAAATTTAAAAAGACATCTGAAAACCATTTAAGGTGATGCACCATATTAACTGAATAATATGAAAAACAGAAATTCATGAATATATTCCAGAAAACATCTATAAAAATCTTAGTGCTATTATGTATTATGATTTATAACTGAATTTTTCTCTGGAAGAATAAGAATAAAGAACAATGACCACTCCCACCACTGTTCAACATCCAACTGAAGATCCTAAATATTGCAAGAATGTATGTTCAAAGAAAAAGAATGAACATAGACAAGAAAGAAAAATGAAACTTTCTATTCACAAAGAATTTATTGTATACAGAAAAATGTTCTAAGGCCTCTACAAAAAGCTTTGTGAACTAATGAATGACTTTAGTAAGTTTATACAATACAAGGTCAGTACACAAAAGTCAATTGCATATTTATGTACTAGTAACAAAAATTGGAAAACAATTTAAATATTTTTTAAAATAGTATCAAAAGTAAGGTACTCAGGGACAAGTTTTATAAAAAATATTCAATATCTATATGCTAAATGATAAAATAACACTGCATGAGAAGACATAAATAAATAGTCAATGATGTCATGCTCATGCACTAAAATGCTTGATATTGTGAATATGTTAATTCTTTTCAGTTTGATACAGATATTCAATGTGATGCCAATCAAAATTCTGATAGATTATTTTAAAATAAGAGTTGACAAACTGATTTTGAATTAATATTGAAAGTCTGAGGTCATATGCTCTCTAAAACCATCTCGAAAGACTTAACTACCTTACTCTAAAAATGCAAGATTAAAATCAGTAAGGTATGGATGGAAGGATAGGTAAACAGGTCACTAGAATAGAGAACACAGAAGTAGATTCTCACGAATATAGTATAAGAATCAAGGAAAAGTTCTTTGATTTCTCTGAGGTTCTTCACAGGTTGGACAAACAAATAAATTAACATTAGAAATGGTTAGTAAAAGACAATTCCAAATATAGCAACATGTAAATGGATAATTTACATGGAAGTAAATTCTGACATAGCTGGGGAAAACCAAAAATTATATCCTGTACTGAAGCATGAGAAAGGGGCCGAGATGGTAGGGAAAAGAAAAGGAGTCCCGGAGTGGTAATGAAATAGGTTTCTTTGATAAAGAGGGGTATTCACAGATAAATTAACTTCTGGATTAAGACCTTCTCAAACTATAATCTTCAAGGGGATAAGGGAAGTAAGATCACTTCTTGGCAGTTAGCATCTTTCATTAAGGGAAGAGTCAAAAGTGTTAGGAGAATGAAAGGAGCTTCTTCTGTAGAGATGACCTCCGTTGTCCTAGACTCAAAATAATCTTTGGAATGGGACAGGAGAGCATTCTCACAAATTTGGGATGATATGGTTTAGCTTCTTCATTTTCAAATGGTTTTCCAAAGATGTACGCAAGCAATTCAATATGGGAAATGCAATATATTTGTCAAATTGTAGTAAGAAATTAGGTATCTACAGAAAGCAAACATACTTCACTTGTACCTCATACTATGTAAATTAACTCAAAATGTGCCATAGATCTTCAAGCAAAAACTGAAATTATAAAACTTGAAGAATAAGATGTAGGAGAAAATATTCATAACTATGGAATAGGCCAACAATTTTGGACCTGACTCCAAAATAGCTAACCACAAAAGAAAATGAAGTAATAAATTGGATTTAGTTAAAATTACAAGGGTCTGTTCTTTTAAAGAAACCATTGAGACTGAAAAATTAAATCACAGCTAGGAGAATTTCCCAATACATATTTTTCATGAAACATTTGTATCATGAATATATAAGGGTGTTAAGTCTGCAGTTCCAGCTTTAGCCCAAGGACCCAGGTATGCAACCTGAAGCTGGAGGAAATAATCAAAGTGAATAATTAAATGAATAAATAAGTTCTTCTGACTCCTCTCTGGTTCTTCCTGCCTGCCTGACTGCCTACTCTTACAGCTCAATAACAAAAAGTTTTACACCCCAATAAAATGGGACTAAAGGGTTTCAACAGATAATATGTTAAGACTTAAGACATAGAAATGAGAGAAGCATATCAAAAATGCTCAACCTTGCTAGTCAGTAGGAAAGTGAAATTTAAATTGCAATGAGCTATCTCTAAACATTCATGTGAAAGGATGCAATTAAAAACTGACAATAGTAAGTACTGGGGAAGATGTGGGTCAGCTAGCACTCTGGGTATAAAAAGACACTAAAATCAGTTTGGTAACTTCTCATGAAGCCCAACATATACTTTAATATGAATTAACTCTTTCATTTCCAGGTATTTACCAAAAAGAAATGAAAACATGGATGTATGACTGTTCATAGTAGCTTCATTCATAATAGCCTAAATTGGAAACAACCCAAATGCTCATCAGCATATGAATGCATAAACTAACTGATATATTCTTAGAGTGAATACTTAACAAAGAAGGGGGTCAATGTAAAATGCATACAAATGACGTGGATAAATCTCAAAAATATTATGCTGAGTAAAAGAAAGAAGACACATAAGTGAATATGCTGTCTGATTACATTTACATGAAATTCTAGAACAGGCAAAGCTAATCTATAGTGATAAGAATATAAAGGAATTATAATATAAAGGAATTGATTTCAAAGGAGCATGGAAACATTTCAAGGGATGATGAAAATGTTCTTTGTTTTGATTGGCGTCATTACATAGGTGTATATATTGGTTTAAGCTCAAACAATTGTATACTTTAAGTGTAAATGATGGCATGATAAAATTGATTTTACTTGTAATTTTTTAAGGAAGAAGGATTATTATTAGAGAAAAAAATGTAGAAAAATTTACCAGATATGATAAGGACACACATTTCCAGATTCTTAGTAAAAGATAGTCAATAAATATTTTAATTTGATTGATTACATAAGATATCTGTAACACTTAGGTCAGTGTTTGATGCATAGAAATGCTCAATGACTGTTTGCAGAAGAAATTCCTGTGTGAGTCTATTAAGCCCTAATGTCCATCAATTTTCACTTATCTTGAGTTATAGATACTTAAATGGAGGAGTAGCCACGTGCTAGGCTCGAGTCCAGTCTCCAAAAGAATTTCAGGACCATTCAAAGTGATAATGAATAAGAAGTGTTTCATTGCAGAAAAAAGGAAAAAGAAAAGGCGTTCTCACTCCTGTGTATGGGCCTTCCTCTGGGAAGAAAAACGAAGAGGAGATAGGCCTGGAAAATGATCCCCAACCTTATATAAATCAGATATGGGGGAGCTATTTTGGTGATGTGTTTCTTCCTTTCTGGTCCATCTCTCCTGTGTTCATTGATTTTGGCTTTCAGTCTGGCCCACTGTCTTGGTTAATTAAGTTGCCCTCTTCTGCTTTTTCAGCTTCAACCCTTATTCTGTCTTTTTCAACTTCTCTTGATCTGAAGCTGGGAAGAGGGCCCCACAGAAAGCACTAATGCAGTTGCTGAAGCAGCAAATTAAGCTGCCATCCAAGGAGGAGGAGCCTCCAGATTCCAAGAGGAGAAAATTCAGGTAGTTAATAAGGTGAAATCTGACTAACAGACTGGGGCAAGAACCTGCTTAATACAAATCAACTTCCTGAAAGGAAGTTCAAAAGAAGGTGAAATGGCCCAAAAGACTGACATCAGGGATTGAAGCCCAGATGGGAGAGAGGCAAATTTGTGCCGTTTCCCAGCCCCATCCTCTTTAGAAGTCCTGACAGGCTTCTAAACCCTCCCTCTGGATTCCTCTTTCATGGGTGAGGAAATGAAAGTCCAGAGGAAGGAAATGACTTACCTACCAGCACCTGGGCATGAAGTCAGCATTGTCCCCAGATCACCAACATTTTGATTTCCTTTCCTGTTCCCAAAACCTAAGAAAAACACCTTTCAAATCAAGCCAGTAAATCTGACTCTTCCCTACCAATCTGTATATATTTGTTCAGTGCAAATAAAAATCAAGCTAATACAGAGCTAGAATGGGGGCCTCTGAAAATAGGCAGTTTCTGATTGGCTCAGTTCATTAGGAGAAAACTTGCTCTTTTGTCTCTACTGTGGACTGAAGTGGGGCTCCCTTTGAAGAATAAGGGTCTGAGCTCCTGGGGCTAAAAATAAAAAGAAATTGCTCATGCCCCCAAGGGATTTCAATGGAACAGTCTTTGACCTCCCAGGTTGCTGCATGTAAAGGGTGGTGAGTCCTGGTGCTCTTGAACCTCGAATGAAAGGCCTGCGCTGCTTCCAGCTGGTGCTCCTGCACCTGTGGCTTTAGGGTCTCAATCTGCTTCAATGATTGAACTGCATTCTTATTTTGTGTGTGTGGTTATAGGTGTCATCTGGCTGTTTATGGTATGTTGCTGTAATTAAAACCGAATTCTTGTATTTCACTACAGACATCACACGTTTATTTATAACCTTCAAGCAACTAACTCACTTCCTTGTGCAACTTAACACATCTAGTGGGTGAGAGATCTGCCCAGGGCCTCCTCACACTGGGGACACGAGTGCGCCCTTGACCTCCATTGCACTCAGAAGACTCTCATGGGTGGTCCTTTGAGAGCAAATAATTGCAGCTTTCTTGTTGCAAACCTGCAAACTGGATATTGCTGCAATAAATGACGACACGGTACAGTTCAAACAGCTCTGGTTTAAAAAGCAAATGTCTAAGGGGTTGGGATGGAAGTTAGGTGTCCGCTAGTGTCAGAGGGTAAGAACAAAGTGGGACAGTCAGAGTCCAGAAGCGATGGGCTCTCTGTATCTGCTTCTTGCTTGTACAATGTCCTGCCACTTCTTGGTAAAAGATAATTGACTTTTGAAACCATTAGTTGCTCCAGTGCGAGGGAGCCTTTTGCTAAGTTCAGCTTTTTAACTAAAAACCATTCTTACTTCACCATTGTGATGATTATTTGCATGCCATTTTGATCACCACATTTTCCACTCCCTCTAAAGGAGGTGAGTACCTAGCAGGAGAGATTTTATCTTGCTAACTGGATGCCGTCAACCTCCCCTTCCAACCCTGGCAGACTCAGAAGAGTAGAAAGTTACCACACAGGCCATTGATGGAAAAACCCTTAAAAGTATCACTTCGAGATGGTTCCCAAAGAGCAGCTTTGGATGCTCTTGTTGAGCTGGCTTCCTCAGGAGATTGGGTCTCCCATCCTCCTCCTCTCTCTAATAAAGTTCTGGTCTTAAGCATTATTTGGTCTTTGGCTAATTTCTACTATCGAGTACCAAGGAACTTACAGAACCCTTGTCTGGCCCTTCTGCCTTTACAAGGGCATCTGTCCTAGACTGTTCAGGTAACAAATACCACAGACTGAGTGACTTATCAACAACAGTTCTGAAACTCCACAGTTCTGGAGGCTGGAAGTACAAGATCTGAGTTCCAATATGGTTGAGTGAGCACCCTTTTCTGTAGTGAATACTCCTGGGCTATTATCCCACATGGCCGAAGGATGAGAGAGCTCTCTGCTCTGTTAGGATCAAGGAGGTTGACCCTCATGACTTAAACACTTCCCTCAACCCTCACTTTCTAAGCTAATCAAATTGGGCTTCACCAGATGAATTTGCAAGTATGAGAACTGAGACATTCGGAGCATAGTGATACTCATGGTTTATTAAGGACATATGAGTTTTGCACTCACTCTGTGCAATTACAAGTTTAAGCAAAGTAAGAACAGCCTTATATCTGTTTTACTTACTTTTTATACCAATGTTCATCACAGTACCTGACTCATCTTAGTAGTTTGACAGTTTCAGAATGAAGGAAAGGAAGCAATATACTTTTTAGAGGAGGTCATATTTTTAACATTATTTTCCAGTTTGGGACATTGGGCTTTAAAATGTTTAGTGATTTGCCTAAACTCACATTAATGGTTGATAGAAAAGCTTGAGATCAAATTGTGAATGCTGTCTTCGATTCCAAAGTTTATTCTTTTCAGTACAGCATTAGCTTTGAGTCAACCCAGAGATAGTTACTTAGGCAAGTCCTCGTTTAGGGGAAGTTCGGTAGACGTGCACTGCATGTGAAGACCAGCATTAATCTTAGCTAGGGTTTTAGAAAGGAGACTCAAGACTGAATTGAGAACAGTAGTGGGAAAGTATGGCAGGCAAGGGGCCTTTGGAAAGTTAAAATGATAATTTGAAAGGTCATCATGTCTTGGGATTGAGTGCAATGTTAGATCTGAAGGAAAATGAACAAGTTTGAGACAAGTTGGGAGATGATTCAAGAGAACTGGACTGCATATAGGAGAAAGGAAAGAGAGGAGCTGAGTATGATTTCAGTCTTTTGGTTTCAAATACTTAATGGATGGTGGTCATTCCCTGCGCTGTGAACATCTAAAGGAAGAATGGTTTTGCAGGTAAAGAATGAAGAGTTTTGTTTTGAACATGTCATCTTTCATAGGTATGTTAGATAAGTAGATAAGAGGTGTGGCATGGGCTGCTAGATAATATGAGGCCAGAATTCTGGACAGAGGTCAGGGTGGGAGAGAAACATTTAGGAATCTTTGATCTGTCTGTAGTATTTAATCTCTGGGCCCCTGAAAGTAAAGACTGCTTCATAAAAGTGGTAATTGGTGATTAAACAACCTCAGTATACTTGACAAGAACCTTCATTATGTCCTCAGAGTGACTCAAGCTGATGATTGCTCCCCAGGTTTGGCAGAAAGGGTGAAATCAAAACAGTGTTTACTTAGAATTCCCTCTGTTATGCTATCAGAGTTAAACAATAGAGCAGAGTAGACTCAGCTACAGACTGAGGCAGATCAGCAGACCAAGAGTAGACCTAACCACTACAATGGATCTTTGGATTAGTCAAAAAGTAATTCTGCTATCAGAAGTGCGGATATGTGCAGGCTGGATATGATGACATTGTTTTTTATCTCTTTCCTTTTTCTATTCCAGGAAGGAAAACAAATGTCACCACGCCGCACCCTGGAAATCTGATGAACTGACGCTTCATGATGCCAACAATCAGTTCCCACTGGAGATCTGAATATACCACAATTGTCACAATCCACCCATTGTCAGCCTTTCCCTTTTGTGGTGGGCTCCCTGAGGACCTATCTCCACCCTCAAAAAGTCTCTGAGGACAGTGCTGACTAATAATTTGGGATTGATTAATCCAGTGAGTACTTGTAAATGTCAATATTTAAGAGAAAACTATGATAGAAAAGAAAAATAGTTATTCTATAAAATACTATTTCTATCAACAACAAAGAGTCCCCATACTGGTGACTTAAAAGGTACATTTTTCTCCAATTTTTCCTGCCTCCAATTTTATTACACACAAACATACACACACACGTATGTATATATATATATATGTATATATATATATACATATATATATATATATAAAATCATGGTTCATTGTGTTTAGTTTCTTCAAATCTAATTTCATGGTTTTCCCTGGTTCTTCAAATTTAATACCCTGTTCAAGGTAGACACTTAAACAAGTCATCCACTGGTTGTATCTAAATCAAGCCATTCTTCTTGACCACTCTGTAGATTCCAAAAGGAGAAGATAACATTTTTTTTCCATAGCCAGTGATCGCCTTATTTTATGTCCAGAATGACTGACCTGTCATTAAGGAGGAAATCCAGTGGACACATTACCAATTTTAATTGAGACATAAATAAATGAACCGAAGAGAGTACAACTTGGAAATAATTTTCAACAAATAATTTCAAAATTTATAAGAAAAAATTTCAAAGGGACCATTTATCTCAAACCTTTAGCTGACCTGATATTTCAAATTTTGGTCATTCACACCTATCTGTAATTATTTCTTTTGCTGTGGGCTTCTTTATGCAACTCCCCTCCCCCATTCAATGCGAATTTTATGAGGTAAAGACCTAGCAGACCTAGCTGACTTATACAGTGAACCTGTCCTCCATCCTATCCTCAGGCTAACACAATGCTAGACACGTACTGTGTTCAGTAAGTTGTTGTTGAGTGTGTGAAATACCTCCAGTCTTTATAATAATCTTAAAAGTTGGATAGTTTATCTTTCCAGGGGAAACAATTGAGGTTCAAAGAACTGACATGTCTAAAGTAATAAAGCTGACATTATGATTTTAAATCCTGGTTTAGTTTTGTTTTTGTTGCCAGTATACCTGGCTAACTATATCTTTCACTCTTTCAAAACTTCATGAATATTTAATGAATGCAATTTCCTATATCTCAGGCTGGTTTTTCCATAGAGATTAGACAAGGAACTTTTTAAGGAAAACAGACATACTATTTTGAAGTCAGACTTCAGAGAGTAGAGAGGAAGCTCAAGCAACAGATAGATGCTGAAAGATATAAAGAAAGAAAATTTAAAACAAGAAGAGAGGGGAATGAGACACTTTCAAAATATGTAGGATAAATGACTGTAGATACCTGAGTAGCAGAAGGCAATGTGATTTCTGACATTTATAGCTGGTTTCTCTAGATTTGTAGCGCAGTCTTCAAAAACAGATTATCTACATACATTCTTAGATAAGGATGATTTTTAAAAGAAGATATGAAATATTAGAACATGTTTCTAATAGAGGTCTATTAGGAAAACAAAATTAAGAGACATGTCTTCCATTTATGTTTGTCAAGATTTTTGGTACAACTATGTCTTGATCAATGGAAGTCTAAATTGAAAGCAAGAGACTGTCAGATGTGCCCTCTAAAATATATATCACTTATTATCTGATTGTAGACATACTTTTTGATACCCCAATTGTTATATCAGGGAAACATAGCATAGATATAAAAAACACTGAATTCATGGACAAACCATAGAATAGTAACTAGTTCTATCCCTATTAAGCACCTAAAACTTGAAAATAGAATCTAAAACTAAACATAAATTAAAAATATATTGTGTATGAACCAAGGAATGTTGTGATGTCAGAGAAGTGATTTTTTTCTGAAAAGTTTAGACAAATGGTTTCTTGTAACTGTATAATTTAAAGCCAAGCAGCAGGTGGCACATTTTTTTTTTTGCTCTCAGCAGAGAGATTGGCATATTTGTTTAAAATTATTAAGAAATGTTTATATTTGATTGGAAAATGATGACTTCACCATTTAGCCAGTCTTTTGATACACATTCAAGTTTTATGTTCCTTTGGAGGTAACATTCTTTGATGTGTTTTGGGATTCTTGTAGTTGGTTTAAAATTTTTCAATGAGTTGCAAACTTAGACATATCTGGTGGACATGAAAACAAAATGCAAGGTAATGACTAATGCCACTCCTTATTCTCCTTTTCTTTGTACTATCCAAGAGTATGAAGTTCCTGATTTCATCATGAATGGTGCCAGCTGGAAGTAGGGGTCTGAATGCTTCTGTTTATGGAAGTGTGGTTGAAAAATGTGGTTTTCTCACTACATGGGAGCCATGAAGGCACGGTGGGAATTCATTCATACCACAGATCACATCGTTAACAGGACGCCCCTTCCCCACCTCAGAGCAACATGGGATCAGGGGCCAATTTAGACATGAATAATGAAAGAAGTAATTTCAAGAGACTGACACTTAAAATTCAGCTTTGTGCATGTGAATGTTTAGCTGTGGTTCTCTCATTCTAAGTCTGAATCCTTATTGATTAGAATTCGCTCCAGGGCTGCAAAGTGAGCTTTTTTAAATCAGTAAAGAGATGATGTAAAGTCTTTTGCATTATGTTTAGACATACTTAATAAATGATTATAAATCCCTATTAAAACAATGGCTAAAAAGCATACAAGTAAGGAGGCTAGTTAGTTACCTTTGCAAAAAGCTAGGAGATGGATGATGGTAGTCAGCACTAAAGACGTGATACTACAGATGGAAATGAACAGTTGGATTCAAGGTATGTTTGAGGAATTAGAATTCATGGAAGCCAAGGGTGAAAAAGAGGGAGAATTCAAGGGTGGAAACAGGGTATTTAACTTAGTCACTGAGATGAATGCATAACTGAGATTCATTGAATGTCAATTACTGAGAAAGGAAAGAGGAGGAGGGTGAGGAGAACAAGCAGGAGGAGGAGGACAAAGAGGAAAAGGAGAGAGTTTTGAAATTTCAAAGAATAGAGAGTTGAATTAACCAGGTATAATGGACATGATTTTATTCAGTGGTTCTTCTTTGAAAACAGCCTACATGTAGCATATACATCAATCACTCCTAGAAACCCATCATTCCTTATCTAACACCAAATCTAGATTTGAAAAGAAGGAGTATCAGAAACACTTCTAAACTTGCAGATATAAAACATAATGCAGCTTCATTATTTCATGATATTATCACACTAAACCTATAAGGAGAGTATTTCTAACTTCAAATTAGAGGTGATGTATAGACACCTTAGTCTTTTTCAGGTCATATAATGTGCTGGCATTTGACTCCCTGCCATACGGAAGAGTCATGGAATTTATGGTATTTTGTTCCAGAAGAAATCCCTGACGAAGGAGTTCAAATTTTGGGTTGGCAATTTGGTCATGATCTAGAAGAGAAATATCTAACCACTAGAGCTATTTAACCATGGGGTTTGACTTTATGGGAATCAGAGAATGAGAAGAGTAACCATTGTCAGGTATAGAAAACCAGGCATAGAAAAATCACCTGTCAGATACAGGTAAGGAAACTTCTTTCATGGGGTGCAAGGTGGAATTAAATGATTTCTAAATTCAGAAGTAATATTCTAGTAGACACATCCCAACTCTTTCACGTATTCACTTTGCATAAGGCAACATCAGGAAAACATTCCATAAACAATCCTATTAATCCTGGTGCAGACTCCAGGAGGTAGATATTAGATAGTTTATTTTACAGATGAGGAAACTGAGGCACTGATAAGCAAAGAAAATGGTCTGAAGTTATATAGCTCTTAAGTGGTGTCCCAGAATTCCAACTAGTTTGCCTTATCAAAGGTGTTTTATGGTATGAACACTTTAAACATTTTGGATGAATAATTACTTGTGGTGGGGGCTGTCCAGTGCATTGTATGATAATTTGCAGTGTCCCAGACCTATGCTCAACAAATGCTAATATCATGCACTTCCCCAAATTGTGATAAGCAAAAATGCTCTAAACGTTGCCAAATGTCTCTCAGGGTCAAACTGTGTCCATTTGAGAACTACTAATTTATCAAAACATTATTTTGCCTGGGTTTCATGCTCTTATCTGCTCTTTCCACCATTCTAAACCCCCATGCATTCCAAATTGCTCATGTGGTATTTCCCTCTTGTTTTACTAACATAATCTTTCAGAGATATGAAACACTGGCACTGATTCTATAATTTGGAATTCTTTTGATTTATTCATTAAAAAAGCAGCAACAAGTAAATTCAGAAAGAAAAATACTTCACAGATTACAGCTCTAAATATACTATCCAAACCATTATTGATCAAGTAATCTTACTGTCATCTTTATTCTAAGGTAGACCTGAGCAGACACGTCTTAATTTTGCAATAACAACACCATTTCCAACATGATTGAATCCAGTTTGGGATCACTATATATCTGGACTTGGTTATACATATGGAAGCTCTGATACACATAAGAATCTCCTCTCCTTGACTGTCTGCATTTGACTATAGAAATTTTGTTCCATTAACAGTATTTATCCTCATCCAGATGGTTACTTATTATAATATTTATATTACCTATTATTATACTTGGTTATTATATTTTATGTAATTTGCATATTTATTTTTTATATATTTATATTACATACTATATTTTATATAATTATTTTAACATGCTAACAGCCTTTAGAGATAGCCAAAATACTAGCTGAGAACAAGTCACATTTTGAAATACAAAATATAATTTGCTAAGCAATCAGATAATTCTAATATTGTGACTCTCTAAAATATGAAATAGCAAAATGCTGGAGTCAAATTTTTTATGAAACATAAAGGAGCTCTGTATTTTTATATTTTTGGAGGCTGATTTTATTGAACATTTATTGAATCATTTTATTGAGATTCCTAAGAGCACACATAGGCCCTTCTTCTTTTCAATATTCTTTTTCACTCCAGCTTTTAATTCTTTTCTAAAAGTAATTCTATTGAAGGAAGATTGCAACATAACATTATATATGATAATATATTATTGCATTATAACATTATATAATACATATATTCTATATATGTTTAAGGTGTGCTTCATCCTAAATCCACATCTGTACATAATACATTAGGTTCACCACCATTCCAGTTCCTCCTACTGTTTTCTCCTAATCAGGCAGTGTGCAAAATATTCAGCCAAGTAGATTAAGGGGAATGTTTCTGGTCCTTTGTTAAATATACTTTATTTTATGCTTTTGGACAGAATTCCAAGACAAATATCAATGGTCTTTTGGGACATAGTTTATAGACATCTTTTTCATGGAGGAAGCTCTTATGTGGAGTAAGATCCAAGGGAAAAATACTGGGAAAATCAGACTGCCTAGCAGCAAAGAAATATTTCTGACAAATTTCTATGCAGGGCTATTTATTTTGCACTTAGAAGTTTCATATACTTTATGCTCAGAGTGTTCCTACCATTTTCTGAGAGGTAATTCCCTAAAACGCTTACAACTGTGGTCACAACTTAGTCCACACTGACTGTGATAAATCGTATTGAACTCTCTTTCACGATCATGGCAGTCCTAGTCAGTTCTTACTCCAAATGCCCTCTTGATTTCAATTCATTAACCCAAGATTTACTAAGGGTCCACTATGTACTGAGCTTTCTATCAGAGCTGAGAAGTCATAGATCAATCTAGTCTAACATTAAGTCAATTGGGAGAAACAGAAAGGAAATGGAGGATTATATCACATGACCAGTGTAGAGGTAAGGGTGGAATGTAGGAGGTCTAGAGAAGAAGCTCATGGAAGTTTGGAGGACTCCAGAGTGACAAATGGGAGCTGTCTAAAGAAGAGCAGGAAGGCAATCCCAAAGAATGTCACAAGTAAAGGCCCACACAGTAATGGGAGCACCATGCCCTGAAAGAACTACCAGCAATACTGAATAAAAGGAAGTGGTCTCCAGGAGTAACCGTGGAGAGGAAGCCAGGTCATGAATGCCTTCTTGATAACTTCAGCCTAGGTTCTCAACACTTGAAAGAATAGTTATCAATCTTGACTGAGTATTGAAATCATCTGAGGGAACTTTAAACTATAGTGGGCGTCTCTAGCCATTCACAGAAACTTTTATTTAATTGGCCTGGAGTAAAGCATAGATATCCCAGAAAATAAGTTCATATCTTCAAAAATGGTAGAACACTGGTACTAGACATCAGAGCTATAAGGAGCAGAACCATTCTCTCTTTCGAACTCTCTATTTCTCTCATGCACACATACACACATCACCTCACTATCAGAAGATTCTTCAGCCTTCTAATTATTGTAGGTTTTAAAACATTATTGGGATTCATAAGGAAAAAGTGGAGAAGATATACCATAGCTAGCTAGGAACTTCAATAACATTAATTCATTTAGTCAAGTCATTTAACAAATAACTAAAGAGCACCTCTGTAGTTCTAGTCACTTTTCTAGTTTCCGAAATAGAGAAGTAAATAAAAAAAGTCAAAATTCTTCCTCTCTGATATTTTGTATTTTAAATGAAGATTCAAATAATAAATTGGCAAATATATGGTATATCATATAGTAAAAAAGATCTTGAAGAAAAATGAAGCAGGAGTAAGGGGCAAATAGTGATTAGGAATGTGTTTTAGATGGGAATATCAGAAATGGACTCCAAGGAGATGGCAGTTAGGTAAAGACTTAAATGAGGTGAGAGAACCTGTGGAGAAAGACAATGGCTGAGGGCCCTGAGGTCAGTATGTTTGAGGAAGAGCACGAAGTCCAGTGCAGCCAGAGAGAGTGAAATTAGGGAAGAAGTAGGAGGAGATGAGCTTGACCATATTATGATAGACTTTAGAGGTCATGGTAAGATATGGATTCCACTCTAAACATTACGGAAAGATAGTAGAAAGTTTTGAGCAGAAAAATGTCATAAGCAGATTAAAATTGTACTTTGTATAGATAACAAAATAGATTTTATCAGGTGAAAGTGGAAAAAAAGGCCTGCTTTGGTTCAGGCAAAAGGTAATTGATTTTAGAGTGGTGTAGAGAGGTGTCATGTGGAATGGTTAAAAAAAGAGGACTGCCTTGGGTTAAAGTTAAAAGTTAGGTCCAACAGGTATAGTTATTTGATAATGAATTTGAAAAGAGTATTGGAAAAAGTATCTCTATAAAAATTTAGATTTGGAAAAATTTTTTTATTTAATCCTCGATTAGTATCCAAGTGGAGATGCCATATTGTAAGTTAGATATTTGATTGTGAATTCAAGGAACTATCAAGGATAGGTAATTAAACTTGAGAGTTATCAATTTGTAGATATTATTGAAAAATCATGGACTTTAAGCAGAAAGAATTCTTTAAACTCTTATAAGTTAGAGGTGGAAGCCCTATTTCCCAATGCAGTGGTGTTTGGAAGTGGGGTATTTTGAAAGGTAAGTAGGTTGAGATGATGTCATGGGATTGGGGTCCCTATAATAGGGTTAATATCTTCATAAGAAGAGAAAGAGATAAAAACACTCTCCTTCCGTCTTATATGGCAAAAAGTCAGATCAAGAATAGGATCCTCAATAAGAACCAAATCTTCTGGCACTTAGTCTTCGATTTCCCAGCCTCCACAACTGTGAGGAACAAATGACTATTGCCATTTAATCTAGGATATTTTGCTATAACTCTAGCAGACTAAGACGTGAGGTTTCTTGTCGTGGGATATGTGTCATGGTCTATCATGTCCTGTCTCAGAGTATGGTCCTAACTAGGGGTAAATAGTTCAGTTTCACTAGTATGGCTTCACCACTTCAGCACTGTGGTAGCCACAACAACGGCCCCCCAAAGATGGCCTTGTCCCAGTTCCAGGACTCTGAGTATTCTGTTAGGTTGCATGGCAAGAGGAAGTTAATGACTCGTATGGAATTAAATCTACCAATCAGCCGATGCTGAGATAGCTTGGATTATCTGGGTAGGCTATATTATCATGAGGATCCTTCTAACTGGGAGAGACACAAGAGTGTAATGTGTTACCAGTAAAGTGATGTGGTAAGAACTCAATTAGCCATTGCTGACTAAAGACTAAAACCAGTCATATATAGAGGATGCAGATAGTCTCCAGAAGTAGAAAAGGCAAGGAAGTGGATTCTTCCATAGTACTTCCCTCAAACAAACACAACCCTGCTGACACCTTGATTTTAGCCTGTGAGACCCATATGCATATTTTTAATTTCTGATCCCCAGACTCAAAGATAATGAATTTAAAGCACTACATTTGTTGCAAAAGCAGGAGGAAACTAATAAATTCAACTTACCTTGGAAATAGAGACAAGTGAGTGATGACAATAACATAGTAAGGAATAAATTATGTATGGAGGTACATGAGACCAGGATGGAACTGATGAGAGAAAAAGTTCAGAAGACAAGTTCACCACTTACTCATTAACGTTTTCACTGAAATGAAAGCATTTTAAGAAAAATGGCACTGAGGAAAGAAGATGCTTGAAACATAGGAGAAGTTGGTGAAAGGAAAGGCTTGAAAATGAAACTTTTTTGAGGGGGAAATTCATAGTAACTGTCATATTATGGCCTTGGATTTAGGTAAGTTGAAGTGGCAAGGAGAATGAGATCATGAAAAGAAGATACGATATTGGATAGGTTCATTTACAAGAATATGAAAATCACTAACAAGGATGACACGAATAGCTGTGGACAGAACATTCATGAGTCAGTTGTTAAATTTTCCATATATAAGGGGACATGCCCCAGTGTTCTGTATTGAAAGTATAAAGTAACAGATGACGCAGTGTGATACTGTTTTTTTCCAAGGGATATGGAATATTTTAGGAAGAAATGAAGATGACTAGTTGGGAAGCAATGGTAAAGAACAAGTAAGACATCTACCAGATGACACACAGAGCATGTGGGAAGTAAATGGTTCCCTGTTGATAGAGCTGCAGGGGATGAAACGTCAACTTCAGATTATAGAGGATGTCCTAACAACAGACTATTAGTTCTTGAGTGCTTTGTGGAAAAGTTCTGGAATCAGGAAAGGTATGAGATTGGGTCACAGTAGGGGAAGTGCATTTTTATGGGATTGAGCATGTGGTAATGAGACATAGGTTCTTTTCAATATAGTCTATATATTCAATGACATTTCAATCAATTTTTTAGTAGTATTTTTCATGGGTCTTGACAAAATGCCACTTAAAATTCATATGGAGCAGTGATGCCCAAGTATAGGCAAGAATCTTCTGCCAAGGAATAAGAATTTTATGCTCGCCCTAGCAAATATAAAGACTTACTTTTAATCCATATTAATTAAAACAATGTATGATTGATCAGTGAAACTAAATACACTGCCTAGCGAGACTCTTACATCTAAGCAAATTGTTGAGATTACTTACCAATTAATGGGAAAAATGCACTTTCCAAAAATAGAATGGGGACAGTGCATATAATGATTTGAAAAAAAACAAATCCCCAATTTATGCCATATTAAAATATATTTCTGGTGATTTGAAATTGAATGCTCAAATGAGAATAAAAACTTCAAAACAATCTGGTTAATATATGTGTATAAAATGAGTGTGTGCATGTACTTTATTGATAAGTAATTCTTAAATAAGGTATAATATTTTGCATTTTCAATAAAATGATCTGCTAGGCAGAGAAATAATGACATGATTTTCTGGTCCATCAGAGCCCTGTGTCATGACAAAAATAAATTAATAATTATAATAAGAAGAACTATTGCATGAGAGGGATGCAATAATGCATTTCTGTATCTTTTAACAAGTGGATCAATTCCATTTCACATAACAAAGACGACAAGCACACGTTGCGATCCTTAATTGAGTTGCTGAAGTACTGTAACAAGTGGAATTTCCTTTCAAATTCTTACCAAGTTTGAGGGTTCAGATTTTCAGTACCGGGTTTTGAATTTTTGTCTTAGAATGAATTTAGCAAAAGACAGAGAAAACCGATGTCAAGACCTCATATCATGACATTATTTTAAAGCAGAAATTCTCTGAAATGAGTATCAGGATGATCTGGGATAACACCCTTGAGGAAGTGGATGTTAAGGTGAAAAAAGCATCATAACTTATCTTCCTGTAAGGAGAAGAAACAATGGGAAGGGGTGGCCTTCAGATAAGGACTGTTACCTCTCTTGGCTTCAGCTAAATAAGTGATCCTATTTCTTCCCAACATACAAAAGAGTCAAAATTTAGAAACTATTATTAAAATGTATTTAATATCTGTAAAACAAGCACTAGGCACCATGGATAAAAACTAAGATAAACTAGAACTACACCATCCTCATCAGTGACCCAACAGAGAAAATAGGCCTGGAGAGTTTTGCCAGGTAGCATTAGATGAAGTTAACAATAAAAAGAAAGAGAAAAAGCAAAAAACAGACTCCTTAGGATAATGCACTTGAAAGCTTCTTTTAAACCACAACTGTCTCAAATTAAAGAATAGCTATGGTACTCATGATAATGTTGTTTATATCAAGTAGTTAGGACAGGAGTAGACTCTATAGGCTCTTTCTGCATTCTAAAATGTCAAAAGTCTGGTCATTTAATAGGTTACAAGATACAAGTCTGTTACCTTTGAAGAATAAGACACCTCTCCTAATAAAGGCAACTTACAAGATTCCATGAAGAGAAAGATGGTGAGGTCCCAATACCTAGACCCACTCTACCTATTTTTCTCTGTTGAAATATTGTACTGCAAGAGACAACATTCCCACTTGATTGAAAACACATTGGCAAATGTATAAGGCCAAACAATAATTCTATAAAAAGCCTCAGTCATCATATTCAAACCACTGAATTTGAAATGAAAATATCATGTCTGTGTGTTCCAGACATGTTTCTTACTCAGCAGTCAACGTCTCAACTCCCTTCCACTTGGGCCAAAGAGACAATCTGTTCCCAACAGCCTGAGAAGTCTTTTTTGTCATTTTGCAGATTTACAAAAAAGACACTGAGTGCTTGGCTTTGTGAGAAAAGAGATTGTGGTGAAATTGTTCACACATCTTCTTCTCCTTGCATAAATTTTCACTGTTGCGCTCTTCCACAGAGATGTGGGAATTTGAGTGGAAATGTTCTGATTCCATAGTAGACGGGCAATTCACCAATCTACCTTTATTTGACTTTAGCTTATTTTATGCACAATTTGTCTTCACAAAACTGTTTCAAGTAGCACTGTTGAAATATTTCCTTGGCTACATATTAGGTCTTCTCAACACAACTGTTAACCTTCTTAAGGAAAAATCTTATAGTTGATGCTTATTTTGATTCTTCTCATTCTCTTTGCCTCAGTGTCTCTGTATCCATTGCTACTGTTTAGAAAAATCATTTGGTTGATAAAGACTGTACAATGTTGTACAAAGTAGCAGGGAGTCTCCCCTCATTAGACACTGGAGTGGTCCCGTCCAGAATTGATTGATAATATGACACACGAGGAAACTGAGACTTTAAGGCATCTGGAGTTTTAACCAATTTTCTCATCTGCAGCAGAGAATTTAGTGTCCATCCTAACCCTCTTTATTTTTTTACCTATCCAGATCTTATAGTTGTTTAAGAAAAGACATATCTCCTTAACTCTTAGACCAATCTGATTTTTTTCTTTCAATTTCTTTGATATGCCATATGCTTTGGCATATAGTTTTTGTACAAATCACTTGGTTGCAAGTCATGCCTGCTTTTGAAATGCTATATATTGTCAAAATGATATGAAATTACTTTTTGAATATTTAACTCTTTTCTACCTCATGATAGGAATTACATCTTTTTTCTTATTCTATAGAATCTTGCAAAGTACCTGACAAATAGTGCATATTCAAAAGTATGTATTGCTTGATAGTCAAGATCTTTTTCTGTCAATCCATGTTGAAATGTAAATATTCAGGGTTCACAATGGACCTTCCAGATGGTGTTATAGAGGGGGAAACTGAGGTCCAGAGGAACTGAGTGGCTCTCCCATGGGTAGTAAGGCCTTGAATCTCTACCTTCCCATTACCCAGTGTTTTTTCTCATACTTTTTCTGTTGTGAATTAACTCACCAAAGCTGAAGGATATTCACAATTCTCTGGACTCGTTCTCTGTACTTTGTCTTGCAAAAAAATACAAGAATACTTGATCAAGGGCTTGTCATCAGGAATCTGGCTCTGATATTTCTCATCATGAAGCAAAGTGAGTGGTCTGTGTCCTAAAGCAGATTCTGGTGTCAGGGTGCTGATACCCTTGGCTGTCTTTATCTGAGAGGCTGCTGATGGACTCAGCGAGGGGCTCTTCTGAGACTCATGAAATTGTCTGGCAAGGTTTTCCTTCTCTTTTCAGCAACACTGGCCCTCAGCTCTGCCATACAAAGAAAGGCAAGAAGAGACGGCATAGTTAGAACTGGGGAATTAGCAGCCAGGAGGCCACATGGAAATGTTTGGGGATTAGAAATAGTGCCATATGTGCTCAATTCATTCTGGGTGAGGCATTTATCCCCCTGCAGTGAAGAGGAAGTTGCTTGCAGTGACTCACTTGGGAGGAAGCAAGCATGGACTGAGTGAAATCGATCCTATTTCCATAACATTCTGCATGTGTACAGTTGTGACTACTCATCACCAATTAACTATAGAGTACATATCGGGTATCATTTGTTCTAATAAGTGTGCTTGGGATGGATGGAAGAGAAGCTACCCTAAGTCATTAGGGAACAAAACCTGAAAACCACTCTGTATCTATTTCACTTAATCCTTATAACAACTCTATGAAGAAGGTGATGTTCTCATGTCACAGATGAGAAACCTGAGACTCAACAAGATACACTACAAGGGATAAGATAAAACAAGGTATGGCTAGAGGGGGATCTGAACCCAGGTCTATCTGTCTGATTGAAAGCTCATGCTCTTTCCATTCTGTTGAAGATGTGGTGGTTACTCTTCAGAGAAGTAAACATTAGAAAATGCATGTATATAATAAGGTATTTGTTACAGGGGTTTGACCTTGTCCACTTATAATTGTGCAGCTGATGAAATAGTCTCTGTCAGAATCATTGCATCTAATGCTGGACATTGGAACCCACCAGGCAGACAATGAGGAGCAGGAATGGATGCAAAGTAGAGGAGAACAAGAGCCAACTGAAAGTCCCAAGCACAAGATGGAATCCAAGAGAGATAGAATGAAGTCCATGTCAGTTCCTGCTACCCCTGATCTCGATGGTGCAGGTGTCCTGAGAAAATTCTGGGCATTTTAGCAAAGAGCTAAACATATACCTGACCCAAGGGGTAGATAAGCTTAATTGGAATTGGATTGGCTGTCCATCCACAACCCTTGCCTCATGCTGACAAGCTTGAGGCTCAGAAAAGGGGCATCTTATGTCACCTATAATTCAGTACTGATCCTTCAAATCTTGCATGAGAATCTCCGTTGGACTCATACTAACCAGAAACATTTCGCGAAAAGGAATTGCAGGAAATATAATTTAGCCTAGCCAAGTTAATGTATTCTAAAGCCACCATAATAATTTTGTGCTAACAAGTTTCTAGTCTGGTACTTAATATCCAAGCCAGACCACATTGGAATCCAATCAACTTGACCTCGTGGTAGATCCGACTATATCTTGAAATAAGTCTTTCTCTTCGCTTTCTGTTAAGGCTTGTTAAAACTTGCTTCTTTGTTTCTGAGCCCTGTCTCCAGCATGCCTCCTGCCTGGAACATCACACTTAAAATGTCCTGTTGATCTTCTGGTACTAATACAATTTCTCCTCCTGGTCTCTGCTTGCTCTTACTTCTTGGATGACAGCTGCTTTGGGTTGTTAGTCTTATTGCTGCTATTGTTATTTTTATTGTTAGAGGGTTCTGGTTCCCATGAGACATTTATGACCAACTTGGTGTTGTGCAATTTGCTTTCTCTTCCCATTCCACCAAACAGCACAGCCCTACAAGGACTAGGATGTAATGTCCCTCCAGGGGACCAATTTATTCAGAGGCATACAGATCCCACTTGTGCCTCACAGAGCAACAAGTTTAAGATATGGTTTTTATAAACAGACTTTTGGATCTCAGCGAGGGGATCTGGAAATTCAAACATGCAGGAGCCATGACTATAAAAGTCAAATGACAAGACTCAGGAACATTTCCAGAGACAGGGCTGTTTCAAACACCACTATCTCATAGGTGTTATTCTTAGGAGAACAAAGTTCATTTCAACATCTATGTGGGGTGGGAGTCATGCCGTAGCTTCACTGGGCTGCAGAAGAGTTCCTTCCAACACAATCCTGTGCTTTCCTTGAGTCTTACAATACCTGTGAACCAACCCCTTCCTCACTAAAACAGCCCTCATATCTTTGTGAATTTGATCATTCAATCAGCCAAAATGGATCAGGTGCTTATACTGGGTCAGGTATTGCCTAGGACCCAGAAAACAAAAGGAAAAATAAAACAGAAGTCCACCCTCAAGGACTTAAATAAGGTGATCAGACACATTTACTTATGTAATAGGGATTTTATTGCAGGACAAAGACAAGGGAGCGATGGGAACACACAGCAGGGAGAGAACTATTCTCTAGACATTGAGAGTGTTCTTGAGTTTCCATAGAGGAAATACATTTTAGATGACTGCCAATATTTGCAAACACTTAACAGAATCAAATGCATCTCAGAGACCAAGGTCTTCTGATATTTGGGGTCCTATCCTCAAGACTAAATCTGTGGAGCTGAGACACACCCATGTATTACACTAGTCTCTCCTCATTTTCCTTTATCATTCTTCTGTCTGAACTTAAGTTTATTTGAGAGACACTGCAGGAAAAATGCATGTTCAAATCCCAACTCTGCTACGTACGACTGTGTCACCCAGTGAACGTGATTCGATCTCTTTGTGCCTTGATATCATAAATACAAAATGAGGGTAGTAAGATGACCTACCTGATACACTGTTGAGAGAATGGATGGATATAAATGTAAAGCGCTCTGATTAGTATTGGTATTGGAAAGGCACTTTAGAAATGGTTGCTATTAATAAGACATTTTTCTTGTTTAAGAAGAATGAAACTAGGCAGGCAGCAAACAGGAAGGAAGAAAGAGAAAGGAGAAGCATTTTATTTATTTAGTTGCTCATTTATTTGTGCCTCAACCTATCACAGGCTGTGAACTTGAGTCCTTGGGCTGCTCGCCAAGCTCAGTCTTAACCCCTGAGCCACCAGGGTGTGCCCACATTTTCTTCTTTAATCTGATGTGGAGACAGGAGCATTGTCTTCTAATTGAATTTTCCATTATTCCTTCACTTGCAAGATTGGATGATTTCCAAAATGCAATGTAACTTTGGTTAAGACACACTATTGGGCCTTCATTTACCCAACTATATAAATTTTAAACTTAAAGAATTCCTACTATGTGTCAGTCTTCAAATTTTGCATAAATATCATCTCGTTTTATCCTCTCAATAGCTCAATACAATGGATTCTGTGATTTTTATTTGCAAATGGAGAAAAGCACCTACAGGTACCTGTTTTCAGAGACCCTGGGTTTAACTCCTTACCTCTGAGAGGACTCGACTGGTCTTTATTTTTCTCCCTTGAGGACTCTGTGAACAGTGATTTATATAGGCCAGTTCATTCAGTTCTCAGAACATCTCTCTACTGCATGTTGTTAACATTTTTGTCCCATTTTACAGACACATGAACTGAGCTTTAGTAGCCTGCTTTGTGGAGTAGAGTAAATGTCGGCAGGTGTCTATCTGTCCCTAGATCTGAATGAGCTAGGAGCCTTCTCTCCAGCTGTGCTCATGGAGGGACAGTGATGCATCTCAAAATGATTCTGCAAATCATCCCAAGAGATTTGCAGTTTCTCTGAAGGCCATTCGCACAGACAAGGAAGCCCCCTATGATGAGCTTTCATCCCACCTTCTACAAAATTCTTCTACCAAGAACATGGATTAAGTTTCACTGTGCTAGTTTTACTAAGAAAATAGACGTTTTTGAAGTCAGTTCTCAGGCCTTCCAGAATAGTGCTGGAGTTCAGTGTCTGTGTAAGTGGAGAGCCCTGGGAGCAGATGCGGTCCAGCATTCTCTCCTGACTGAATGTCTGTCTCTTAGACCATAGGATCCCTCCAAGTCTAGGACAATATTTTGCCATCTTAGCTATTTCCTTTTTACCCCCAAAGAAGATCTCCTTCCTATACTTTTTACCTTAGATCAGGCGTTGGCAAACCATGGCATACAGGCCAAATGTGGCACGCTGACTTTTTTTCTATAAACGCAGTTTTATTGAAACACAACCACCCAC
>RJWH01001808.1:230711-310955 GCA_004363575.1 Solenodon paradoxus
CGCCCGAAGTTATTCAAAGCACTTCTTACTCCCCACTTCATTCCTGGCTGCCTCCCTGAGGATACCAATCCTCTACGTCAAGTTCATGTCCCCTGTCTGATTTTGAAACTCGCCTACTCTGTTTAGTCCCATATTAGCTACATATGGAGAATGCTAGAAGGAGACAGAAACATGAAATGCAGTAAAAAACAAACAAACAAACCAGACGCCCCCCTCCCCCGCAGTAGGTATAAAGTTGGTGTCAGTTAAATATTTCCAGAATAAAATTTAAGATGAAAAGAAAAATCTTCAGTTTTAAAGTCACAAATTCCCTGAGATTCTCCTCCTAGCTGAAAATCATTTTCACCAAGTTTTCCTGATGGTATCACAGTGAACCTGAACTTATTTTTTTTCTTCCCAGACATTCTTTTTGTTGCCAGAAACTCCTCCTCTCCCCAGGCCCTGCACTGCGGTGTGGAAGGCAGGGTTACCGCTGCAGGGTGGAGCTGGTAGCCAGCTTCTTGCAGCGAAGACAAAGACTAAATTGTGTCTTGCCCCTCAGAAGGAGATGATGCAAGGAGAAGAGGAGGCGTGATGGGTTGATGTGCCCAGGGGACCAGCATCTGGACCAAGGCAGGATAATCGTTCTTTGTTTGAATATTTAAATGTGGGGGGGATGGGTCAAAGGTGAGACATCCCCTCCCTCCTTGTCTGAGTCTCAAACCTTCCCCTTTTTTCACTTATCAGAGAAAGGTCTGCACTTTGGGGCTAGCAAATCTGTTTGGCAGGTAATCGCTACCCATCCACCAGCTGCTGCCTTGGCAAAAGGCGCATCGCAGTCGCCATGGCAACGCACAGGCAGGCAAATGGCGAGCTGGCCTGGCGCGGGGCCAAGGTAATCCGATGGCACTGGGCTTTGTTAATAGAAAGAGAAGAGCAGGCCAGGGCGTGCTTGCCTCTGCCTTTGCCAGTAAAGGCTGGACGGGAGCAGAGTGCAGAGCTAATTAAGCAGCCGACCAGCTGTTTGCTGCTGCCTGCCAAATCCGACAAGTGGCCCCGGCTTTCTCTATACCTCACCCTGTCATCTTCCAGGGAGGCTGGGCCCTGGGGGAACAAGGGCCTTTTCTCAGTGATGTCATCTGAGTATTTGTAGAATTTCCTCTTTGTGGGAAAGTTATCTGGCAGGGTGTAAACGGACTTGACTGCCCTTGGAAGAACCTGTGGCCTTTGAATTTTGAAGGAAGATTTTTCTAGAAGAGAAACAAGTCTGGGGTTATGGTGGAGGTGGGTGGCGAGGGGCATGGGTCACCTGAAGCAGCTCGGACAGGTATATAAACACTGCAAAATCCCAGGTCAGATGAAACAAGCCAGGAGCTATCTCCAACTAGGAAAAAAAAAGGATTCTCAGAAGAACAATTTGCAGAGGAAAGGGAGCTAATACATTGAGTACCTGGAAGTATATGATAGTAAGTCAAGCATGCAAAATGCCTGCAAGGTGTTTTCTCTGATCCCAGCTGTACAGATGAGGAAACAACTTTTTCTATGAGGTGGCCCAGGTGACAGCTGATCTGAATTACTGCACAGCAGAGTTGAGATTAAAGCCTAGCCCCGCCCAAGGTGAACATCCTTTTTCAGCTCACAGGACAGTGACCACAGTTCTGCGGGAACAAAAAAATCTGGAAAAGGTTTTCTAAAAAATTGTCCAAAAGATGTATAGTGAAAGCATCACCAAGATACACAATTTAACTTTGCATGATCTTTGTTTATGAGACTAGTTCCTGCACTGAGTGCCTGTGTAGTAAGCAGTTATGCACATGATCATTACATTTCAAAACAGGGATTCTAGCCCCCCTTTCTGGATGAAGAAACTAAGACGTAGCGAGCCCAGGGGGAGTAAGCGGAAGAAATGCATGATAGCAAGGTGACCAAACTGGAAAATTTAGAGCACTTTGGATACATATGTCCATAGCCTTGAAGTTTAATAAGCAAGCAACTGGGATAAAGCAAATTCCCAGTGACTGAGGGATGGAGATGGGACATAAGTATAATTCTAACAGTCCGGCTTAGGGCCTCAGAAATACCATCTAGCTCCAGGAAGCTTGCAGAACTGATCTCTCTGAAGTTCGCTCATGTTTTTCCCCAAATAGAAATAGTATTTCTGGTGGGAAAAGAAGTCAGAGCCAACTTGGGAAAGAGGTCATGACCAAGAGGGAGTGATATTCTAGTTCTTCTCGTGACTCCGCTGGAAGCATTTATAATCAGGTCACAAATGTCAGAGCTGAGGGATGGAAAGGGACAATTAGCATTAATCAAGCACCTACAGGATGCCAATCATTCCATCGCCCTCCTTGCATTTACTGCTTATGCTCTCGGATGAGATGGATATTATCATTTCCATGCCACATATGATAGATACACTGAGATGCATAAAATGGTGAATTGGCTACTTTAAGGTGGAGGTAGAACAAGAGAACACATCTCCTCGCCCTTGGTATTGTTCTTTCTGATTGTGCAAGACACCACAAAGATAGCAACTAGTGCTCCAGTCTCAGGAAGGAGCCTCAGTGAAACCAAGTCTGAATTAACCTGGGCACAGGAACCCAGACATCAAGAAGAGCAGAGACCAAGAAAGGATGCCGAGCAGTAAAGTGGGGAAGTTGATTTCCTCTTTGGTTTGAAGATTAATCATGAGACTGGGAACTAAAGACAACACTGAGTCAGGAACTAAGCAAATATGGGGATACAGCAAAAGACAATGAACAAGATCATGAGTGAGTATGAAGTTTTAAAGATTGGATTCCTGTAAAGGACTGGCCTGGTACAAGAGACCTTCTCTAGAGAGAAGGACATGAGCAGTCATCATATTTAGGGTTGGCTCTGAGTTTAAAAACTTTAACCCTGAAGCGCCATTTCTCAAAGGTCAGGCTTTACACATAAAATCCTATAGAAATCTATGAAATAGCCATTACTACTTATCTCAATTTAAGTGTAAGAAACTGAGGCAAAGAAAGCTTGATTACCAAACCTCCCTAGCTTGGCTCTCTATTGTTATAGAACATATTGCCCCCAAATTTAGATATTCAAAGTCATACATATTGACATCTCTCATTTTCTCTGGGTCAGAAATGAGGACATGGCTTATATGGGTTTCTGACCTCATGTTTTGCCATAAGACAGCAATCAAAATATTCTCTATACTAGGGTCTCATCTTAAGAATTGATGGGTGAAAGACCTGTTTCCAGGTTAATTCCCTGGTTATTGGCAGATTGCCATTACCTGGGGGTTTTTGGACTAAAAGCCTCAGTTCCTCACTGGCTAAAGATCATCTGCAGTTCCCAGTCATCAGAGTCTCACCCACATGACAGCTTGTTTCATCAAAGCCAGCAAAAGAGAAAGCCTATCAGAAAGAGAGAAATCACAACTTTTAGCAACCTGATCAATATTGCCCTGTTCTATAGATTAAGAGCAAGTTATTCAAGAGAAGGGAATTAAACAAGTCTATGAACTGAATGAGGTAAGCAACAGTTGGGACCATGTTAGAGTCTACTGAACCCCACTCCCTAGCTGGCATGCAGCAAAGCTAAAACTGGAACCCAGGTATTCTGTTCCTGGGAGTGCGCTGAATCACCAGGTTATACAGCTACTTAGCAATATGGCCTCAGGCTAAACACTTCACCTCTTTGACTCTTCGTTATCCCTTTTCATATAATGTCCACTGATGACATTTGCATTTCAAGATTGCCGATGAGTTGAAAATTATAATGTAGAGAGCATGCCTTATACATGCACATTTCCTAGTATGTCAAAGGACACTCTAATCAACTGAAATGCTTGTTAATACAGACATTGCTGTTTAATCAGAGTAATCCAGCGTAATTTGGAGAACGAGGGGAAACTACCAAGCTCCTTTAGTACAAGACAGCAACTGATACCGGCCTGTGCTAGTTAATCCTTGGTACTCTGGATATTTCTACTGCTTGGAAGCCCCACTTAATTACCAGGCTGCCTTCTCGTCCCATTGCAGTCGGCTGAAGAGCTCACAGAATTGCCTCTGGGACTAAGATGGCTCCAAGCCTGCGGATGTGACCTTTCAGTGGACGACTGGCAGAAATCAAGGTAGACCTTAGAATATTCTAGACCCTCTTTCAAATAGTCTTTCTTCTTCTTCCCCACCTTTTTTTCCTCCCCTCTGCTGTCTGAGAGCATTGAAGAAAGCTGACACCATCCCTGCCCATCTTCTGCCTTACTTTAAAGCTATTTTCCTAAAGCGTGAGTGAGGCCTGCTCTGGAAAAAGGGTGGGTTCCTATAGAAGCTACTGCTACTTGGTACTCGGCTGCAGAGATTGTGTTTTCTTGTTCCTCTAGAATGAAAACGCCAGACACAAGTTGATAGTTAATATTTTCCTGTTATCCCTGTTTTCCTCCCTCTTCTGAGCAAAACTTTTTTCCTCACAAGAATCAGTTCCCTCATCTACCCAATAGAAACCTTGAAACCTCCTTTCTGGGTGTCCTGGGGTTGGACTGGGAGATCATTTTTTCCTTTGTAGCTACCATTGAGTTTTCTGTGTAAAATGTAACTTGAGGAAAACTCTCTGTGAATCTGTACTCCAAGCGATCCTAAATATGGCAAAGCAAAATCATTTCCTGTTACGTTTCCTTGGAAGCATAAAAAAGCAGAGATTGTGACTTCTCAGCTAAGTACATTTTTTTCCCCAGGCCTACATGAGGGAGGGAACACTGTGTCAGACAAAATCAAAACGTACCACACACGTGGAGCCCTCGACTCATCCAAACAGAATGACGGGGGTGGACGGCCAAAGCCTGAACACTTTTAGTGCAGACATGAAGATCGGCCACACAGTTAGATCAGAATTTAAATAAGCTCACTTCACATGTGCACTGTAAAGCCCCCCTCATGAGCACTCAGAAAATTTCCAAATGTTTCATTTTGAGAAGCAGATGCCCCTGGAAATGAAGACCATTCATCTATTGTCTTCTCCTTTCTCTCTTCTCTGGAGTTAACTGCTTGCTGTCCGGGACTAAGGATTCTGGCAGATGGTGCCTTTTCTGTAAAGAGAAGAGGTGTGGCTCATGTCTTAGGTCTGACTCTTACATGCAGGGACTTTGTAAGTGATTTGTTCCTGGTGTGGGTTTACACAGAGGGTCCCCAAGACAGGGAAGAAAATGTGGACGACCGCCAGCAGCGACATGGGGCATCATGGATCAGCCAAGACTCGTTGAGTATCTCCTGATGCCAAATACCAACACGGGCACCAGGGCCAGTGAGCCAACTGGTAGACTTCCTTCCCTCCTGGGACTTGTCTTTTCCATGTGGCCAAAGAAAAGATTTAAATCACAAATGGGGAAAGCATACCTTTTTCCTGGCAATACGGTGCCAGTTCTCTTGTGCTAAGTGTGAGGTGAGATCATACATGGGCCATGAGTTGGAGATGAGAGCATTTTGGTGTGGGATGGAATGTGATGTGGGCAAAGCAAGTTGTTGAAAATCAAGACAGGGAAGCAGGTGAAAGCTTTGGAGTCTTAATTGTTTTGTGAAGAAAACTGAGTGTAAAAAATCAGATTGTTTTCTTTTAAAGGATTTTAATGGATAGAAGAATGACCAGTCTTTAAAGATGTCCTCCTTCCCTTGCTTTCTTTTTTAAATATTTTTTAAAGGAAAGAGACAGGCAGGAATGAAGGTAAATAGGTAAGCAGGCAGGAAGAAAGAGTTGGAAGAAGTACTTTATTTATTTTCATTTGGTCGTTCACACTGGTTGTCCCTCCCAGCCCTGGGTCAGGAGCTTGGGATGTATGTGGGACCGCTACCAGGGAGTACTAGACCTCTAAGTCACCAGAGCATACCCCTTCCTTTATCTTTTATTCTGCCAAATGGGATCATTGTGAACCTTAAAATTATGCATCCAATTTCTTTTATTTTCATTTATTCATATTTATCCCCCTTGTGATTACTCTTCTCTCTCTTACATATATATATATATACATATATGTACATAAGCAATTAATTAAGAAAGGGGGATAAATATGAATATATTATATATCATGAAACAATTCTGTAAATTCGAATACACCTAGAGGAGAGAAGTTGAAATAAAGGATAATGTAAAAATGATTGCCATCTCAAGAGACATTGATGACGCCAAGGATGGTGCACCAGGAAGATAAAAGTTTCATGATTTAGAAGTTGGGGGAAAAACATGGTGACTATCTTGAAGTGACTGCAGAATAAAATGTGAACAAGGATTTAGTCACATGATGAGGATGGATGGTGGGAAGTTACAAGGAGGAAGTTATTGACTTACTGTGATCAATTCCCTCATCTATCAAATGGAAACCTTTAATCAAACTCTCTAAATGTCCTGGGATTGGACTGTGAGATCATATCTTTTTTCATACTGTCATTGAGTTTTCTGTATAAAATATAACTCGAGGAAAACTCACTGTGAATCTACACTACAGAATTCCTTAATAGATATATATTCATATTTATTTCCCTTTATTAATTAGTCACATATATGCATTTATTATACAAATATATGTAGAGAGAGAGAATGAATGTACATATAGAACAATATGTACAGTATTGCCATGAGTTTCTTCAGGAGATATCAGGATGGTGTATAAACATAGGACAAAGAATATGCAGTCCGTGACTCCTGCATTAATCATGGTGACAGGGCACTGAGATGCCTCCTCAGTAAAAACTTGTAGCTTCAGCTGTTAACCCTTTCAGGGATTTCACTTCTAAGGAGTCATTTCACCCAAGGACATGTTCCTTCCCAGGATATCCTAGATTCAATGATTGATCAATGTAGCCATACAGTGGCCTGACCCAACACTAACTCTCCCATACAATAGTTCCAGTCCTTCCATGGACTCTGTTAGGGTTGAGAGTGTACTGATGTTTGATTCCCTTCTCTTTCCAATACCATTTCTTCTCCTTCCCGAGAGGTATTGATACCAAGGACACACCTTAAAATATCCTACATGCTTACTCTAATACTGTCTCAGAGCCTGAGAAACTCCAATATCCCAGAAACTCCAATATCAACATCACTCAGCATATCAAAACACAGGACATTTTATTTTGGATAATTTGCAACTATGCGAACATGATTGAAAAATAAAGGGTTCTCATTTTATTTTTTTCCTGGTATTTTTCAAGGGTTGCCTTCCTTTCTCCTTCCCTCTATTTTATCTCTGATGTTTTCTCTTTCTTTTCTCTTCCACCAGTGCCTTTTCCTCATTTGGTTCAGAATGGTTGGTATTAAGTGGAACATAAGCCACCAGGACCCCAGGATAGTTAGAAGAAGCTGCATCAGAACAAAGTCGTTTTCAGGACCACGGGCAGCAGCACATAGGCCACCTCTCACCTCACCCATCATTCTTATTCTCTCCATAGGGATGCCAAACAGACTCCAAAGACATTCTCATTGCTGGTGAGATTGATGCTGTTATGATTACACCACTATGGTGGGTAGAATTAACCTCTGAGTTGGCATCCAACTTTGAGAGTTTAAGATTTTGTGTTTAATTTCTTATGGATTTTCCACTCCTGGCACCATCACTGTGTTGTTGGCAGCATATTTGGAGCCTGCTCAAGTATTAGAGTTCTGTATTAACAAAACTGGGCAGCCAAGTGTCTCTGTTGGATAAATTTGCTGAGTCATTGCAAATTATTTATGCTCCTCTATGTACTTAACTGTCTGACTTGTCTGAAAAACAAACATCATAAGAGAAAACAAATACCTTTACGTATATTATATGAAGCAATTAAATTTATTATTCTAATTATAAAATGTAACATTGACTATATTCCAAAAATCATCTGTGAGCATATTTGGACTTTCCTCTCCCAATACATTTTTTTCAAGCAAATATTGACTTTTTAACTTGAAATTTTGATACCGGATCTCTTCGTACAACTACTCCCATAATCTTTGCTTATATATAAGTAAAATACAAAATAGGGAAAGGTCGAAAGAGCCCTTATGATGAGCAGTCTACATGTTCATGAGGGCAGAGATATTACTGTTCTGGATTGCCAACCTGTTCTCTAGAATACCCAGAAAGGACAAGTGGCTGAAAACAATAACCACTTCCAAAAATCAAAAAGAAAAACAGAAACTCATGTTGAACCAAATTCGGTACAGGGCTGTAGTTATGAAAACTAAAGCAAGGGCACTTTTTCTAATAGAAGCATCTTCCTGCTGAAGAAGGAAGAAACTAAAGTTCCATGCTATTGATATAGAGTTACCATGGAGTATAAACTCAAGGTAAAGAACTAAATAACTCTATCCTCTATAGGGAGCTATTTTTCATTCTATGATACAGGGCTGCCTCATACTTTAGAATGGAGATATTACATCTGCCCAGGGGATTGGAAACTGTCATTGAGGGAGTTAAAGTTAACTTGAGATATTGCTCTCGTTGATTCCCTTTTCAGATAGGTTTTAAAAAATGGTTAGAATGGCCGCCTTGTGCAGTGCAACTAGCACTATTGGCTTTTTGCCTCGTTCATATTCAACATCCGGTGTAGTAAAGACGCTACAGGCAATCTGTTTTGATATTACCGTCATTACTGCTGCTACTACTGACAACATCAATAATAATGATAATAGTAGCAATATAGGAATAAAATAAGAATTATAATAATGACTTCCTAGCATATGTAAAGCACAACTCTAAACATTTTATAACACATAATTTTCCAAGCAATGTATGTGCTATATTGCTATCTCCATTTTACAAACGTGATTGCTTGGACAGATAACTATGTGTCAAGTAGAAAAAAACAAAATGAAGTTTGTTGAATCAATATATAAGCTCTGTAATTTCAATAAACCTTTAAAGCAAATTGTCTAAAATTAATCATATCAAGTACTGATTTTGAAAATGAAAGTAATGACAAAATTTTTCTAGAGAGATAATGCTAAACGTTGTTGCAAAAACCAGAAAAACTGGCATGGTGAAATAGTGGTTAAGTCCACTGCCTCTGGTAAAGCACAGTCCACATGCATCCCAAGGTCCTGGGTTTACACCCCAGGTTTGGGAGGAAACAACCCATGTGAACAATTAAATAAATAAAGTTCTTCTTCCACTTCTCTCTTCCTGTCTGCTTACCACCTTCATTCCTGCCTGCACCTTTCCCTTAAAAAAAAAAAAAAAGGAAAAGAAAAAGAATCAGAAAAACTGACACTTAGTCCTTTCCCTACCATTAGGATGACAAAAATGTAGGAAATTCCCTCTTTCTTTGCTTCACCTCGAAGGTGTTTTTCCAGCATAAAGAAAAATTGTGCCTAAACATCACTTTAACAAAGAAAACAATGGATAAGACTCTCAGTGGTGTAAAAAGAGACAATAATTCATCCTGGTTTGATCAACACTGACACGGTGAAAATTGGCTTAAAAATATGTTTCAAGTACATCACTTGACCATGTTGGTTTTTCTACCTGGATCAAATGAATTGAAATTCCCTGTTACCCTGATCTGAATTTCCTGACCCCTCCATTCCCATGAAGAGAGGAATGGAGGTGGGAGTCCAGCTTTGTGATTGAGAAGCCCTGGATTCTTTGCTGGTGAACTGCCCAGCTTTGTGGTGATGAGCAAATCTTTTCACTTCTGTGGACTTCAGATACTACTTTTAAGTCAGGCAACAACAGCTTACATATCTCTAAGGCTCTTTCAGCCCCATATTATTTGATTCTGAATCACCATGGACATTGTTATCCATTTTTCCAAGACAGGCTTCTTTGATAGTTCTTTAGAAACTTCTTCCATTGTTGAGAGTGCAGCCAGACCAAACTCATGTACTAACCAAATTATTTTCCTCAGTATGTCTTTCTTGAATGACTTCTCTGCTTTTTGTGTTGTCACTGGTAGGCTCAAAGCTAACACAGTGATGAAAGCAAATGTTCCTCTCCTCATGAAGGCTCATTGTATTAGGAGATGGAGAGCAAGCACATGAGTGCTGCAATTTGCAAGCAATATAGATTTGGCCATTCTGATGACCAGTGGACATTTCTCATGTATGTTAGGTCTTAGTGTGTAGCTCCTGGTTCACAGCTCCCAAGCTGTTAGACATTCCTCAGCCATAAGAGCAATGGGAGCATCTCTGTTATAATATTTGGTCTCTTGTCCTCAGTTCCCTAAATCAAAGTCATAAAGGTGAAATCAATGTCTGGCTATTCATAATAAGTTCCTTTCCCACCATAACTGGGTTTTTGTCAATGAGGTGATTTTTGAAATATACCTAAGGATGGGAGCTGGTTGCCAGGGGAATCACCTATAAACAGAGGGGTAGAGCCTCCAAACTCAGCCCTGACATCTAGGGAGGGGAGAGAGGCTAGAGGTTGAATCAATCACCAATGACCAATGACTTAATTAACTATATCTGTGTAATGATGCTCTCATTAATGACAAGAAGGTTTGGAGAGCTTCTGAATTATGGAGGTACCAGGTGAGTGGTGCTTCTGGAGATGGATGGGGTCTCATGCCTCTTCACTGAACCTTGCCTCAGACATGTCTTCCATCTGGCTGTTCCCGAGTTACATCCTTTTATAATAAACCAGTAGTCTAGTAAGTAAATGGGTTTCCTCAGTTCTATAAGTTGCTCTAATAAATTAGTCTAACTCAAGGAAAGGGTTATAGAAACACCTGTGTATAGTCAGTGTATGAACCAATTGGGCATCTATAATGTGTGTGTGTGTGTGTGTGTGTGTGTGTGTGTGTGTGTGTGTGTGTGATGGTGTGAAAGAGAGGCAGGGAGGTAATCATGTGGGACTAAGCTTTTAATACCCAACTGTATTAAAAGGAACAGCAGATACCATGTAGGTGGAGAAGAAAAAAATAAATAGTTTTGAGTTCATAGTAAAACACATTCTTAAAACAAGAATGAAGAAATTAATGGGGCAGGTGGAAAAACTCTTCCTTACCATAGAATTTTAATTAATCAAGGAAGAAGAAAATTATGGAATAGATTACCATTTGGAGTATAACACAGAAATAATTATTTTATAGAAGAGGCATTAATAAATAATAAAATTAATGGATAAACTTTGATGAGAAACAGATTGTTTGCAAAGTCTCAAAATATGTCTCCATGAAGTATTTATTAAATACAAAAAGGAAAATTATAATTTTATATGAATGCTATCTGACAGATACAACCATATGCAAGTCTTCTTTTTAACTTGCCAAGAGTAATAAATAACATATGAATATTATGTACCTTCTGATAAGATGAATGGAGAAAGTCACCTCATATTGCCTTGGTGATGTTTTGTTGTTTGTTCATTGTTATTGTTTACGAAAAAGTCAGACCTGGATTGAATTATGGGGGGGAAATCATATAAATAAACCTAAGTTGAGGAATAGTTTACAAAGTCAAGCCAGGACTCTTCCAAAGTGTCCAGTCATGAAAGATAAAGGGTAAGTGCGGACACCCCAAATAGGAGTTTAAGAAAACATGGCATACAAATGCAATAAGGGATCTGGACTGACTCCTGAACTAGAAAAAGAATATAGTGGGGTAATTGATGAAACTTACATAAAGTTTCAATAATGCTATGCTATCAACATTAACTTCCTGGGTTTGATCATTTTACCATGGTTACTTAGGAAATTAACATTTGGGGAAGCTAGTGAAGGAAACAGGATCTATGCAGCATTTGCATAAGTAATTATTTTAAAATTAAGTTATAAAATTAAAAATAAATAGAAAATGCTATTATTCTCTCCCCTCCTTCCAAATATTTTACTGTATGTAAAACTTCTTCAAGATCATTGTCATTAGCAACTTAAATATTTCTAAATATGTATCTGTAGCCTTAGTAGGCTCATATATTTTTATATCATGTGTGGTTATCACTGCACATGAAGTTTAAGATGACAGGTATGTCCATCACATTCAATAATAAATCATCAGCACCTAAATAATCTTTGAGACGTAAGTTCTCAATATATATTTATCAAATAAAAAGTAGATATGAGTTTATATCTTAGTCTTATTATTCACCAGTTTTGTGATTTTGCAAAATTTATTGAACTTCCCTGTGTTAAGTGGGCATATCCTTTCCAGCTCATGAGATTATTGTGACTTAAATGAGGTGTCAGCAGAAAGCATGCAGCAGAATGCCTGGTAAACAGTCAGCATTCCATCAGGGTTCATTCTCCCTTCTCTTCCCACCAAAATCTTTCCAGTTATTTTTACAGGACAACGCTAAATCCCACATCCAGTATGCTATTTGCATGTTTTTCCCGATTTGAACCCCGAATTTCAGTCTATCAAATTACTTTTAAAAGAGAAACTTCTCTGTATCAAGCAATGTTCTCATGATATTAGACTTCTAACTTCCCCATCCCTCAGGTTAAAAATTCTAGATAATCCTGAGATGTCAGAGTTTTATGACTGTGCAGATTTGGGCTTACAAAATCCTTTTCATCCAAGATTATTTTCAGGGAAATTGGGTGATAGGGCTCAGGATGGAGTCAGGTGATCACACTTGCTCTTTCTCTTGATCCTGTGAGATAGTAATGCACATTTCATAAAATTCACAAAACAAAATTAAGAAGGCTAAGTGACTGAGTAGTATCCTGTAAAATTAGAAGAGAAAGCCAATAAATTGATAACTAACAAAACAAAATATAGTCTAAATGGAAGCATATAACTTGACAAAATTAGCTCTCAATCAAGGTCTGTGTTCCTTACATCAATAATGACAAGGCATTTACTTCCTTTTGCTTTCCTACATTCTACTTTTACATACATCCACGTGTCTCTTCCTTGTTGATTGATATTTACCACTATTCTTCTGTGTGTATCAAGAGAAGTCCATGCTTCCTGCAATGTAAGACTGATTCCCTCCATTCCATGCCCAATAGCAGAGCCCCAATTAGGGAATTTTTGACATAGGGCACTCAATGTAAAATAAATATTTTTAAAAGATGGTGAAAAAATGTATACCCCTACTTCATACTGTCTCATTTCTCTTTAGTCTTGGTGGTGAAATCATTCCACCCAGGATTTGCTGAAGGAGCCAGAAGAAATAATTTGGGCTAAGGACTCAAGGTCCAGGATCTATAGCCTGCATCTGAGGAGGGGAAGGTGGTTTCTCTATAGAGGTTATCACTCCCTTGGTTCCCTTCTACCCTCACTTCACAGTTGGTATCATTGATCTGGGACTCTTGTTCTACTGTTTGCCTTGAACATATAATTGCTATTTATAGCCCTCTGTTAGAGTTCACAAGGTGCTTTCCATACACTAACTCATTCACAGAAGTAACTTGTGAAGTAATTATGAGCTGTGTATTATAGACAAACATGAAGCCTCAGAAGGGTGATCATTTTCCTCAAGATCAGTGCTTCCCACTGGACGTCAAGACCTGAACGCTGAGAGTATTGCTCTTTTGAACACACTGTGAAGGTAACTCCCTCTCAGGTGACCTACAGCAAACACCATAAGCCCTTCTAAATGGCAGAACGGGTTCCAGTGTAAAGCATGTGAGTTTCCAACATGGAGCCCCTTGTCCATCTCTCTGTGATGGGAATGTAACTTTCAAGTTACAGACACATTCAAGGTTAAGAGAGAGGTTTGAATGAACAATTACAGTCACTACCTCTCCAGATGGCCTCTTCATTTTGACAATGACTCCAAATTGTTTGTCCTGGGCTTTGTTCAGCTCTAATCTCCATTTCTTACAAGAGGAAACATGAGAAAACTCTTCTAGAGGCAGAGGGGATGGGAAGTAATCCAGGGATGAAAATTATAAGCTGCTGCTCTTTCTACCATTTCCATTGCCACCAAGGAGAAGCTAAAAGAAAATGTCTGGAACTAGAAAGGAGACCAGCATGAGAAGAACTGCTCTGTGTGAAAGGCTATTAAAAACCTAGAGAACTGGAGGACAATTCTTTATCAGAACTGGCAACCTGTGCAGAAAAAGACAGCTCAGCTGTTGTAACAGCTATTCATGCTTTGGGTTATGTCCACCAGCACTAAGCAATTCATTCTAAAGAATTTTCCAAAGGAATTGATTTTTTTTTTTTTTTTTTTTTTTTTTTAGCATTGAAGGAAACAAGGGATGGATCCCAGAGAAAGATCTAAGCAGAGTGTTATTTAAAAAAATGAAAGCTGGAGAGTCTTCAACTTCACCCTGCATTCTGGCATTTGGAGACAAGCTGGCCTTTTGGCTGTGACCACTCTGCCACCCAGCTCTAGCACGTCCAAGTGCCCTCAGAGACTCTCACTTTGAAGAAAGATGTGCTTTACCTGACAACTTGGCCACCAGTTCATCCTTTGGACAATTAGCAAGAATAACAATTGCGACTGAAGCCTTTGAGAAGATATTAGTCAGAGGAACAGATTGTGATAAATAATCCAGCCTTTGTCATCAGCGCTCTAGGGAGCACTGTGCACATTGGCTCTTACTTATCCTGGAAGCAATGATCTTTATTTAATAGTCTTTGTTGAGAAAGCAAACCATCCACATGGCATTGAGTTGGACTCGTATGAAGCAGCACTGACTTTTGAATCAGGAGAGCTTATGGGATCTCTGGGTTGGGCGACTGGTGGAGCTGGCACAGGGCTTCTTGTATCAAACTAAAGAGCCATGGTGTCTCCCTGTGAGCCCCTCTGCTCAGCAGGCAAATGGCCAGGCTTATCGTCCTGCCCATGTTGCAGCTACTGCCAGTCACTGGGGGCTGTAGATATGAGACCAGTGGTCTATTAGACTGGCTGACTTCTTCAATTCAGTGCTTGATTTTTGTTTTCAACCCTCAATTAGGGGAAGTATGTCCCTGGAGAAGGTATAAATCAGCCTGACAGATGGACGCAGCACAAGGCCTAGGAACACAAAGAAAGCAGACTGCAAGCATGTGGGTATCAGAGCAAACAAGGACCAGACTTATTCCACTTGTACTTCCTTATAGGGTATGGTTGACCTTGAGAATGACTGTGAGCTTCAGTTCAGTTCAGTGCAGCTCAACAGAAATTTATGTTGATTCATTATCCAAGCTGGGATCTGGCAGTAATTGTAACAGAATAGATGATAATAACTCTGAATGTTTCTTTAGCACTTTCTACACCAAGACAAGGCTACAAACATTAAATGTGCTATATCGTTTATCCTAACAACAACCTTGAACAATTCATACTATTAATAACTAAGGACGCTTTGGATTATAGAGATTAAGTGTTTTGCTTATATACATAAGCCTAGAAAAGGGGGCGACTGGGATTCCAATCTAGGTCTGATTTCCTACCCTTACACATACTGTTTGTGACTAGCTGGTCAATAAAATTCATTTCTACAGCTTTCTGAGTCCGTTTTTGCCACTGAATCTAGCCATGTGTGCCTTTTCAATGGTAGGTTATAAATAGAAATAATGTGTCTCTCACATTAAGACTTCTATAAGAGATATTCTTCCTCTAGCCTAGGTCCCTGAAAAGGAGAAGCCAACCAGAAATGTCTGCTTTGGACCATTATATGACCCAGAAAGAATTTTACTCCCAATGAATATACTTCCTAATGCAAACATTAATGCCAAAGTTTTTATAGCTGAGGCACGGTGAGCAATTAGATGTTCAAAGAGCTCATTCTTAAGATTTATTTTTTTGTTCCCTAGTATATATATATATATATGTATATATATTTTTTGTTAGTTTGTTTGTTTGTTTTTCCTTAGATTGCTTTGTCCCACAAAAACCTTCATCACTGAGTAAGGTCTTATTTTATTAAATGAATATTTGAGGAAACAGGAATACTAATCATGGATAAGATAGAAAAGAAAAATAATAGAATCATCATTATATTTAAATGAGTAATTATCATATGCAAGATACAGTAGACTTTGTTTTTGTGTCTTTAGAAGCAAAAATTGAGATATATAGATAGAAGATTTAAGGAGTCAGGCTTCAACTCATTAAGTAAAAGTCTACTCTATTTTCTCAAAGTGTACAATGATGAAAAATTATCTTCAGGAAATAGTGAGTTCTTTGTCACTGAGTGTCTTCAAGAAGTAGTGAGTTTGCATGGTCACTTAGTTCAAATATTGTACAGCAAGTGTGGGTAGTCAATGAGAATTTCCAGGTCAATGTATCCTCTAATCAGGAGACCCCTTGATTCTAGGAACATTTGATTTTTGCGAGACTTTGATCAGATTATATTATTCCATGTTTCTAAATCCCTAGGCTGCTCCAGATATAATGACTCAACATGTGTGTCCTCCTAGAGAGGAAGGCAGTATAGTGGATGGATTCATTCAGTTTGAGCATTGCTTTGGTTTCAGTCCTGGCTCTGCTTCTTTCTACATGTGTGACTTGAACTAGTAATTTAATCTTTCTGTATCTCAGCATCCTCATCTATAAATGCAAACAAAAATAATTGTGATACTACTTACTAGGTTGGGTTTTTGTGAGGATTTAATGAATAGTTAAAATTGCTCTTGGTGCATCCTAATGCTTAATAAATATGAGTTATGATTATTACCTGGGAGTTCCATTTAACCTAAATATTGCCTTGTCTCATTAACATTTACCAGTCCATTGCCTTATTCTCCCAGAATCCTCTAATCTGGGCGCCAGAATAGTGAACATGTATATATTCCTCTGTCATTCTAAGAAGAGGGCATATAACATTAAGTCAGTGACTAAAGAATGCATCATGTGATTTTGGGTCTGGTTGTAGTAGATTACTGGAACATTTTTTGGTAAGGGGAATTATGTAAATTGACTTGAAAGAACATTTAACTGAGAGATTAGTGTAATTAGGATGACTTCATGTCCAGTTCCCATTTTTCTGAGACTCAAACATCTCATTTATAAAGCACCTCTTTCTGATTGAAATATTTAAGATCCCGTCCCACTCTCCTTGAGCTGAGGTGCAACTCTGTTCTTGATGTATCGAAACCATGGCAGAGATTTTGCCCAGTGGGAGGACTGAAGAAATCACTGGGGATGGTGACCCATTTTGCTGACCCAGATATGTGACCTGTTTCTGTGTATTGAAATGAAAACCTAGGAAAAACCATGATTGATCAAAAAGGAGACACTGTCAGAATGAGAGCAGAGCTAACAAAGTTCCACATCCTTTTGAAACATCCAGTTCACATTTTAAGAGGTGTTTACAGATTTCTTATATTTCCCTGACCTAAATTCCAAGATTTTCAAACAGCATTTGCTTTCTTTGCTATCTTTAGGATTTACTTCATTAAACACCAGAATCTATGTTTTCATGAAGTTTTATTTCCTAGCAGTCACTACAAGTATTCATTACATTCCTTATCCTCTTTAAATTCTTGGTGTTTCTCTCTTTCTTTCTCTCTTTCTCTTTTTCTTTCCTTCTCTGTCTCTCTCTCTGTCTCTCTGTCTCTCTGTCTCTCTGTCTCTCTCTCTGTCTTTCTCTCTCTCTCTCTGTCTCTCTGTCTCTCTGTCTCTCTCTCTGTCTTTCTCTCTCTCTCTCTCTCTCTCTCTCTCTCTCTCTCTCTCTCTCTCTCTCTCTCTCTCTCTCTCTCTCTCTCTCTCTCTCTCTCTCTCTCTCTCTCTCTCTCTCTCTCTCTCTCTCTCTCTCTCTCTCTCTCTCTCTCTCTCTCTTATTCACAAGGTAGTTCTCAGATTCTAGAACTAGAATATCAGAGATATTGTATCTATAATATATTAGAGCTAGAATATGTGTATGATACTGAGAAATAAATTATTCATTAAATCCCAAAGGTCTAGAGGAAGAAATGGAATACAAAATTGAGTGGAGTAAAAGAATTGCAAAAAAGTTATATAGAAGGTCTTAGTAATTGCTTTAATAGAGTTCCCAACATTTCATTTTGTGAGTCTCTAGTTGCTTAAGTTTTGAGTGGGACTGTGGGGAGTGAAAAGTGGAATGCTAGGACTGATATATTTTTTCATTCATTCACAATATTTATTGAGTACCTGCTAGGTTCTAGGAAGTGATTCTAAGCTGACAAGTGATGTTCTTGCCTTCATACAGTTTATATTCTGGGAGGGGTGTTGCTAGAGGGCAGACGGGAGTATTCACATGGAGGTGAAGTCTGGCAGCTGTAAAGATTAAAGGAGTAGGAGTGATGGGTGTGTGGTTAGCAGCGTTCTAGATTGAAGGATTAGACACAAAGTCATTTAAATTGAAATCCTCTAGAAGTGAAAGACTCAGATATGCAAAGAACAGGGATAAAAGCACTTTAGTCAATGGGAATGGAAAATTTAATCTTTGAGGCATAAATGAATCCAAGTACTAGCCAAGGAGAGCCAATGACATGATGGGAACAGGTGAGCGAGGAGGAGTTGGTGCCAGTAGAAACTAAAGAGGCAGAGTAGGGACATTTACTCAGTTCCGATAAATGCTAAAAGTTGTACTACATAATTCCCTCTAATTAAAAAAAAATTTTTTTAAATATGACTTGGTCTTACTCAGTGTTCAGCTTTTTGTTCTCTCATGTTTATTGTTTTCTTCCCCTTTCTAATCTTCCTTCTCCCCATCTCCTGTTTTGGCAGAACTTTGCACTAATATCTTTTTTCTTTATTCTTCCCATGAGTCATCAACAGTTCCTATGGGCACAGGAACTTAAATGCTTTCCTCTTCTTATTTGTGACTCTCACCTGCAACAAGGCACCCAGATGCCTACCTCTATTAAGGAGTTCTCCTTGACCCCTGCAGCCCCACCTCTCAGCACTCCTCCAAGCTTCGAGGGAAATAGGTGCCTGGACACAAAGCACTGCAGTTCATTATGCACAGCCTGTCTCACTGGGTTCTGACCTCACAAACAAGCCTTGGGCATCTCACTGCAGGTGCACTTTTTTATTACTAACAATAGTCCCTAAAGGCACGTATTATTACTGCCATTTTTACATCTAAGGAAAATGCCCAGGTGTTTTCTCAGCCTTTTAGATAGTAAGTGGTAGAGCTGGGGTTTGGAGGCAGGCATTCTATAATACCTTTGATGCTCTCTCAAGCTCATACTTCAATTTTATAAAGTCAATTTTATTACGCTTCAACACTTAACACATTTTTGACAACTCTTCCCAATTTGATGGCAAATTTTGAGAATGGAGCATCCAGCGTGTTTCTTTCTCATATGTGTGCTTTCCCCAGGAAATTTTTTCTCCATTTTCAGGTGCACTTTATTCTTCTGTAACTCTGAAATACTTCCAGTTCACCCACAACCACTAATTCCTTTTTCTTCTGCTCTCCCTTCACACTTTCCAATTACTCTACTTACTTGTTGTTCTCTCCGCTCCGAGGCCATCTCTAACCTGCACAGCCCAGTGGCAGCCATCAGCCACAACTGGTTCGCTAGCACCTGTGATGTGCCTCAGATGACTGAGGAATTGAATTTCCATGCCATTGCAATTTTTATATTAGCTTACATTGAAAAAATTAAAGTAGTGTAGCATGTTTCCATTAATTATTTTGGTAAGAAAACATTTTACTTCATTGAAAAGTTAGCATCTGAATTAAGAGATACAGAATGTAAAATAAACATGGATTTTACAGAATTAAGAAACATACAAGGTGAACTATGACAATAAAAATCTGTTGGTGACATTCAGAAATGATGAAAACTCTTAATATATTGGACTATCTTATAAAAATGTATTTCAGTTGTTTCTTTTCCTTTTTCATATTGTGGCTACTACGACATTTAGAACAATATCTACAGCTCACAGTGAACGTCTACTTAACGCTGCTCTTGTCAAAGCTCTTTCTTGAAAATTCACTCAGAAAAATCCATTATGTAAAGTTGACTCTCTCCATTTCATGAAAAACAAACAAATAAACAAAAAACTCAAACTTGTAGGCATCATAGGAAAGGGCCCCAGATAATGTACTCCTGTCTTTTGCGGACCAGAGGAGAAGAAAAAGTCAAGAAAGTTCTTCAGTGGTTTTTATAAATGAAAACAGGGTACTATAGTTCTTCTGTTTTTGCTGTGCATAAAGTTAGAGAAGTAGATATAATTCATCATCAGCACATCGATGTATTTGTAACTCACATTCCTGGGTTAAGTGTAGTATTCTCCGCCTCTGACCGCACCCCTATCCCTGCACCAATCCATCGTCAAGGACCAGTCAACTCTGCTGTGTTTATCTTTCTTAGTCCTGCTCTCATCAACACTCCTTCCTACGGGAGAGTTTTTTCGGTCACACACGTGCTTATTCACCTACACTCTACCTCCGGAAGCTGCACAACAAGTTTTATAGCAAATGTTATTATTCTTAGCACATTTTTACACACCAGAAATCCATGGCCCAGGGAAGCAAACTGACAGCACACACAGGCAAAATGCTTATGGAGCTAGGCTTTGCTTCATGCCTCTGTTTAGAAGTTTGAAGTCCCAACCTCTATTGCTCCCAACCGCATGGGACTGATCAGCACTACCTGAGAAGGTGCGTGCCTGGTTGAAAGGAGATTTATTATCAAATACAAGAACTGGATCCAGATCATAGGTTTCAGAAGATGTGGAAGATTCTACAGGGTATTTAAACATGCAGGTCACCAGAAGTATCATCTAGCCTAGTGATAAATAATCTTTTTCAACATTTACTAATGTTCCCTCTCCTCTTTGTGGAAGGAAGGTACTTCCTACCCCACTGATATTGAGCTTGTCTGTTTGATTAGCTTGGGCCACAACAATGTTAATGGTTGCTGTACATGCCACATCCTAGTTTTAAATATGACAGTGACGTTTCATTTGGCTATATTCCTTCTGCTGGCCTATACATGGCATGATCTACACGTGTGGGCTGCTCCCTCAATCAATGTCTCAAAGAGAAAAGACTCACAAAGCATAGCAAGCTGAGTTGGAGCAGTTGCTGACATGTAATCTGATAAAGGAAGGAAGGCAGGAAGACAGGAAGGAAGGAAAGAAGGAAGGAAGGAAGGGAAGAAAGATGGGGTCAGGGAGGAAGGAAGGTGGAAGAAGGGAGGGTGAGAGGAGAAAAGAACATTTTTAAAAAGATTGTTGTTACAAATCACTGAGATTTTGGAGTGTTGTTAGTTAGCAAGACAGATATATCAGGCAACATTTCACAGACCAAGCAGTCTTTCCGACTATTTAGCCATGTGAAACTGAAGATACTTTTAAATACCAACTTAGTATGTGAGTTTAGGAAAGTCACATAACCATTTGGCATTCTCATTTGAAATGCTATCATATTATGGCAAGAGTTAGGAATAAAAGTAAAGATTGGAATGCGTCTAATTATTAACAAGTGTTAATTAAGACTCGGGAGCCTCCAAGCACTCATTGTGATATGTGAAGCGTTTCTAGGAATGATAAATCTCAAAACATTATCATTATGACCAGAGCAATTTGAGGCTAAGCTTTCTAGAAGATTAAAATATCTTTTGAAATCATTTAAAATTTTGAAACTGTATCATTAACATGGTATTATCCATATGCTTTCCTCAACTGCTTAATCACAGAGGAGGCAGTTAAGCAGATCAAGAGACTCTGTTAACAGACAGACCCAAGAGCAAATATGATGAAATGTAATTACAGAGTAAATGATCTGGAGTTTCTCGACGCCTCCCAGAACTCAAAGAAGGTTCTGAACATGAATTATGCCCTCATGTAGCAGACCGCTATTTCCTACTCCCTGTGCTGGATAGAGGTAGCACCTTCAGATAAAATACCTGTTTGTACCTGCAGGTCAGAAAGTTAGTATTTAGCCAACTGAAAATTACCTTTTGAAATATTTTCTTTTGTTCTGAAGTAAACTGCTAAAATAGCATCATTCAGAGTTTCCTTTCAAAAAGAAGAGTATCTGAAAATGTTAGCTTTCATACACTCTGGCCCTACCCCCAGAACACATCATGATTTACTTGTTTTTGTTTCAACAAATAATGAAGTGAACAATATAAGAATAAAGTTAGGGTATCCATAGGATGGAAGAAACAAACTGGGGTTCCAAAAATGCAGCTCACTTTTAGAGTTATCTTCCGATGGATTTTCTAAGGTCTAGCTAAGTGAAAAATGTGATGCCGTTCTGATGCATTTGGTCTGTTCCTTTCTTTCAGTAGATAATGAACAAATACAAGTGCACCTACATATTGTTAGGTCTTCCAGATACCACAAATCTTAAATGATGAGAAGAGGATTCAATGGCTAGAATACTGATTGGATGAATGACTAATAAACTTTCACATAAACTTTCTCTATCCATCTATCCTAACAAATGAGCATACACAGAAAGGGAGATCAAAAATGGTATGCTCTAATTGCACTAATATCAATGATATCAATAATAATATTGATATAATGATATCAATAATATTAATGGACTGCTCTATGCTCAATTATATAAATATTAAATCTCTAAAAAGTTGAGCTTAAGTTATTCTTACCTATCAGTTTGAAATGTAAAGTTACAATATAAATGATCAGTGAATCACAGGATAGCAAACTTGAAAAATGATTGCACGTTTCCCTAATTCAGCTCCTTGCTTAAGAATATTTTGTATTTACTTGGAAACCAGTTGTTGGTTCTTTATTTAAATCATAGGTCTACTCCCTTCGAAGGCAACCTTTTCACTGTGGACACTAGAAAGTTCTTTCTCATGCTGAGTGAAAGTAAGCTCTTTGCAACCCCCACTGAGAGTTGTGTTTCTCTTTTGACAAGTACAGCAACTCATTTCTCCATGTTTTATAGAATGGAAACCAGCTTCAATATCCTTGCTTTGACTACTCCAGGAAAAAAATCCGATTTCTGGGACTATTATTGAAAACTTGTCATTTGAATAATTTCTTTAAAGAGAACATACTTGTAACGTATATAGCTACCTTGTAACAAGTTTTATAAGTCTATTTTGGCACTACTGAGCTTCTATGTAAATCAAAATAATTGCAAGTTTCCAGTTAGTTCAAAATATTTTCTTCTTATTCACATATACAATAGGAAATATGTTAAGTATTCTTAAATTCTTATTTTTCAATTATAGATGATGGTATTCTTCTTAGAACTGTAGACTTTTAGGGCACCTTTCATATACCTTTATCAGGGGCATCAAGAAGACACCATCAGAGGAATTTTTAAAGCAAGGTTTAAAACAGAGAAGTAACTACTTGTAAACTTACTGGAAGATTCTGAGAAACATGCCTAACAGTAAAAAAATAATCTTCTTTGGTAAGGATTCTCCTCAGAAGGGGCAAGAAGAGGGTAGGGAACCACTGTCCCTAAGTTCAGGACTCTGCTGCCCGGCTCTGATCAAGGACCAATAAGCAGAAGCAGGAGGTGGCTTCCAGCACCTTCATGTGGACTCTAGAGCTGAGTCTCCCCAACCACCACTGCAACTGCTTCTCAAAACCATGAAGGAGAGAGCAGACACTGATTCTCTCCATCTTTACAGCATGGCACATTCCAAAAATGCAGGAAAATGCCCTCTGCTATGAGGTTGTCTTCCAGAATTCCCATGGCACGTTAAATAAACAAGATTTGAGTGACATCCAAATCTTGAACGCCAAGAAGCTCTGGAAAGGCAGTGTTCAGCCTTCTGTGCCCAGGAATACATGCTGAGACAGCAGAAGATGGTGTGATATTAAATGTCAGTTGACCGTACCTGAGCTGTACCTGCACATTTGGTCTTGCTGGAGAAAAATGAAGACAACGTTTATTAAATGCCAAATATTTTTGAGGCATTATGTTAACCACTGAGTTCACTCATGATTCAAAATCCTGTTACTCAGTATTATTGCTAATTGTCTTTATATTTAGAACAGAAAACAGACTCAAAGTGGCTAAGTGATGTGTTCAGGCTCACCCAGTCACTAATATTGATCCATCTTCACTTGGGTTCCTTTCATCTCCAAGGTCAGGAAAATTTGTCTTCTGCTGTAGTTTTATTTTGAGAAAAGAACTTCAAACATTATCAGGTCTCTCCCCTATCACTGGGTAGTTTGGACTGGTATAAAATCCTTCATTATTGATGAGCCTGTATCTCCTTTGCCTGCCTTCCACTCTTTGGGTTCAGGTTCAATGATGCCAGCAGACCTTGTACAGAGCCACCCTGGGTGTAGATATCTACTTTCTCAATTTTACTGTTGCTTTTTCTTTCCTTTTTTGGATGTTCTTCCAGCCTACTTTGAGCTAGTATCACAATTAATGCTATAAATTAAGTGAACTCCCACCAAAGTTTCTAGCCCAAGTTCGAGTTTATGAGCCAACATTTTATTATGAACTGTGGTTGCTCTTAAGTTATCCAAGCCAGGCGAGGTATATGTATGAGGGAATTTGGGGAGAAAATGGGGATAAAACAAACCATTGATTTCTTTTGTAAGTTCTTCAGAGAAGATGTATTGCATCTATTAGGGGTTATAGACCATCACACTGTAAGCTTCTCCAGGAGGGAAAGAAAAAACAGTGATTTGTTCCCTGGAGAGAAATATACCCACAGTGACTGGTGGAATGAGCTATGTGGATTGCAAGCTTTTCTTCCCTGCAATTACAGTGCAACAAATGCTCTAAACTAATAAGCAGACAAATGGCTGTTGCAATCTGCTTCAGCAGCCCGCATTTCAGAGCGAATATTTAAAGCCCTGGGTCTATTCTAGGCAAATTCTTTTGAACTAGAGTCCTAAGCATGAAACCATTAACAGTCCACCCAGATAAATAAGATCCCGATGTGATGGTAATGCTATCACCACAATATATTTATCTCTCAATTTTCCTAGACCATTTCAGGCAATGAGCCGATAGAGCAGTCGCATCATTGTTTATGTGCAATAGACTAGCATAAGTTCTTCATATTCTTGTCACCAACAAAAAAAGGTAGTTTCATTCTTTTGCAGCAGAAAATGATATTTCTTTTAAATTAAGGAAAAGACGGCAACAGAGGTGAAAAGAGCTCTGGAGTCTACAAAGGGAAGTTTCCCAAACCAAACTGTTCTTCAGACATACAATCCACTTAATTCCCTCTGTGCAGTGTCACAGGTTGATAACAGATCTCAGTGAGGTTTAAAAATAAATATAATGAAGATGTGTGGTAACTTCTACTGAGATAACTATGTTGACACAGAGAACTTCAAGTTCAAAGGAGTTCATGCAGATATTCAACAAAAGATGAGGGTGTAGAGAGTTAAATCTGCTTGGATTCAGATTTTAGTGATGCCTTCAATGGTTCCCCAAACCTCAACATTTTTCTTTGCTGAGGAGAAAGATAAATATTGAGTGTGAGAGTGTGTTTGTGTGTGTGTGTGTGTGTGTGTGTGTGTGTGTGTGTGTGTGTGTGTGTGTGTGTGTAGGCAGGAATGAAGCATGTAGGCAGATAGGCAGGTAGGAAGAAAAAAGGAAAAGAAGCACATTATTTGTATTTAATTGTCCACATCGGTTCTTCCTTCTGGCCCTGGGTATTGAACCTGGGACTTTGGGATGTACAAGGACTGTGCTCAGGGTGCACTAGACCCCTAGGCCATCTGAGTGTGCAGGAGAAAGCATTTAACTGACCTAGCTTGGGCTCCTGACCCACCCATTTTCTGGAAAAAGTCAAGGCAATTTAATTGAAGTCTTTTCTATGATACGGTGGCAGAGTACATAACCTTCCAAGCTATATACAGTCATTTAATAAGAAAATGGGGGGGAAAGGTGGGTAGGAACAGACATATAGATATGAAAGGGGTGACAGATACAGTACTTAGTACAAATAATGAGAAAAGAAACGAAAAACAACAAAAGAGCAAGACAAAGTTTAAAATGAGAATCCCAAGAAGACAAAAGGGAATAAAGGAAGAGATGTAGAAAATAAGAGAAACAGTTGAAAAGACAAGCTTTTACTCTAATCCCTGATCAATATTTGACATAAACATTATTTGCTAATTCATTTAGACAAAAGAAACAGGCTTAGTGAGCATGCGTACCTTGTCAAGGGGAGTGACACAGAGAGAAGGCAGAGGAGATCAGACCAAGTTTTCCCCAGGGCAGAACGCTTCCCTTTTTATTTTTATTTTTTTCATAAAACCTATAGGAAATCTTCTCCAGGCCCCAAAATGTTTTGATGATCAACCAGAGTTACCAATTTTCTGTATTGTAGCAATTGGAAGGCAGACTGTCCTGGTCAATATTAACTGAATTCAATTCTGTCATAGGAGACAAGGGTGATACTGGAAAATCCCAGAAGCAAAGAAGTGAGATGTCAATCGAGGAAGAGCTTGTGAGTATCAGTGAAGTTGAACTATAAGAAGTTCTGTGGGTAGCAGCCAGCAGACATAGCCCGAGTGGACTACATATCAGAGGTCAGCTCATATGCGTGCCACAGTTTAAGGATATTAATTGGCAGTGTAGAACCTCAAACAAAGCTGCACAGACATAATGTACATATGGCAGAATGCTAGAAGAGGTCATTAAGATAATGGATGAAATCAGAATGATGGATATAATGATGACATCATCAGAAAATATAAAACTTCAACACTCTCAAAAATGGGCCAATTTAACAAGGAAGCATGGAGTAGTGTCATTGGTCAACTGCTGCATTGATTCCTCCTCATTGAAAGTCTTAAAAGAGTCCAAATTGAAGACTCCAGCAGAGTATTGTTGCTACCATGAAACTAATGTAAACTTGACATTCAACAAAAGAAAAGGACTGCCTAGAACTAAGGAAGAGAGGGTTCTGATTTACTCTGAATGTTTAGATCATACTTGCAGAGGTTCTGTTAGTTAGCCACAGTTTGGTTTCCTGGAATGTTTCAAACAATATCACCCAATCAGCATCACAGGGCTTCATCCCTTTAGGGCATACTTTCCAGCCAAGTACCTGCAATAGTATGAGTTCTCCATTAAAAGGATCAGCACAGAAGAACCTACCTCACGTGTAAATTCAACCCACTGGAATCTGACTCTTTTTTCTCTGAGGCTGCAATTGGTCTATCAGCATCTTGGATGACTAAGTCTAAATCTCACCATGAAGACAACGACCCACATCCAGCCCATGTCGAAGGACCACCAGACATGCTTAAAGCAAGATGGGAACCACACAAAGCATATCATTAAGTCCCATTCTTTCTGAGGACACAGATCCTGGAGAAGTTGCTTCCTAACCGTTGTTGAAACCAAGGTTAGATTTTTAATGCAACTTGAAATCCAATGCTCTTTCCATTACTTGACTCTTTCAATAACATCCTCGCTCCATAATGGACAGCCAGCTTCCTGGTTAGTGCCCTCCCTGAATACAGCCTGACAGACACAAGTGATTGGTTTCACAGTTTAACCAAACAGAAGTCAGCATACCAGTTTTCTTGGTCATATTGTAAGAATTCTTCTTGTCCTGTTTAGCATATATAGGCAGTTTTGATACTTGATCAAACTATACTAAATTCAGATTTTCCATGAGTGCCCAGGGCTCTCAAGAAATCCAATTATCTCCAATGGAATATAGGTCGTTCATCTAATGAAAAGCAGGCAGGGAAACTAATGGAAATCAGGAAGTCATTCTAAAAGAAATGAATTGGTTTTGTTTCCTTTGGGTTTGGATTTCAGTAGAGGTTGCGTTTGATAAACCACCTTGATCTTTCTAAGGCTGCCTCCTGCTGTAAAGTATGACTATGGCCCCATCTCACACTGATATCCCTCCCATTCATCTGCCAAAATCTTTCTCAATACTCAATACTCCTCTAAATTATACCGCTCCAGGAAATTCTCATGATCCTCTCTGAGTGTGGTAGAACTTTATTTCAGACCCTCCAATTTTCCTTCAGTACATTGATCTCAGTCTGATTATTATACTATAGTTATATTTGATAATAAATGTTTCTTATCTGTTTCCCTGAGATCATAGAATAGAGGAGGGAAGGGACACACACGTACGTATTCTTTCTCTTTCTCTGTTACACACCACTCTTCCCCATCATCTGTTCCATTTCCAGGCACGGTTCTACTTGCCAATAATTCTGTGGACTGAGTGGATACATAATCGGATAAATCAAAATATGAGCTTTGACACATTTTCATATAAGCAATAGAAATGTATGTCTCACAGTAAACTCGCTTTGATTTTTTAATTTTAAAAATAAATTGATTTGTGTGGTTTATACCATGGAACAGTGAATAAAATCACTGTGGATTGAGCCAGCCATGACAATCTTAAAGACGTCTACATTTTGAAATAATTTTTATTCTATGTATTTATCCCTAGAGGTCACCTTTGAACACGAGGGGTATTAACAAAAGTGTATCAGGAAGACTTATTTACTCAGTTAGTCATTTAACACTGATTTTATTCCTAATAATGTCAGGTCCAATATTAAGTACTAAGAATACCAAAATGAAAAGACATAGATTCTGCTCCTGGGAGCGCACAGTTTGTTCTTGGTATGGATGAGTAAATTGATGATGATGATAAAAATTGATGAAGATATGGGTGGGGAAAAGAGAAATGTGATTTGGGGCTCTCAATTCAGTCCAGAAAGAGAAATAAAATGTCAGATACCATCATGAACAGGTGATACTTAAGACAGGTTTTGAAATATAAAGGAGAGCTGCTCAGGAATATGAGACAGGAAGGGTGTTTTAGGCATGATAAAAAGCATGATGAACAGGGAAAACTTGGGGAATTCTGAAATCTATAATTTGGTTGTCATAAACTACTTCCAAGAAAGCGTGTGAAGTTAGATATAAGAGAATGAAAAGTGAAGCAGATCTGACAAGGATCTGTGTACCGATATGATGACAATCTCTAATTAAAATGTTCCTGTGTGTTCAGCTCTTACCCTATTCCAGCCATTTTTCCCAGTAGTACAGAAGACATCACCCCCTCCCCCCCTTTTTTTTAAAGGAAGGATGCAGGTGGAATGAAGACAGGTAAACAGATAGGCAGAAGAGAGAGAAGGAAGAGCACTTCATTTATTTTATTTAGCTGTACATCTTGGCTGTTCTCTTGGTCCCGCGATGAGAAACGGAGTCCTTGAGGTGTGTGTGGACTGTATTCAGTCAGAGGCAACTGACCAAAGTACTGTCACCACTTTTAAAGCAGCCATACCCTTTTTCAGACACAAGTGTCCAGTGAGCAAAATGGTCATAGCAAAAACTAATCATAATGCTACAATTTTAGAACTATTCATGGAGTATCTACAAGTGGGCATTATTTCATCTAATTCTCACAAGGTGAATGCTACACTATTTATCTTATTTTACCAAAACAGACACTAAGACTCTGAGAAGTGATGTAAGATTTTCAAGGTCACACAGTGAATTAGGGACAAAGTCAGAATTAAATCGAAGGTTTCTAATGATTCCGAAACTCATGTTCCTTTTGCTGCTCCCCAAGGGTGATAACTCAGCAATGCTTTCAGAATAGGTTTGGCTTTCTTGTCTAAACCTGAGTACATGCTTGCTTAATTTAATCACCCTACACAGAGATTTCTTTCCAGTATAAGGAAGTGTCATTTGAAACCACCCAGAAATAATAGTTGCTTTGTTGAGAATTTAGTTGGATTATTTTATAAAAAGAAAGAAAAAAGTCCATTTTATTCTCTCTCAAAGCTAAGATCAAAGAGTATACATGATTTATGGGTGATGCAGGATCCCACTAACTTACTCTCTTACAAATCGACCCTTTCTCTCTCAGCAGGTTCACTTGCTCATGTTAATTATATTTGGCATATATAGCAAAGACCAAGAATCAGACTTGGAGTGCTTAGAGCTAAGGAAAGACTCCTGAAGTAAGGCTCACTGACAGGGCAAACCAACCCATTGAACTTAGATTTCTTGTTGTCAATTTTGATCTTGTTTTTAGTTAAGATCTTGTGTGAGAGCTCAGCACAGGGATGCGAAATGCCATCTACTGACATATTTATTCAATCTTTGTGTGCAAGGCTTACCTCACAGTGGGTAAAGTTTACTAAATGAACAATTCCAGAAATAGTCAATCCATTTTTCAGCTCTGTTTTGTTTGGTATTATTTTATTTTTTCCATTTATTTCTCTTAAACTCCAAATTCTTTAGCGCTTAATGGATGTGGGCTGTAGGAGACCCGAGTAAAGGTTTTCTCTTATTTCTAATTTATTAGTGTTTTCAAAATACACCATGGTTGTCTTCCACTCTGGAATGGCTGCTAAATACACACAGCCAACATTAAATAAACACATGAAGTCATTGCAGAGTTGGGAAGCATCAAAATCAAGTCCTCTGGGCAGGTATTTGCAGCAGGTCTTGTGACAAGCATCAGATCATGAGGGCAGAAAGCAATAAAAGGCAAGCCACTTCTCTTTCAGGGATTTTCAGATATAACTAGTCAAATACAAGAGAGCAATCATTTATCAAAAGCTTACTGTGTGTCAAACACTAAATTCATTTTGTTCAGAGTCAGTAGAACACAGAGATTTTTTCTTTTTTGAGTTTGGTATGAATGCAAACAGTAATTTTCCTCATATAGATGGGTGATTTAGGTAAGTTTGGTGACCTCCCTGGACAGCTCCTTTAATATTTACAAGGGGATTTTTCATTGAACATATTTCATAGAGCTTACTCCTAAGGCTTCTGACATACTAACTAGCACAAAACGAATGTTTCACAAGTCAATACTGAGAGCTGTGATAAATCAGCTTCTAATTAAGACTCTCATTATTCAAGGGTGATGAAGACAGGAGGCCTGAAAGCCCCCACTCCACACTAAAAACAAACAAAAACCCCCAAAAGCCGTAAAACAAGAAGCATTCATATTAGGGATCATGACTGGTATGATCAGTAAGTGGAGTATGGAACCCACACTTACCTGCCCCAGGGCGCCTGCAGGCACCCGCTGATTTACTGATTTCTGTGCCAGTGAGAGTCTTGAGAGGGTGGGGGTGGGGATAATGACTTGAGCTAACTTCAATTTGGGGGTTTTAACCCTTTGTGAATATGTCTGCCAACCTTCACCTCATGGCTCAAAGGGACAGGAGGTAGATCATAAAAGAAAAGGAGCCTGATTCTTTGATTAATCCAGGGGGCCTGAGGACTATAGCAGAGCAAAGGAGCAATACACGGAAGAGTGTCACAGCCAGTTCTTAATTATGAATTGACCCAGCTATCCTAATGGGGGTTTGTAAGCAGTGAGCTGGGTGTGCAGCTGATTTTATGTGTCATGTTGACTGCGTTGTGAACCACCCAGATTAAATATTATGTTTCTGGATGAGATCAGCGGACTCAGTAAAGAAGATTTCCCTCCCTACCATGTGTGGGTTTCATCAGATTCTTCATAATAAATAAATAGAATAATATCTATCTATATATCTGTCTGTATATATATGCATACATACATTTTTTTTCCTAGAGACCTCTGACTACCACACAGGATATGCTACTAAATACAGCAATAATGAATAACATACTATGAACATAACATAGAGCAAGGATTTGTCTCTTCCCACTTTGCAAGATGACTAAGTGGGCATCAATAGGCATAGAGGCCAAGGTCGGGCAACAGCAATCTGCTTCTACTTGGGAGGGAACCTCTGCAGACCAGCTGATTATATGGTCAGGTGAGTGGGCTCCCAGGGCAGAAGATGGCAGAGATACTGTATGGGGACCTGAGGAGGGGAGCTAATGCTGAGCCCAGAGGCTGTTTGAGGACGTCAATCCACACCTCCCATGTAGGAGCTGGAGCTATCTACCTCTGGGTGGAAGAAAGCACCTCCTCTGTATCACTGTGGGAAACATTACTTCATTAATCATAATAATAGAAGCTCTGTTTACTAAGCCTGTGCTAAATTGACAAATACCACGTCAGAAATGTTATAGAAGGCATGTCTATATCTTCCAACTAATAACTCCGCTATTGGCAACCCATTTTAAAGTGGAGGAAAATAAAACATAAGGAAAAGAGGTAACTCTGTCTATCATGCAGCTTAGGCTGTAATACAGATCCAACCTCTTCCCAAGCTTTCAGCCTTTCCATGATGTTATGGAGCTAGTTGGAGATGATAATAGGATGCTTGGGGGGGAAAACTCAAACACCAGAGACATACTGTGTCTCTAGTTCCCATGATCCAGTTCCATGTCCAGGGACGTTACAACCACATGCCTCCAAGAGAGGAATGGCAGCTGAGTCCATGAGACTATTTGATGTTGGATAGTCTGTTTGCTTTGGTCTATTACACTGGAAATAAAACAGTGGTCTGAAAAAAACATATGACTGATAATGCTTGTTTGAATAGGAGGGAAGATATGACTTATAAGCAAGACTCCCCACTAAATCAACCAACCAGACAGTAAGTTCTCCATGTTAATCATGACTAAATGGGAGTCCTGTTCATCTAAAACAGATTTAGAGATACATAAATTAGAGGCAGGCTGGTTGTATTCAAAAGCAATTAATGAATGAGAAAATGGGCTATTTGTCTCAGTCAAGTATAGCATCCCTGCCATTTCCAAGATGGTATAGTGATTAGAAAGCAACCTAGAAATACATATCATTGGATTTCCAGTTCAGCAAAATCAAGAAGGCTAGAAGTGGAAGTAGAATTCCAAACCCTATGCATATCCCACAGCACCGCTATATAACATTAGTATTAATAATACATGTAATAACAGCATCAATAATAGTAACACAATAAGAAGCTGAAGAAGAGGCAAAGGTGGGGAAAGAGGTGGAGGAAGTGGAAGAGAGTGCTTGTGACAACAATTTGATGAGCACTTTCAGCTTGTGCTGGACTAAGCTCTTTACAGAGATGACGGATTTAATCCTCTCTGGAGCGTGGAGAGTCTTTTTTAACTTCATGTTGAGGAAATAGACTCTGGAAGGTGAAGGTATGTGATTTTTCCCAAGTCACTCAGCATGTGAATGGCAGTCAGGATTTGGAACTTTCAACTGTGATATACTGAAGCCCAGAGTCTAATGTTAAATGTCAATCTCCTCAAGCATTGCTCTTAAAGACCCCAACTTCTGTTCTCAGGTAGTAGAAACTACTGGGCAAAGTCTCTCACTCCATTGCATTCCTCAACCATGCCCTGAGAAAATACTGCTAGCATCTTAGAACTGGACTTTTTTGTGATGGTTCTGTTTGTTTTGTTTTTTGATTCCCCTCTCTAAGACCCAGAGATAATTCACGACCTGTCCATCTTATGTGGTTGCTGGTAACATCAATTACATTAGACTAATGGAAGGCTGTATCATTTTAATTTTGTAAATAGTCATCATGTTACTCCTGTTATTTTTATTTCTCTAGTTTTCCTATGGAATCAAGGTTGACGTTGTGGAGCAACGTAAAAAATTCTCCCTTTTCACTTTCTTCTTCTCAAGGAGCTACAATGCTACTGTTGCTCATACACGTCACAATTTGTGTACTTAAGCAATGTGCTGCCACCAGATATATTTGCTATGGGAACAGTGCCTGCTGCTGCTCTCTCTCTCTCTCTGACATTAAGCAGGGAAGCACTCCTCTGTTTGGTTGCTTTCCCATCCTCAGTAATACCATGATGCATCTGTTCTTCTGAAAAATATTTTCAGTGTATCCTGGCCAGTAACAAGCACGTAATAATGGTACTCCTCTTCTCACTGCCCTCCCCAAGGACCAGCAATCCTGGAACTAAGATGGGCATGAGAGATGAAATGGAGGCAGAAGCAAGATTGAAGGAAAGGTTTTGATTTGTCTGTGTCATTAACCAACTGAAAAAACTAATTATCCAGTAAGCAGGGACTATGGCATTTTGTTGACTGTATTAGTGTCTGGCAGAGAGGAGGAGGAGTCTGTTATAAGTACTTGATGAACCCATAAATCTAAATAAGAGTAGTTAATGTATAGGAAGTACATTCAATGGGCAAGACATTGTCCTAAGCATTTTACATGAGGTTTTATTTTTTATTTATTTATTTTTTTTTCAGGGAAAGGTACAGGTAGGAATGAAGGCACGCAGACAGACAGGAAGGAAGAGAAACGAGGGAGAAGCATTTCTTTTAACCAGATATTTTGGTTGTTCCCCTGGCCTTGGATCATGAATCTGGGTCCTTAGAATGTATGTGGACTATGCCAATCAGAGGTCGTGGACTTAACTGCTATGTCACCAGGATATGTCTATAAGCAGTTTATTTTATTCCTTCAGTTTTTATGTTTTCCATTTTAAAGATTCAGAGGTGGAAACTTAGAGACTTACTCAAGATCATGTGTCAGTGAGGAATTTGAATCCAGGCTGAGTGTAGCTTTTTCCTTTAAACACTGGGCTATTCCACCTTTCCAGAGGAAACTCTGAAACTTTACAAAGGAAATGGGGTTCTGACACTGTCATATAACTCATCTAAGGCACTTTATGGCTTCAAAGATACCCGCGGGTAGCTGTTTCCTAGAATCGAAGACACATATGCCATGAGAAGGGAGAAGGAGGAAAAGCATAGCTTTATAGGGAAAACCTTTTCCTTTGAATGCATATGTGCATTGCTGAATTTCCTCTGTTATCAGAGGCTTTGCCAAAGGGAAAATGAAGTCTGCAGGGAGACATGGAAGGGAAGGCAGATTCCAGAACTTTCGAAGATGACTCATCACCTGCACAATCCAAAGGGGGTGCTCGGAGAGACCCACAGGGATTAGGTTATAGTAACATTGATTCTAAGGCCACTGGGCTGCCTCTAAGAGAGTTGATTTTGCATCAATTCAAGTTTATGATGAGTGAATTCAAAAAATGTTTTAAGACCAATGTCACCTATGATGTATGGGCGTGGGGAAGTCAAGGACAGCACTTTTTACCTGGTTGTAATATCACTCTGTGGTTCAGGAAGAAAGGTTGTTTTCATATTGTTTAGAAAAAGAGTGTTTACTAAGGATATATTAACTAGGTAAAAGTGGTGAGAAGATGTTTCAGACATATTAGCTGTGTGAACACAAGAACTTAAAAAATGAGGTACCACTGTGGTGGTGGAAGTAGAGAGAAAATCAAACAGTGGGTATATCCAATTTCCCATCTGTAACCTAGGATACCATTTCTTCTTCAATTCAAACCGTGGAGCCCTTCCATGAAGTCTTTTCTGATCTACCATGACACCTGATTTTTCTAACTCCAGACATTCTAAGACCCTGTACTCTAAATGACATTCAAAGTCTATTGTAATATATCGTGCATTGATTTGGGGCTTGGATATGGTTCTCTCATTACCAGGGATGTGTGATGCTTTAAGAGTGAGAGCTATATTTGATATATCTTTTTATTCTATATTATGTAAGAAGGGAACCATGGTGTTGCTAAATAAGCATGTATCTAGATTCACACTATCAAGTCCCAAATGTTGCTATGCCATATTCTTGCATAATTTTGAGCAAGTCAGAAAGAAATCTCACTTGTAGATTTCTTATTCTGTGACTATGTGTCTATGCCAAATATTACCTTCTAGAAAACTGGGTGCTGAAGTCACTAAATCTAGGCTAGGTGAGATTTCTTAGACTCCAAACATGGCCAGGGGATAGCATGACATTTTCCTATTGGAGCAACTCTTTAAAATTGAGAGAACCATCACAGCAAAAGCATCTTACGGAAAAGCCCATTCAACAATTTGGAATATTAGAAAGCTAATAAAAAGTCAACAAGAATAAGTCAGAGATTGCAGAGTCTTGGCTAAAGAACGGCCAGAAAAAACCTAGAACAGTGCTCTGATGGGAGTTTTGCTGTGATGGTTTTGAGGAAAAGTACAGATGAGTTCTGCATGCTGAGTGTATCATATTTTCACTGTCACTTAACAGGGAGCTTTGTCTTCCTCATCTGCACAAGAGAATGAGGGAGAATACCTGCCTTTCTGCATTGCTGTGGAAATTGAAAGTAGTAATGGTAGCACTGAGTAAACACCTAAGAATATTTCTCTTCTCCTCACAACCTAAAAGTTATTTATGCTCAAAGGATGTTCACTGAACTCATGAGTATATAAATAAAGAAGTTCATGAATATATGATGGGGTCTTGGGTACTGTTTCTTGACTTTTGTCTTAAAATTCGTTTTTCCAGATTCTGTCTAAGAATTGATGTATTTCTTAATTGCTTGCCAGGAACAGAAAGGTTAATTTTTGCTCCTGTTTGTGCTGGTAACTGAGACTTAGGAAAAGGTAGCAAAGAACATCTTGACAGAGCAAGGCTTGAGGTTTATGACAATCGATTTAGCTACAAGTATTATTTGGGCAGAAATTATCTGACAGGCCATTGGTAAATATGGATATAATGCAAATAAAGTATAAAAGTTGTGTTAGTGCATACACAATTTTTTTCAATATGGGAAATTTTTTACCCACTAAAGGCAACTTATTTCAAAATTAAGGGAGATATTTGAGAAATTAAATATCTATAGGATAAAAATTCTTTAGCCTAAGAAATGTCTTTATTCCAAGAAAGGACTCATTTAATGACTTCCAGACTGCAAGATTTCCAGGGTGAACCTAATAGGGGAGGACATGTGTGCAGCTGAAGAATTGCATGGGCATTTCCTCCTAAATTGAAATAATGCATAAATAAATAAAGTTACATCTTGGATCAGATGCTTAATTTTTGCTCATTGTATTATCAGTTAGAAGTACATGATCTGCAAGGAACTAAATATACACGAATTTTGAAGTCCCATGTTTAAGGATACAATGATTGGAGTACTCAAATATTTTAAAAGCATTTTGAACTAAATAAAAATGAAAGCACAACTTACCAAAATTTCTGGGATGCAGAGAAATTTACCTGCACAATTTTTCCCAATTAGGATAGTCATTGCTTTATTTTAGTGTTCTGCTTAGAGAGTTTCATGAATTTTGAGTTAACTTTCTCTAATGTGATTTTTTTTCCACAATTTTGTCATTTTAAGTGAATAATTTCATCAAGAATGAGTCTTCTTCAGGAATATAGATGTATTGTCATAGAAGGAATATTGTGGGTACTATGAGGTAAACGTCAAGGATCACAGAACTGGTGTCTTCTGTGGAGTTTTACATGATTAGGATTCCTTCTAAGAAATTCCAAATTAGTGACCAGAATGATCAAACTGAGAAACATATCAAGGAGAGTTTTAATGTGAGGCCAGATCATGGGGTCAGAGTAGCAGTGGGACTAGATATCAAAGCAGGATCAATAAGAAATATGAAGAAGTAGAAATTTCAGGAGCCATGGTGAATTAAAAGAGTCTCTGCCAACATAGGTTTCATGCAATGAGTTGCCTTCACACCCTGAAAACTCACACATTAAAACCTTAAAGCCCTAAGTGGCTTTACTTAGAGATAGGACCTTTAAGGAGGTGAAGTTAAATGGAGTCGTAGGATGGTACCCTTATAGGAAGAGTAAGAGACATTCATTCTGTCTGTAGCCCCCCGGCCCCATCTCCGCATACATACACAAGAAAGGCATGGTTAGGATAGAGCAAGAAGCAAGAAGGTGGCTTTATAAAAATCAGGAAGCAATCACCACCAGAAATGAACTCTTCTTTCATCTTGATCTTGGAATTCTTGTCCCCAGAACTGTGAGAAAATAAATTATATTATTCACTATCTTCTCTTTCAGAGTATAGAGGCAGAGCAAATATTTCTTAACTCATTCTAGGAGGCCATTACCCTAAAACTCAAATCACACAAAGACACTTGAAATCTATAAGCCAAAATTACCTTTCTGATAAACATGTTTGCAAAATTCCTCAACAAAATATTAGCAAATAAAATCAATAATGTATAGAAAAAATATAAATTATATAAATTATATAAATATCTGGTATTTATCTCAGATAAAACTGACTCTACAATCAAAAATTAATATAATTCATCACATTAACAAGTTATAATATGATCATATCAATAGATGCAGAGAAAGGTTTTGACAAAACCCAAGACTCACTCATAACAGAAACTGTCAATAAACTAAGAATCAAGGGAAATTCAGTTTGATTTAAATACCTACCTACAAATAGCATGAAATAAAGAGTATACTTGATGAGAAACTAATAGCTTTCACATTAAGGTCAGGAAGAAGGCAAGGAAATCTCTTCTGTTCAGTGTTTTCAATAGCATAATGGAAGGTCAAGCTAATATAACTAAGCAAGAAAAAGAAAGAAATGACATGCAGATTGAGAAGGAAACAATAAAACTGACTTTGTTCACAAAAGATATGACTATCTATATAAAAAATCCAAAAGAATAGACAAAATCACTCCTAGAATAAATAAGTGATCATAGCAAGATTGCAAGATAGAAGGTAATAAATAAAAGTCAGACACTTTCCTACATGCCAGCAATGAAACTATTGGAATTTAAAATTAGAAATATAACAGCATTTGCATCAGAACCCCCAAAATAAAACACTTCAGTGTAAATCTAACAAAATATGTACTAGATCTATATGATGAAATCTACAGAATTCTGATGAATGAAATCAAATATCTAAATAAATGGAGAGATAGTCCATGTTCATGGATAGGAAAGCTTAATAGTATCAAGGTATAAGTTCTTCCCAATTGGATCTATAGATTCAGTGTATTCGAATCAAAATCCTATGTTATTTTGTGACTCTCAACAAGTGGATTCTAAAGTTGATGTGGAGAAGTAGCAACCTTAGAAGTGCCTACACGATTGAACAAGCACAGAGTTGGATTGCTGATGCTACCAACTTTAAGAACATTACATGTGTTGTAAGAGTAGTCATAGCCATTAAGTACACTGCCTGTAACCTAGTGCAGTTCATTCCCATTCATCCTAACGACCAGGGTTTGAGTCCCAGGGTTGGGCAGCAGGAAGGACAAACAACATCTACAACTAAACAAAAAAAATAAATAAAATGCTTCTTCATCCTCTCTCTTCCTGCCTGCCTGCTTGCCTTCACTCTTGCCTGTACCTTTCCTTTAAAGATATAAAAACTACTATAAAGCTATGGTCATCAAACAGTGTGGTGCTGGCAAAAGAAACAAAAAATTCATCAATGCAGCAGAACAGAGAGCGTAGAAATAGACACACACAAAAACAGTCAACTGATCTTTGGCAAAGGAGCAAATGTAGGACAATGGAGCAAAGCTAGTCTCTTCAACAAATGGTACTGGAACAACTGGACATCCACATACAAAACATTTTTAAGAATTAAAAATAAAAATGTCAGTAAATAAATGGAGTCAACTATCTTACACCCTTCACAAATATTAACTCAACATGGATAACAGAGCTAAAAATAAAATGAAAAAACCATAGAACTCCCAGGAGAAAATGTAAATGACCTTGAATTTGGTGAATTCGTAGGTCAATATTCAATGCATGATATAAGAAAGAAATAATGATATGCTATGCTTCTCTCTCTTTTTTTGTTTTTTAAGGACAGGTGCAGTTAGGAATGATGGCAAGTAAGCAGGCAGGCAGGAAGATAAAGGAGGAGGAAGCATCTTTATTTTATTTTTATTTAGTTGTTCACATTGGGTGTTTTTCCCTGGACCCAGAACTCAAACCCAGGGGTATGTGCCTGGCTCCTTTGGAAGCAGCTGACCTAACTGCTGCTCCACCAGGGCATGCATTGAGTACCTGAACTGTAAAGATAGCATCAAGAGACTGAAAAGACAAATCTCACTCTAAGAGTAATTATTTGTAAGAGACACATCCGATAAGGACTGTTATCCAAAATATATAAACAGCACTTAAAACTCAATTATTAAAATAGTTGGTTAATAAATAGGTCAAAGACCTAACAGATACCTCATGAAAGGAATATACAGATAGCAAATAAGCTTATGAAAAAATATCCCATGTTATATGTCATATTATGTGTTATCAGGAGAATGAAAATTAAAACAACTGTGAGAAACCACTACACATTTATCAGAATGCCATGGTAGCCTGAATCCAGAGGACCAACAACTACAAAGCAGTTGAAGATGTGATCCCCAAGGACTCTGATTTGTTGCTGGTGGTTATGTAAAATGGTACAGCCACTTTGGAATACAATATTGACAGTCAATACTGCAGAAGTAAATATATACTTACCATACAATGTTAGTGGCATCCTTCTTGGTATTTAACCAAATGCAGTAAAAACATATGCCCAGATGAAGGCCTGCACAAAGATATTGATAGCATCTTCATTCGTAGACATTGCCAAGACTTGGAAGCCACCAAGATATCCTTTAGCAGGTGAATAGATAAATAAATTTTTGCAAATTTAGACAGTAGACTATTCATCGGTACTAAAAAGAAATGAGCTATCGAACCATGAAAAAGTTGGAAGAAACAAGTGCATCTGACAGTGAAATAAGCCAATCTAAAAGGGTTAAATATTATATGTCATTATAACTATGTGACATTCTTGAAAAGGCAAAACTATAGCAGCAGTAGATGGTTCCATGGTTACCAGGGGTTGAATGGGGTAGGAAGACCGGGAGCACAAGGAATTTTTAGGGAAGCGATAATGCTCTGTATGATACTTTAACGGTGAGTATGTCATTATACATTTGTCTAAAACCAATGAATCTACAACAGCAAGTGTAAACCGTGGGGTAGATTGCATAGGCTCAATGATTCCTCAGCCGCCACAAGTACACCATCCGGTTGAGGGCTGCAGATGATGGAGGAGGTTATGTATGGGGGTGGGGGGTAGGTAGGAAATCTCTCCACCTTCCCTTCAGCTTTATTGTGAACCTCAAACCAATTTGAAAAAAAAAAAAAAAAGAACAGAATGTGTTTTGAATAGTGAATATTTAGCCTACGTGTCACATTTCTGATGTGTGATGATACTGACTCAAGTATCCATAGAATTCATACCTTTTTCTTTTTAGCGACCTATGGACATTTTCAGACCAATGTGCCAAAGAACACTTTAACCGTAAATGTTCAAAAGTGTTCTATACTATTCTAAAGTAATTCCACATGGGAAATGTCCTTAGAGAACTGAGAAAAAAAGTCTTAGAAGAGGTTTTGGCCTGTACTTGTGGGACACAGTTGATGTCCTCTACATGCCTTTTAACCAAATGTGACATTATCTGAATATTCATTAGCTAGGTCTTTAATATTCAAGCATGTAGAGGGATAAGGAGCTCAATAACTGCATTGAGTACCTGAAGTGTAAATGTACTGTTTTCAGCAGGTTGTTGTCCCCTAGCAGCTTGAGGTGGTTTGAAATGAAATTGAGCAGGAGGTGTTAAACCAAAGCACTCTGTTGAAAGATTGCATTTTTCATTTTACTCTCCCAAGTGCCTCAGTAGATAAATACCAGCTGATTACAAATGAATGGAGTGACACCCTGAACAGAGTTTGGAGGATTGATGAATATGTCTCAGAAAGCCAAATCAAATATCACGTAAGTGGCTCCTGTAGGGGAAAAAAAAAATTCTCCTGGCCAATTTCCCATGAGTTCTTTATGTTGCTTCTCTATGGCCCCATCCAGGTCTTAGTTTTTCTGTAGGTTGCTGCAGTTGAGACACCCTCGCAGTGCCCTGACTCTATCACACCTTCATATGGTAAGCAAACGCTGCAGAACTCTGACCTCTGACTTCACATCAGGTTTAAGGCAGGAAGGGAGAAACAGATGAGAAAGATGTGGGTCAGATCTCCAAGACCTTAAATTGTAGTCTCCAAACAGGCCTGTGCGATGAGCACAAGAGAGAGAGACGGAGGAGTCAGACATTCTTCTTTGCCTTTTGGAATCAGAACTATACTTTGAATTCAGACTCCTTTCTCTAGAAGGTGAGTGTCCTGCAAAAAGTTATTTACTTCCTTTAGAATTCAGTTTCGTTTGCTTCCAAAAGCTGATTGCACTTAGCAATATTATTAAGCACCAGGCAGAGGAGAGACACTCAATAAAATCTTGGTCGTATTTCCTGTCCAGGTGGAAGAATCCAGGGCTGCCCGTCTGACAAAGTTCCAGAGGAGCAGCTTCTTCCATTACCCAGTGAGCTTCCCATTGCTACATCCTCTGCTATTTGTTATTTCACCACTGAGCTTTCCTGACTTTCCATGTCACTAGAGGTGGAACTTAAAAGAAACACTGGCACTCCTTGGGTGGTTTCCAGAGAAGGAAAACCATCCCCAAATTTTAGAAGACCTGGGCTCTCAGCTGTCATCGCTCCCTGCTGGCCATCTCAAGCTGGACTTGGGTTTCCAAACTTCTCATGACGATCCTAGAAACACAACTGTGTGTGAACTAGGTGTATCTGAAGCTTCTGGCTGGCAGAAAGACAGGGTCAGGTGAAAGTAGGTCCTGGGGCTATAGGAGGTGTCATTCAGACCTCAAATCAGACACAAATCCTGCCTCCTTTCCCAATTCCAGGGTAGAGCCGATGATTGTCTCTGTACTAGCATCGCTGGAACAGAATCAGAGACAGAATGATCCCCTTTTCCCAAGATTTCCAAGTCCTACTCCTTGAGACCTGTTAATAGTTTAGCTCATAAAGTCAATGGAAATTAAAGGCTAAGAAACTGACCTCAAAATAGGGAAATTATCCTGGATTATCTAGCTTGGACAAACATTGTCACAAGGCTGCTTACAGGCAGAAGAATACAGAGATGTGACTAAGAAGACAGGCACAAAAAAGCTAACAGTGGTGGCTTTGAAGATGGAAGGGAGCCATAAGCTAAGAAATGTGGGCAACATCTAGAAGCTGAAAAGGCAAAAAAGAAAAAGCATTCTCCCTCTTGAACCTCCAGAAAGGAACCCGAAACCATAATTTTAATCCATTTTAGTTTCTGACCTCCAGAACTCCAAGATGATGCATTTGTATTGTTTGAAGCCACCAAATTTCTGTGGTGATTTGTTATAGCAGACATGGGAAAAAAACTGCAAAGTGAAACCACAGACTGGAGCAAGATGGTATAATTTACTAGACCCTCAGCTGGAGTCTCGTGAATAATTCACCTGCTGGGAAGTCACTGGTTTCCCTGACAAAACACTCACAGAGTGAAACCAAGCCTACATCAATAACTATTGCTAATCTATGAATTGTTATTATTTTTTTCCGTTTATTAGAACAAATGTTTAAAGCACAGCTATCTCTAGCAGCAAGCCAATTCCAGCTTATATGAGCCTGCACTCTTGTTTATAATAGAACTTTTATCAGGGAATAGGTCACTTTTCCCTATAATGTCCCATCTTCGCTGAAAATAAAAATCATCCACACATCCCCAGAAACTTGAATCTATACTTTTCTATTTGCATAGGATATTTTTCATGACTTCAGATAACAAAATGTAGTTGTTAAAAACAAATAATAAAAGAGGTTGTTATTTGTTGAGCACTTATTTGTCTGGTCCAATGTTGTAAAATACTTTTCAAGCATTATTCCATTTAGGCATGCATATAACTCAAAGCTAGATGCAATTTTTTGTAATATATTATCGATAAGATTCTAAGATGTACAAAACCATTAGAGAAAAAAGTAGCGGGAAGAAAGTGTGACTAAATCCTAAGTTTGCACTCACTCTCATTTTTATTTTATACTCATATAAAGCAAATATATATGTGTGTATATATATATATATATATTTCAAAATTATTAACCATAAAATGTGACACTCTGAGGTGTCTGATGAAGAGCAAATACATATTTTGTTCACATTCAGATTCAGGTAAATGATACTTTAGTAAAAAGACATCTAAAATTTATGAAAGAAAAATTTTGATTCATTAAGCAAAAATTGCTGTAAATTTTGTAGAGAACAAGTGCTCCTAAATTAATATAAAACAGACTTTGCCTCCCAAAACGTTCACTTAAAGTAAAACTTCTGAAAAGCTGGCATAATAATACTTCTTATAAGTCAAGGTGTCAGTTAAGATTAGATTTGACTTTGGAAATGAAAAACACTTTGTGAACTCTCAAGTGTTTTCTATATGTATTGGCTGCTTAATATTTCTAAAAAGAAACTACTGATAGCAAAACACATTTCTGTAGTTCTTGGGATGTCTAAAGGTCTTCAACATATGCTTTGTTTTTTAATATACTTCCTCACAATGAGCTAGGCAGGTATTCTTCAAAAATGAAAAACGGGTCTCAAACTTCAAGCTTCTTCGAAAAACCCTTGCCAAGGACAGCTTTGTCATTATCATATGAAAATACAGGACACCAAACATGGTTGAGACATGAATTTTTCCCCAAGCAGCTCATCATCTACTGGGAACAAACAGAGCATAAATAATTCCAGTATGATGGAGTAACTGATAAAATTAAAGGGCTTTGCCCAATACCACACAGTGATATTAACTACAGTTCCCAATTTACTGGCTTCTAATTCAGTCTCTCTCTCTCTCTCTCTCTCTCTCTCTCTCTCTCTCTCTCTCTCTCCCCACACATACCCTTCAGGCCTTCCTCTTCGTATTATCTTGATCTTGACTCTCAGCTATATAAATACAAGCCCATCGTGGACAGAGATGTTTCTTGTCCAATCATAGTGTCTAAAGCAGTCTTAGGAGAAATAAAATTAGTTAAGATTGAGCTAAGTCTTCTATTTTTCTTCACACCCATTATGCCGGGCACTTAGCAGGCGCTGTACAGGAACAGACTCATTCATTCATTTAGAAAGCACTCACTCATTGGGCATCTACTGTGTTCTAGGTAATGTACTAAGCACTGGCAATGCAAACAGAGCATCGCAAATTATAGTAGTTATTATCTATAGTATATTTATTATCACCATGTAATCTTGTAAATATTTTGATCGAACTACTTAATTTAATTCAAATAAGAAATACAATATTATTGTCATGTTCAGAAAAGGAAAACGAAAAAAAATTAGGTTATTTGCACAAGGCAGTTAATGAGTGGGTAAGCCACAGTTCAAACACAAGATCCAAATGAGGAACCACTGTACTAATCCCTGAGTAATCTAGTGATGCTCTGTGACCCACTGGTGTATCTCAAGGACCTTTCTAATATGTCAAGAATGGATCCAAATATCCCAGATTTATTAATCTATTATAAATGCATCAAGAGGAGTTAACTGTGTAGTATTTTTAAATCTTGAGCTGAGCTAAGAAAAACTGGAGAGACACTGACAGAGAGAGAGAGGGAGAAAGAAATAATGTAAAGAGACATCACTAGTGCCATGTTTTCATTGATCTCATCGAGCTCTGTGGAAACTTGTAGACATTGTCCCAGGACACTGCGATGTCCTGTGACGTGAGGTTTAAAGGCCTCTAGAAGTTAGAATACCTGAGAGGGAAGCAGTAGGGTGGGAAGGGGTGTGCTTCAGAGGAGAGATGAGAACACAGAAACACAAGCAAAATATGAGAGAATATATAAGACCAGATATCACTTTCAGTTTTTTTTGTTTAAAATTGCTGAAATAAAAGAAAGGAGTGATCTACAGGACAAATAAAAAGAATGATAGAGGGAAGAAATTCAGATTTTTCAGCAGCCACAGACCTCTTTCAGAGCCTTGAAAATCTGTACTATTATTTAGCAGTTATTTTTTCCCAGTTTTACTGATATGATTGACATATAACTTCATATATATCTAAGGTATGCACATAAAATTTGATATAGGCATATTACAGAATGATTTTTACAATAAGGTTATACAGCTCTCAGTTCACATAGTTCTAAACTGTTGTATGTATTGAGTATTTTAAAAAAATTCTCTTAGCCACTTCCAAGTGTGTATAACACAGCGGTTAGTCAGAGTCACTGCGCTCGGTGTCACACCCCAAAGCTTGCCCATCCAAGAACTGGATGTCTGTGCCCTTTGACCAGCTTCACCTACCACCCTTAACCACACCCTAGGAAACCACTAGTCTGCTATGTTTCTATGAAGTCAGCTAGTTTTAGTTTCCAAATATAAGTGAGATCACACAGCCTTATCTCTCTTGCCCCTTTTAGCATAAATGGTCAAGAAGCAGTGAAAAGGCGCTCAACATCCTCCATAGTTATCAGGTAAATGCAAATCAAAACCACAAAGAAATATGGCCTCACACCTCCCAGAATGCTGTTATTGAAAAAGTAAAAGATAACAAGTACTGGTGAGAACGTGGAGAAAACAGAACCCCTTGCAAAGCTGGTGAGAATGTAAATTGGTGCAGCCACTATGGAGAACTCAGGGAAGCTTCCTCAAAAAAATTCAAAATAGACCTACCATTTTGCTCAGCAATTCTGCTTCTGGGTATGCATTATCTGAAGAAAATAGGATCACTTTGTTGAAGCCATGTTGGCAGTTCTTAAAACCGGAAGGCCTAGTCCCAGATGGGGTGTGAGAGTCCTGTGCCTGCTACATTTTAATACTGTGATGACCCCAAATTGTACAATAATATATTTGCTGTTAGAGCTTATGTTTTAAGCTTATTTTTTGGTATCTATTACAAATTTTCAGCAACTTCACACAAATTGCTACGCAATAGGTGAGATAATTTAGCACCGTTCTCCGTGGAATCATATTTGTTGGAGACTCATTCCGTGATAGACCCTGTACGCAGTGTTGCATAAACATTCCTTCACTGAGACCATGACACAACCTTGTGACGTACGAGATGATATCCAGAGACAGTGGTATGATCACACCGTTAGAGATGCGAAACTTTAGATTCAGAGAATAATGATGCTGAACACATTTTTGTTACGTTCCCCCAAATATTTGGGAGTCTTGGGGGTTAGGTGTGGGGTGTAGAAAGGAGTGACCCAGAGAAACACTCTGAAAGAGTTCATTCTGGACCTTCCCAGGTGGGCTGGCTCAGTGAAGGAGAAAACCAGCGCTGGTGGGAAGGACTCAGCTATTTACAGCGGGTGGAGGCAGCATGGACTTGCAGATTCAGGGCAGGCACTGCTGCCTTCACTCAGGTAGACGTTCATTGACGTGAACGCAGACACGAGTCAAAACAGTGAGGATCCTTATCAGAGAGACTGAGAAGAGTACCCAGGACCTGCCTCTGCAGCCTGAGGAAACTCTGAGACAGGGCAATGCTACACACAGAGCTCCTAGCCCAAAATGAATTACCCATGCCTTTTCTGGGGGCACCTCATCCTACCAGCTTTTATGCATTTTACTAGCTAGTCTCTTTTGAGAAGAGTGCTTCTAAGACAAAATTCAGTAATTCTATAGAAATTTTATGTGTAGTCAGATTAATATTCTTGGTAATTTATATAAAATCCAATTTTTCCATTTTTAAAATTTGTAGTAGGTGCTTTTTTTTTTTTTTTTTTTGAGGTTTAAGCAGTCTTTGCCAACTAGGAGATAGTTACAATGATTCTCTGGTGTCTATGTTTTATTCAAGAAGCTTCGGTTTTCATATTCATATGTAGGTCCAGGACTAGTCTCAAATGAGCTGTCAGACGTGGTACAGGATGGGAGGTCATATTAGTTTCCTAGGATTGCGGTGGCCAACTACCACAGACTGCATGACTTAAAACAACAGAAGGTGACTTTTGTACAGTTCTGGAGACTAGAAGTCCAAAATCAAGGACTTGGCTTGATCAAGGACTCTCTGAAGACTCTAGATGAGGAGCTTTCCTCACTTCCTCAGGTTCGGGGGGCTCAGGTAGTTCTTTACTTGTGGCGACAAAACTCCAGGCCCTGCCTTCATCTTCACATGGCTCACCTTTCCATCTTTCCCTTCCTATTTCTCTGATAAAGAGGCTTGGTGTCCTGAATTGTCTTAATGCATGATTCTTAATTTAATTTCATCTGCAATGAACCCTTTTCCAAATAAGATCATGTTCAGAAATTCTAGGTGAGCTTATTCTTTGGAGGCTCACTGCTCAGCCCCCTGTCGAGGTTAGGTTTCCTTTTAAAATATGGATAGACCATTGTTCATTAAAATAGGGATATAGAATTTTTCACTAAATTCTGGACACACCATTGCACTGGCAGGATTGTTGAAAACACCATCCTTTCTCAAATGAACTTCATCAGTACCATTGTTGAAAATCAACCGGCGGTACTTTTGTTGGCCTTTTTCCCTATTCCATTGAGTAAATCTATCCTTAACGAATATGCACCTTCACAAATGTGTTATAATTTTATAGCAATTCTTGAAATCCAGTGTTTAAGTCCTCTAATTGCGTTCCCTTTTGTCTCCCACAAAGTCTTACTAATTTAGGCCCTCTGATTTTCTAAGAATTCTAGACTGGTCATTGTAAGGTTTTTCTGGGCTCCGCGAGGAGAAAAAGTTCAATCAGACAAAAAGCAGAATAGTCAGGGCTTTATTGGACTTTGCCACCCAGGCGAAACTCCCAAGTCCGCAAAACCTGCCTGGGGAAGTCGCGCCAGAACAAAGGGGGACCTGCTCTTTAAGCAGAGGAATTTCGCGGGCTTCCCATGTCGCGATTGGGGATCGGCCCTGTGAATCCAGGTGTGGGGGTCGCATCCCTTATTCTGATGTCATCCACCTTTTTCCCGGGCTTGGCCGCGGGGCATGCCCAATGGGCATGCCCGCTGTCCCGTCTTTCTGAGCCAGCCTAACAGTCATTTGCTAACATTCCTCTCTCCCTATGACCCTTGCTCCCCCAGATGCTATGATTTTGATTGACAGTGCAGCTTAATAATTTTAATGTTTTGATCTTTGAACATAGTGTATCTTTCCATTAATTTATATTTTTCTTCATTTTTCTCAGGAATTTTTGTAATTTTACAAATAATACAGAACCCTCGATATTTTATTAACTTTGTTTTTAGGTATGTTACTTTTTATGCAATAATAAATAATACTCTTAAATTGTTGCTAACACATAGAAATAATCATATAAATATTCAATGAATGTTATGTGTGAGTAAAGAAAGTTTGATTTAATTTCATCTCAAGTGAAATGCTTTAATTTATTTTTCCTTTCATTCTTTTTTGCCTTATTGCTTTAACCAGAGCATCCAATATAATGTCGACTAGAGGTAATGATAATAGTAAGCCTTACGATGTTCTCAAATTTAGGTGAAAGCATTTAGTTTTGGACTACAGCGTCTAATGTTATTTCTAGGACTCATTGTGTCTTGTTATTCTTCACCAGATTTTAAAAAGCCCTCAATATTCATGCTTTCCTGAGAAACAGCCAGGTCTTCGTAGGTCCACCCTGCTCTATGTATGGTTGCTCAGGAAGGGCGTAACCTTGAACAGTCAGGGTAGACACTGGAGGTGGTCTGCTGACATCATTCCCAGTAGCTTGGCAGAAAGTCCTTCCTTAAAGGGAATTCTGGGTGATGCACCTCTGTGTCTTCCACAGATATCCAAGATGGCTGCGTGTGAGTGACCACCATGATTCACATGCCCAGTCTTTTGATAAAAGTTAAAGTGTATCAGAGTGGCAGTTTCACCAGTACTGCAAAAGAGATAAAAAAATAAAAGCCTCAAAAAGGAAGTGAGATTATGTTATCAGATAACAGGTGAGTGTGTGTGTGTATGTGTGTGTATGTGTGTCCATTTTCCTATTTCTCTCTCATTTTCTAATTGAGGGAAAGTTGATTCTGCCCTTATTAGTCTACTTTTCTTTGAATAAGCTCACAAATATGCTTTATTGATTAGGTTAATAACATTTGTTCAAAATATTCAGTGACCTTCCTTGCAGGTGGATGGTGTTTGCTCCTTCATAGGAAACCCCATGCCGGTGCATGACTTGCTTTGGCCAATGAAATGTAAGTGGAAGCATCAAGTGCTACTTCTAAGCAAAAGCTCTAAGAGGAGTTTGTGGTTCTGCCGTGCTCTGCCCTTAACAAACCTGACTTTGTCCAAATAGGTGCTGACGAACCTGGAGTCCAGAGTGAAACCGTGGAACAGAGAAGCAGGTCACCTACAGTCGAGAAGCAGGCTGAGTGTTGAGGTACATGGCTCTGAGGATAGAGCTCCCCAAGATGCCCGGAGCAGAATTTCCCAATCCATGTCAAAGTGACACTTTGACAAGTGGATTATTTCAAGCTGAAGTCGACCCAGACCCTGCAGACTCACAAGAAGCTTAGACTAAGGAAAATTAGAGCTATGACTCCAAAGTAGGGTATTTACCCTAAGTGATCTTTCAGTGGGAGCTACCTACTACTGGGCTGGACAAACACCTCACACAGATTATCTGGCCTTTGCCATGTGAGTACTCTTTTCTCTCCCATTTTTCCTCATCGACCTGGGAATCTTTTTCAGTGTGAATTCTCCATACATATATAATGAAAATTTTTCTCTTCTACTAACCCTTTTGACATTCATTCAATTAGTCCTATCAGAACACAGGAGGAGGCGCAGTTCTGCCCTTCTCCAGCAGCTTGCATTCAAGTTCATGACGTTCCCAGTCCTGACTGGGTGAACTTTGGTGAACTTGAAACAAGAATTTACATCCTACTTACATCTTGTTGGGTGTCCCTTTCAGTCTGAGGGTCTCAAACTCAAAGAACTCTGGGAACTGTCAGGTCATTTTCCATTATGCCAAAAGTAGTGATAGTTTATTAGAGAGAGCTAATGCCTGAGGAGAAAAGAAAGTAAATGACCCTGGTTAAATATACTCCAATTCAAATGCTTTTAAAAATCTGATGAAATCAATCCTGGGCCACCACTTGTCCCTTCCAGTTACACCAAGTTGGCCGCTCAGTGTGGCCCAGGGTGACAATTCCTATAAGCTTATGGGGATTAGTTCTTAATAGACTGGAGTCTGGATTCCAAGCAACCAGTCAGGTTCTTTCTCTAAGGAGATCAGTGTTAATGAAGACCATTGTACTTAACCACAAAGAAGGGAATTTAAACCATTCCAATATCATTTCATAAAAAAACGTTTCAAAAATTTTATTATTTATTCTAAGAAAAATAAACAAATAGATTTTCTCCAGGAGAAAACATGCCCCGACATCTGACTTCCTTTCATCCATCCTGAAATCCTTATCTGAAACAACTTAAATCAGCAGAGAAGCACTAAACTCCTCTTTAGAACTAATCTGTTCAGCAATGACACAGAAGAATGCAGACCGAATAGTAAGTCTGAGCAGATTCCCTGGGACTGGAGCCTTTGAAAGGACAGAGGAACTGCTTCCCTCAACATAAAAGGGAATGGAATACATTTGCTCTGTTTTCCACCCTGTTCTGAAATATGAGAAACATTTTAAACTAGTTCCTTAAGAATCCCAACGACTAAACTATTTCTGACCCCCACACCCATCTCTCTTGGTGGAAATCAGATTACACCCTCCCAGTGATTTCTCAGAAGAAAAAAATCAAAGCATCTGACTCCGGAAATATTCAAAATAGTCTCCTTTCCTCAGAGCGCACTGGTAGCTGTGTAGATCCGACGGCGCTGTGGGAATGTGAGTTCACATCCTGGTATTGCTAAGCAGATGACATCACTCTGATTTTCCATAAAGACTTGTTCCATATGTGCTGCCGCTGAGCAAAACACACATGTGTGGCGACCGTAGATGAAATATGCATGCAATGCAAACCCAGGCCAATTTCAATTCTTAGAAAAAGCAGTAATAGTATTTCAACAGTATTGATAAAATAACATTTTCTCTACTGAATTGAAAAATCACTCTCAGGACCGCATGGAATCAATTTTCCCAAATAGTTCACAAAACCATCGTTAAGTTCCCGGAACGTGATAGTTTAAGTTTTATGTTTAGGAGGCATTAGATAGAACAGAAATAATAGGAATGTTTTTTTCAATGTTTATAACATGTGGGGCACTTGCCTTCCAGTGGTGGCCTGCTTCTCCTCTTAGAGAGGACAAGAGCAGAGCTAAGAGAGGTTAAGAAAAGCATGCAATCCCGATGATAATACAGGATCCTGTTTTTCCTCACTGGTAAATCTGACATCAAAGGGAGACCCTTCTCCCCCAGCTCATCAGAAAACAGTGAATCAGGTGAAAAAGCAACTGATAGTTTTTGATAACATGTTTTGAAATAGGATTGCTTGTCAAATCTCTGTCTCTGTCTCTCCCTCTCTCTCTCTCTCTTTCTCTCTCTCTCTCACACACACATCATCTGTCCCTTTTATTTATTTTTTTTCTGCTAGAAGGCTGGCAGGAGTAATAGAAGCAGGCTCTCTGAGGCCTTTAGAAACAAAATTTCTTAGAAAGTTACAAGGGCTGTTCTTCAAAAAACACAGACCGAGTTTCCAACATGGTAGAATCATTTCTGAGTTTAAGCTGGAAGAGAGTAGGCTTGTGTCACTGGTGATGCCACCAACCCCAGAAAAAGGTTTACTAATCTCTGTCTTTGCCTAGCCTGCCTTAAGGCTCTCTCCCCATGGCACTGGGTGAATAAAGGTTGCAACTGGGATTTCTAAACAGCTTCTCACCATCTCCCCTTCTCCACCCCATGTCCCTTCTGAATATTCCTAGGTGGTTAATTGAAGGATTGGCCCCTGGGGTCTTCTTTGGCCCTTTGACAGCTGAAAAACAATTGTTTCCTATCTTTCTTTTCTTCCTGATTTCTTCCCTTATCTGCATCTTGGGAAACTAAACTCTTCCAGTGAAGTGTAGCCCCAGGAACTCCAGCGGCTTCTTAATCCATCTGTATTCATGATCAGTTGAGCATTCCTCTGGAGCTTAACATCTAGCTTTGAAATTTGACTTTCTGAGACTGCAAACAGATAGTGCTGATGATTGAAAAATAACAACGACAACAAAACAAACAGCCTCCTCCTCATCCACCCAAAGAATCCTCACCCAATCCGCTATGGTCTCCAGGGGAATCTGCTGATATTACCACAATGGAGAATAGGTACAGAGATAACCCAGTCACAGTAATCGTGAAAGCATTGTCCTTTGCTGTGTGGATACATGTAGGGGAAATGGAGACAGAATGAGGAGCAGATGTTTGGGTGCCCCATCTTTTGAGAGTTCTGCATAGTTGTTCTCTGTGTTCACCGCCCCATCCCTGTGAGGGGCTACTTAAAGAGCTTGCAATCTGTGTAAGATGTGCTGTGAGAAGCCTGATTTCACCAGGGGGCTCCTAAAGGGGCCCTTGAAATACTCAGGCACAATCTAAAAACGTGGAGAATAGTTGTCAGGAGCCCGTTTCCAGGAGAAGTTAGAAATCCTATCTACAGCAAACTCCTTTTGCCACTTGCTGGAATATGCACCCCTCATTGTAGGAGAGAAATGGCAAGAATCCTTAGATTCCTGGAATTCAGGGCTGGAGGTGGGGTGGGAAGGAATTGCCTGCCAGGAATACTGGAGAAGAGGGCACTGACTGAAGTCCCCTGTCCTCCACCCTACCACTCACTGGTTTCAGCTTTGACCCTACACACATTTATTTTTAAATCTTTGGAAGCTCCATTTTCAGTCAGTGATCTAAAAATACGCCAGCATGCCTGTGGCTATAATGTGTATATAAATACAAAACCACAAAAGAAAGTGATTATACTGAGGAGCACGGATCGACCACAAAGCAGAGGGATCCCTTTCTATCTCCTATATCAGCATGTGACATGCAAATGCTGTCAGAGTTGGTTTTATGAATGAGCGGAATGGGTGTTCTCTTGCACAGCAATTTAAAGAAAATCAAGGAAGATTGTTTTTCAAGCAAGGTCTTCTAGTGCCCTTCCACTCTACCTAAAATAACAACTACTGTTGAAATTGAAATAAGCATTGACTAGGGGTTTTCCTCATGTACAAGACATGACATTTAGCCTTCACAGGTGTTACTCTCTTTACTATGTACAAGAGCCTTATAAATCAGATACTGCTATTATTGCTATTTAACCAGTGAAGGAAGTAAGGATAGAGATAGTACCTTTGCCAGAATCACAGCCATGGAGAAAAACACTCTCTGATTCCACAAGCCATGGTCACTACTGCATCATGAAAGGCAGTGTGCATAAGGGCTTAAAAGTGGTCATGATTTCGCGCCCGACTTTTCTAGGCTTAAACCTGAGACTTGCCTGATACCAGCTGTTTCATCATGAGCAAGCTATTTAACCTCTCTGTGCCTTAGTTTGTTTCTCTGTAAAAATAAGGATGATACATCTAGACATCTCATAGAAGTGCTAAAGGAATTAATAGGTTCATATCTGACAAAGGGTTACTATCCAAAATACATCAAGTACTCATACAGCTCAGTAGCAAAACTACCAAATTAAAAAGACAATTCTCCAAAGGAGACATACAAAAGACTGAACCACAATGAGATACAGTTTCCTGCCTGTTAAAGGCCATCATTAAACACACAAAGGGTAATAACTGTTTGTTTGGATGTGGAGAAAATGAAATCCTTGTGTACTGTGCTGTAAATTGGTAGAGCCATGATGAAAAAGAGCATGGAGCAGTCTCAAACATTTAAAAATAGAATATCTGTGGTCCAGGAATTCCATTTCTAGGAATACATCCAAAGGGAACAAAAACACTAACCCCACACGCCCATGTTCAAAACAGCATTGTTTATCATAGCCAAAACGTGAAAATGAGCTAAGTGCTCATAGATGAGTGAATGGATAAAGAAACTGGTATATAATAGATTAAAAGCTCTTAGGCGCACCCCTGTGGCTCAGCAGCTGAGGTGCAGGCTCTGAAGGGCCCAGGGAACCAAGTTCAAGACCCAGGAGGAAGGGAAGGAAAAAGGAAAAAAAGAAAAAAAAAGAAAAAAAAAATTTGGAACAATGGACGATTCTAACTTATACCAGGGGTCCATTTTTGCGTTGTACTGCCATCCAACATCTTTATGGCAAATTTGTGTTCTCAGCCAAATGAAGAGGGTGCTCTAAGTGACAAGTTCAGCCAACCAACCATTTGGGTTATTTTAGATAGTTTCGTTAGTCCAGATAAAGACAATGAAAGATTGGAGAAAAGGCACTTACTTGACAAAATAGAAATCTTTTTATGGTAAAGATTCTCTTCACCTTAGTTTTATAAGAAATGCAAATCCACCTATTAAGGGCCATATATGAGAAAAATAAACCATGGCTAATTGATACTCAGAGGTGAAAGTTTGAAAGCTTTTCCTCTAATATCAGGAGCAAAAGAAAGATACCCACTCTTAATACCTTAACACTTCTATTTAATATAGTACTAAAAGTCTAGTCAAAGCAATTAAGCAAAACAACAACAAAACATGGAATAAGAGGATACAACCTATAAAGGAAGAATATAATGGCTGGCCTCTGCTTGCAGATGGCATAATATTGTATGTATATATATATATATATATATATATATAAATTTCCACCACTACACTGTTAGAACAGATAAATACTGTAAAATCACAGGATAAAAGGCCAACATGCAAATATCAGTTGAAGTTTCATATACTAATAACAAGATAGCAACAAAATTTAAAAACAATCTTATTTGCGAAGCACCAAAAATTTAAAAAATTTTTAAAAATACTTAAAAATACATTTAACTAAGTAGATGGAAGATTTACAAATAGAAAATCATAAAAACATGGATGAAAGAAATTGAAGAATGCATGAAGAAATGAGAAGATACTTCATTTGTATAGATCTCAAGATAAAATATTCTTAAAAATATTCACAGTACCAAGCAATTGACGGAGTCAATGTAATTTCTATCAAAATTCTTGTGATGTTTTGCAGAGAAATATAAAAAACAAACTTAGAATGTATATAGAATCACAAAGACCCCTACTAACCAAAGCAAACATGAACAAGAAGAACAAAGCTGAAACCATCACACTGCCTGATTTCAAAACCATAGTAAAAAAAAAAAATACAGTGTAGTATTGGCTTTAAGACAGACATATGGAGGAATGGAACAAAATAGAGAGCCCCTAAATAAATCCATGCATTTATGGTCAACTTGTCTTTCACAAAATTGCCACAAGCACATAATGGGGAAAGAAGAGTCTCTTCTATAAGTGTGGTTGGGAAAATTTGTCATAGACATTAATAAGGCTAATACTAGACACTTACCTCACACCTTTTACAAAATTCAACTCAAAATGGTTGAAAGACTTAAATTTAAGATTTAAAAATACAAAGCTAAAAGAAAACACCTGGAAAAAGCTTCCTGACATTGGTTTGGACAATAATTCTTTATTCGGATATAATTCCAAAATCACAAGGAACAAAAGCAAAAAATAAACAGGACTGTAACAAAATAAAAAACTTCTGCACAGTAAATGACAAAATCAATCAACCTACAGGATGGGAGAAAATAAGGGTTTAACCACCACTATACATAAAAAATGGAAATAGCTCAATAGTAAAAATTCAAATAACCTAATGAAAAATGATCAAAAGTTTTATAGACATTTCTCAAAGGAAGACATACTAATGACCAAGCAATATGAAAACAGCATCAATATCACTGATCATTAAGGAAACACAAGTAAAGCTACAAGGAGATGTTAGAAGGGCCATCATCAAAAAACAAGTCGCAAATATTGGGAAGGAATTAAATAAAGGAACCCTGATACACAACTGATGAAATTGCAAATTGATTTAATCATAGGAAAAGAGCAGTGAGGGCCCATGAAAAATTAAAAATGGAATAACCATGTGATCTAGCAATCCTGCATCTGGGTGTAAATGAAATAAACTCAATATCTTGATAATACATTTGCAATCCCATAGTCCCATATTTATTTTAGCATTTCACAATAGCCAAGATATGGAAATATCCTAAACAATCACCTACAGATAAATAAAATTTTGGTATATATATTCATATTTATCTATACATATATATAGATAAATACTTGGATATGGAATATTATGCAGTCTGAAAATAGAAGGAAATCCTGTCATCTTCAATAACGTGAATGAAGCTTGGACACATTATGATAAATGAAATGAGCCACATAGAAAAAGATAAATTCTACAAGATCCCCCTTATATATTGAATCTAACATAGCCAAGGTCATAGAACCAAAGAGTAGAGTGACAGTTGCAGGGCTGAGAGAGGAAGATATGGAGAGGGAGCAGTCAAAAGTCACAAACTTTCAATTACAGAGTGTGGATAAGTGCTAGATATCTAATGTACCACATAGTTACTATAGCTATTAATTATAATTAATGGTAAACTTCAAATTGGGTAAATGAGTAGATCTTGTGTGTTCTTCCCACACATCAAAAAAAAAGGCAACTACATCAGGTGCTATATATGTCAATTACTCTGACTGTGGTAATCATTTCACTATGCACAGGAATATCAAAATACCATGGTGAATACCTTCAACATACACAAGTTTTATTTGTCCATTTTACCTCAACGAAACTGGAGGAAAATGATTGGATATAATTTGGGGCTTGGAAAATGACCTCTGGTGCTTGGGAGCACAGCAGAGATCAAGAAAAATAGAGCTATGTAGTTTAACAACAGCAACAAAAACCAAAGACAAAAATCAAAACACGAAGGCAAAACAGTAATCTGCAAAGTTCTTTTCAAGAGCTGCAGAGCAAACATTTTCCACCTAAACACTATAAGATCTTTGTTGTGATTATTCATCCCTACTCGTGTACAGAAGCCTCTATAGACAGAAAGAAATTAATATGACCTTGTTTCAACAAAATTCTATTTATGGAAACCATCATATGAATTCTACATAACTTTCACATTGCAGGACCTGCCACTCTTCTGTTTTATTTTTGTATTCAAAAATGTAATAACCACGCTTCACGTCGACCACACAAATATTACCAGACCAAATTTTGTCCATAGGCTACAGTTTCCCCGACCCCAGTATAGAGCACAGAAAATTAGCAAAAAGTCCTGAATAGGCAGGCACTCCAAATGGCTATACTAAAGGCTTAACCTTTCCGGATCCAATCAACATTATAATTACTTTAGCAGAAAGGAGCATGTGTTTTGGATGCTACTTCTACGTGCCCAAAACCAAGGTGACACTTTATATACTTCATCTCCTGAGGTTGTGATATTGCTCATTGCTTAAGTCATGATTGAAGAATCCTTTCTTAGGATCAGACGCAGTCAGTAATTGATAGGACTGTGATCAACACTGTGTTGCCTGTTCCCAAAGCTTTCTCTGTTTATTGAACCACACTGCCTAACACAATCAAAACTTGATCCAGGCACATCCTAATGAATATTTAATGTTTTAATATTTCGCTCTTGTCTCAATACCAGAGGAATAATACTTTGGTGGAATTGGTAGGAACCTAGTCATTACCCATTTAACAACCTTATTTTGCTAGACAAGTAGATGACTTAGCAATGCTAGGCTTGCCATTATTTCTGTAGAGAACAGCAAAAATAAACAGAAGGGCTCTCAACTGGGGATAATTTTGCCCCCTACAGGACATTTGGTTACATAGAGAGACATTTTATTGGTGTCAGAGATGGGGACAGTGTTTTCTCTAGGATTGAGTAGGTTGAAGCCCAAGGATACTGTGAACATTCTTGTAGGACAGAAACACATGTAAAAATTACCACCTGGCCCCAAACACCAATAATACTACTATTGATAAATCCTACTTGGTAGGTTATGATATTTTTGCAATTCATAATGTTCAGCTCTTGTCAATTCAAATCTATTGTTTAAAAAGGTAGTGACTTATGGGAGAGCTCCAACTTTTAGCAGGATCTCCTTTTCTTCTTCCCCAGCTTGAAATGCATCTTAACCAATTACCAAGCTCCGTTCTAACTGCACTAGACTCAGAAAGAACCCGCAAATTTTCTCTTCACCTTTGCTCATATTTTTTCTCTGCTTAGATCATCCTTTGACCCTATTTCAGATGCCAAGATTCTATGTTCCCAGAGCCCACCTTCTCTTTGAAGCCATCAATTTGATGCTCCTCTGTATCCCCCCAACGTTTTTTATGCACTAATATGAGGGTAGTGAATAACAGCTAAACTTTTCCCACTTGATGTCCCAACACTAGACACCTTTAATATGTTCCTTGAGTTCATGAATATCTCTAACTATATCTTTACCCCTAAGTCCTTAACACCATGCCTGGCACAAAAAAGATTCTGGATAAATCCTAATTGGTAAGTTGACTAACTTTTGTTTGGAACAATGAAGAGAAAGGCTGAGGAAAAAGACTACAGATTGATTCAGGAAATAAAATATCATATGCTTTGACATTTCTGAAATTTGTTCTCTGAACCAACTTTCTTACAATTGAAAAGGAACCACTTTTCATTTTCATAGAGAGAAGTCCCCAGGAAATTGGAAGGAGAACAATGGGACCTACTACTATCCCATTCCTTTCCACCTTGGAAAATCTGTACTTTCTGGGTTGTCAAGGAGATAAGCCTGAAGATCCTTATCATACAGAAAAAGGCAAGATTTGTCCTCAACCTGCTAGAAGGAAAGGCTTTCCTGATAGTCATTTCCTTTGTCCTATGGGAGCATTAACAATGATACCAAGGAAATGCTTTTAGTGGTTGATTTTTTTCCCACATGTATTTTGGTAATATGAGGGTCAAATACACTTTGGCTTTGGCAGCAACTTATTCTGGGCAAGTCACTCACCATCACTGAGCCTCAGTTTTCTTAGCTATTATATCAGGATACAAATACTAATGCTAACTTCTTTAAAAAAGGTGTAGAAATTCCTCAAGAAAATAAAGATGAATCTGCCATTTGATCCAGCAGTTCCATTCCTGGGCATGTACCCAGAGGATACAAACTCCAGTCACACACACACAAAAATATCTGCACACCTATGGTCATAGCAGCACAGTCCACAGCAGCCAAGTCTTGCCCATCAGCAGAGGACTGGACAGCGAAGCCGTGGTCCAGATATTCAACGGAATGCTATGCAGCTGCTGAAAAAGATGAAACTGTGCCCTTTGCAACAATCAAGATAGAACTAAAAGGGATCATTTCGAGATAAATAAGTCAGAAAGAAAGAGAAATATGGAATGGTTTCACTTATATGTGAAGTACAATGACATGAAACAGATCAGCAGAATTAACAGGACACAGAACTGTGTTTATGAGGGTATGAGAGGGGAGAGGGAAGGAAAGAGGAGAAAAAGTGACAGTAAAGGACTCTAGAACTCTGGTGGTGTGTGTGATATGAAGTACAGACTGAGATGCAATTTCAATGTACTTCAATATAGCATTGAAAACAAAAGAAATAATAAATATCACTATTACATATATAAATATACGTGAAAAAGGGCTTCAAGAGAAAACAATTGTTTATCCTTTATAAAAATAAACACATTAAAAAAATTAAAAATACCGATGTTTTTAGGAATACATAGCATTGATAAAAATACATAGCACAATGTTTAATAGTAGGAATTAATAAATGACAGTTATTTCCATTTTGAATAGATGCCTCTGCTCTGAGTACTTTACAATTAGACCATCCTAATTGTTAAACCAATTATGAGCAATACTTTTTAAGCCTCCACAAAGGGTCCAAGAGTGAGTAGAATACTAAGAAAGTAGAATTTCCTCTCTGCTTGTAGGCATCTAGTAGTCTGGTGGAGTACAGTTTAAGAAGAATGCGATGTATAGCTGCAGCAAATGCCCAAGTGTGTGTCACAAACATCTAGCTCTTGAGGTTTCAGGGAAAGAGTGAGGTCATATGGAATAGGAACCAACAAAGAAAGTTTTGGGGAAGAAACCGGTGCGGCATGGCCAGGCAGGGCAGGAGGATCTGGGCAGTGGGAGGTGAAGGACTGTGCTTCTCTTTCACCAGCCATTACATGAGAAATGACTCACAGAAGAGCCTACCCAGAAGGAGGGCAAAGTCAGATTCCTATTCTCAGAGAGAAAGCTGGAGTTTCCAAAGCATTTTGAAAAGAGAATTGGATACTATCCCTTTTTATGATTCAGCCATTTCCAGATATGATTCCACGAAGTGCCTTTTAAAGATTTCTGCTGTCGCTCTCAGCACCTCAGGGAAAGAATTCTTGGTGGTTCAACATTCCTTTTCATTTACTCTGGAGGAAATCTCACCATGAGAATTTCCATATGCTGATCTTTTCCTATACATATTTATGTCAACAATTTCCTATTTAAAATAACTTTCAAAACATAGGCTCTTCCCCAAGCCATTTCTCCTAAAAGTAAGGCAGCAATGCCATGATTCATGGATTCTGGGGACTGTGCAGTTAGAAGAGAAGGTATGACATTTCTACTTTCTTAAAGTCATTGTCCCAGAACATATCAAGTGCCAAGATACACTCACTGACTTAAGGTATTCACCCTGTTCTATTACAGTTGTGATAAACTTATCTCTGCTGCAGCAGGCTGTGAGTTTTAATAGGACATTTTCGTTACATCCATATGGAATATAAAATCCATCCTAGTGAAAAATAACATAGGGGTAGGGTTGAGAGGTAACTGGTAAGTGCAAAATCACAAGATTTGAGGCTTTTAATTTTCAGAGCCTTCCAATAATTGTGTGGAAATGGGAATAAGAGCTACAAATTAAATAACAAAGAATGAATGAGGTTGCAAATAAGAAGACAGGAGTTTTGCAAGCTTTTTATAATAAGACACTCCAAAACTTAATTTGAGTTTTGAAATTTGCCTACATTATATTAAAAATTGGGATAATTTTAGAAATACATTTTAGAATGTACAGAAAAGACAGACCAAAAAAGAGTGATAATTTACAAAAAAAAAAAAAATACCCATGTTTAGATTTTCAAATTCCCAATAAAATGTCTTCTCATCTGTGCTGTTATATTGGTCACATGTGTGTTGGCCAGGGAGACACTTGCCCAGCCTAGCCCACATCTTTTATACCAAAAAATACATGTTGGAGGGAGAACCTGACCAACATCAGGAGGTGAAGAGCACAGTCTATGATCTGCCACCAGGACACCATTTGTCCTTCTGACACATTTGCACCCTTGAAATGAGGATATGAACTAGAGAAACCTTTAAGTTCTCACTGTCACTGATTCATAGTCCAGATTAATCAGATTCAATAAAAATTCCCAATGGCCAGCATATAAGAAGCACTCTTTATGTATTAGAACAAAACTAAGCATCTCCCATTCATGGGGCTGTTGGTCAGGGTACAGGAGCTGTTACATGGAAAATACTAGAAACAGTGCCTGGCATGTCAATCTCTAAAATTAAAGGGAAAAAGAAAGGAAGAAAGAGAATCTGTTGAATCTTAAGGATGAGGAAATGACGATTGCAGAGAGAGAAAACAATCTGCCTGAGGTCAGGCAAGCAACATTATAAAGCCAGGACTCAAATCCAGTTTCCTCAGATCCAAAGATTAGATCTAATGCATGTTTATAAATCTAAGTATGAGAAAGCTGTGCAACCATGAAGCAAAGAAGATGGTCATCCTTCTGTCTACAAAATTATGAGCTGTCAAGTTTTAAAATATATTCTGGGCACGCCCTGGTGGAGAAATGGTTTAGTAAGCAGCTTTTGGCACAGTCCACATACAGCTGAAGGACCCAGGTTCAAGTCCAAGGGCTAAGGGAACAACCAAGAAGAACAACTAAATAAAACATATGAAGTGCTGCTTCCTCCTCTCTCTTTCTGCCTGCCTGCTGGCTAGCATTCATTCCTGCCTGCACCTTTCCCTTAAAAAAAAGTTTAAATAAGTAAATAAATGCATTCTGTTTTGATGCAATTGCTAAAGAAAACTAGATGTAATGTAAGCGAGAACCCATCAGAGATACATAGGGGATCAGAATTTGCAAGATGGAAGCATTCCAGGTGCTTGCATTGCTATGTAGTTTGTTACTCTCAGCTTGTTTCTCATTTTGGTTCATGTACCTTCTAACCAGAAATACAGAAAATAGATTTTGTGTTGACTATGCCTACATTCTTATTAAAAATTCTTCCCAAGTTGTTTTTCCCCATAAATATGGCCAGAACTGTGATTTTAAAGTTACCTGACTTTCTTGCCTTGCTTTATTTTTTCATCTCTGCATCATTTCATGTATTTATTCAAAAACATAACAGTCAAGCAAACTCTATGGAGACTCAGAAGAGGAAAGGGACTATTTTGCTGGAGAATTAGGAAGGCTTTTTAGATTGGATATGGTGCTGATGACTGAGAAGGAATACACTGGATGCTCTGGGAGAAGACAGTTCAGGGTTTGGCATGAGAGGCAGAAGATTCTTTTACAAATGAGAGTGACAGCAGGGGGTCTTTTTGAAGTGTGGAAAAGTTCTTTGAGATGTGATTGAAGGATATTCCAGGGGTCCTGAGATTTCATAGCTATTTAGGAGTGGGAGGAGGGTAGGCATTGTTAGAAGTAGTAAATTTTAAGATATATATATATACCAAAGGGTTTGTGTTGAGTGAAGAATTTATATTAAAAAGTAAATTGTCAGGAAATTGGAAATGAAGGTGCAATCATTCCATTGGGTGCAGATAAAAGAAAATCAGGCATGTTTCCTGGTTATAAGAAAAGGGATCTATTGCATACTCAGAAAAAATGAGCTCAGTGCTAAGTCTTCTTTCACTCTGAAACAATTTAATGTCCATCCCTGCTCTGTAATTCAGGAGCCATAGGGTGGTAGACTGAAGATCTTTTGAAACTTTCCCTACAATGCAATATTGACCAGCCAGCCAGTAGCATCTGCTATATCCATGATCAAAAAACTATTTCAGTTCTCTCTGCCACCATGATTTGATGCATCTCTTCTTTTTCTCTGTGCATCAGATCCAGAAAAAAAATACCACTTTGCCCTACTTCAAATTGGTTTTCTGGATCCTTCCCATTCTTGTTTCTCTTCCTCATTTTTTCTTAGTTTTCATTCACTTTTCTCCTTCCCTCTGTCTCTCCCACCTTCCCTCCCTATCTTTCTTTCTTCCACCCTTCCTTCTTTCCTTTCTTTTATTCCTTAAAAGAAGTTAAATGGAAGGTTTCCATGGGACAGAGAATGCATAAAGCAATGTGGATCGAATGATGCATGCGGCATGATCCTTTTCCTAAAGGCAGTCATTATATAATGGAAAAGAAAAAAGAGTTTCTAGTTATCAAGAAAAATGTATTAAGATAAGGCAGCATAAATTTAGGCTTCATAAGTTTTTTTTTTGACGTCTATCCTGTGAGGATCTATAGATTTTATGTTGCCAGAAGTCTTCATCATGATATTGCAAACCTTACCAAAATGTCTCCTCTGAAATCGCATCCACTCAGCCTCCTGCTTCTCCATGCCTGTTGTCTGTTTGCTAAGGAACAGTGAGACAGAATACTGTTAATGATGTTAATAGGCTGGCAAGATTTTGGATTTCCTGTTCCAATATCCCTATGGCGTGAACATATTAATCTACATTTTATAGTTGGTTGCTAATCAGAAAACACATCTGAAATTAGGCAGATACTATCACCTCCGTTTTTTGGAGGTGGAAAGCTGAAGAACTGAAGTACCTGCCCAGAGTTTCTGAACTCTATTCTCATTTCACCCCTCTGCCTGCTCCTGAACTGTCTTTGGCTTATATTTCAAAAAAGGGCCTTTAAAGGTGATCTTTAGAAAACTATAGTCTCTAAAGAACTTAAAGAATATTGCATATAAAACAAAAATTATGCAAAAAAGAAAATCATAGATTCCGATATAACAAGACAATTCTATGTACATCTGTAGAATGATTATTCATCAGGAAAACCTAGGTGAAAATGAGGGTTTCATCTGTCTGTATTTTAATTTTTGATTTAGAAAATATTGTGACATATAAGGCAATATTGAATTTTTTAAATTCAACCACTTTGACAAATAGTTTCATTTTCTTATATTCCCTTTATTCCGTTAAATATGTTTTACCTAAAAGAAGGTACACTATTTATAGAATGCTTCTTATTGTCCTTTTCATGCTGATTTCTACACTGTACAGCTTTCATATGTATTGTATTGAATGCTTGCATACTCTACTTTTTAGTAAGCTGATGGATTTAATTAGCCTAATGTTGGTTATTTAGAAGTCATAACATTTTTGCTCTAAGAAATAACATTCTAGTAAAAAATATCTTAATATCTTAATTATTCTCTTTAGTCAGTTAAATTGGGTTTTTAAAAATAAATTTCTTAGTAGATTTTAAACATTTTCAGTGCTTGCTTTATTAAGCTTTGCTAGTTCAGGTACATGGCAAGGTTTTAGGTATATAGTTGATATTCTCTGAAAAAACAAAAATGGTTCCTAGATTTATCATTATTAGGTCAAAGGGTGTAAATGCCTTTTTGAGTCTTTATATCCACTTTGTTAATGATCTAAGGAGTTACATGACTTTGAATGAAATGAGCAGTGTATACATTTCTTCATAGTAGTTTAATACTGACTTCAAATTTTTATGATTTCACAAATCCTATCACTGTTAGTAAAAGAGTATTCTTCAATTTATTAGTCTTTCATTTCTGATATTGAAATTTCTCTTCAAATTTAATTATTTTACCAACTTTTCTTTTAAAAAATTATCTCCTTTTAAGCAACGATTTCCTTAAAGTGCTGGAGTATAAGGAGAAAGAGAAGGAGGAGGAGGAAGAGTATTCAACTCCGACTTTCCACTCCAGGGAGTAGATTTAAATGCATTCCAGCCAAGGATGCCATGTAAACTAGACCCAACGGCATAAAATTTAAAAGCATATCAAGATTACCTTTTCAAAGGAGAGGCTGCTAAATGAATTTAGGATATTCATGTATATTCAGAACTTTTAAACTTTGCTCCCAGCATCAAATGCCAAAATACTATACAGCACATAAACATCTTTGTTCTGCTGAAAGTGATATCACTTAGGTCAAAATGTCTCTCTGGCATATTTCTTACTCAGGAAACTGTTCAAGGTTCGCTCATGGAATACAGCTCCACCAGCTCAAATGAAGTGTCCTTGTTATAAAAAAAGCACAGGATTTCCCTTTGTTGAGGGGCATTCTTAACTGTACGCTTCATTCTGACTTCTTATAAGGAGCTTTAGAGCACGTATTTAGACAATGAAGCTCTTAAATGAGTATCAACTTATGGTTTACAAGAATAAAACTTCTAGGAGGAAGAAAACAAATATTTATTGAAAACATTCCTTGCATGAAAACTTGGCACTTTTGTTGTTATTTAGTCTTCACCATATTTGGGGTGTATAGTTTGACTGTGCAGAGACTGAATTGCCAAGTGACAGCTAAAAGATGAATACAAAGGTCTAGACTTTTTCATTGGCTGTCATATTAGACATAGTTTTAATTTCTGAGGCAAAATAATCTGAACATTTGCAAAGATGACTAATTAAAAACAATGGAGTGGATTAGATGCTAGGAGAAACAATGTCATCTTTTTTTTTTTTTTTTTCTGTGAATACTATGCACTCTGATGCTCTCCAAGGAAATCCCACTCAACCCTGTCCTCCTCAATCATAGTTCTTTGCTTTGCTCACCCATTTTTGGACAATTATTTCTTTAACCAACATCCTAGAGTGTATGTATGAAAGCATAAACTGAAAGAGGCTTTGAGGACCATTTATTTCATCCTATATCTCTCAGACATTGTGAAATGAAGGTTTGCTCATAGTCCTCACATTTCATCAAGGATGCATGGATTAATAGATGTTAGACTGTCTGCTTTGTCGTTTTCCTGTTCATTAAAGTGTAGACGGGTACAAGAGGTGATTTGCTCCAAGTAAATCATATAAGCAGAAGCACAGGGGCTTGACCAAATATGGTTATTTTGAGAAACGGTGACAAATTGACTATAATCTCAATGCTGAATCCTAGAGCCTGAGGTCACGAGTAAGCAGGAACTGTATCTCATGGTTCAAGTTTCCTGCATGTGACTAGGAGGAAACATACATAAGGAGAGCCACATTTTCTTAAGATATTTTCAAGGGCTTAACTGCTCTAAAACTAACAACTCTCACCATCTTGATGCTGCCTGTGTATGTTAGAGCTGTCTCCACGTCTAATGTACAACCCGATCCATTTCAGATTTCTTTAAAAACCATTGGTGTGCATGCTAACAATAGCTTGACTGTTTCTCTGAATTGGTTTTAACTATTTCATGCTACATTTTACAAATGAGGAGCAAGCATTCCACAACTTTTTTTCTCCCCTTGATATATAGCGGCCATCTTTTAGTACAATACAAAATTAGTTTAGAATCAACTCGCTATGATCTATGAATGCTCCAATCATCCATGGAGTAATTATTCCAGGAAAATGGAAATGTGACCATCTTTTAGCCTACTCCTTCATATTACAAATGGGTAAGTTGCGTTGTAGATATATTGAGTCTATGACTACAGTCCATTCTTAATTATTTCTCTTTCTCTCCTATATGAATTCTGTTGTTTACGTATCATATGGAAGTAAAACCATATTTGAAACAAAAAGGAACAAAGTAGAAAAACAGCATTGAGAATCTCCCACCCTAGCACAGTTTTTATTATGTTTATATTTTACTTCTAATCTTCTACCTAAACATATTTATCATGTTGAATTGAAGTTAATGTATAAATATTCTCTGTAAATTTAAAAAACTCCTGATCTTGCAAATCCCTTCTTCAAGGGTCATGAGCTCTAATAGCCTGGCTATATCCTTTCACATTACATTTAATATTTGAAAGAATGACACACATACTAACACAAATGCATAAAGTATATGGGTGGTTAGTTAATTTTATAACAAGGAACCAGCTAAACTTTTCTGAAATTTAGTTTTCTCCCTGAATTCATCACCAGTTGCTTTCCTGGTTTATCAATATAAATTTAATATCTTTTTAAAAGCTTCAAATATCATATAAAATTTATTAGCTCACATTTTAATTGTCAACCATTCCAATACAGATAGTCACTTACATTTCCCTTCCTATTATCTTTTTTTCTGGGTAAAGAGAGAAGTATACACAAGGATGTAGGATCAGAAGCAGGGGGATCTGCTGTTTGAGGGAAGAGATGATAGAGGCTGAACTAAGAAAGTAATGGTCAAGAGAGAAAGGATGAGCGAGCTATTTTGGACGAGGAGACAGTGGCCACCTCGTGAGAGATGGAAGGAAAGATGTCCTTTGAGTCCCTTATAGTCCTGATGTCATCACAGGTTTAATTTAGACCCGTGTATTTCTCGTACATAAAAAGTCAATGCGTTAAAATAATAAGGTTCTGAGACTTGGATGGAAATGCTTTCTGAATCATTTTGTCATCTGAAATCTTATTTGACAAAATTCTCTATACTTACAGCATCATACGCCACTAAATTTCCATTTCTCTATTCGTGACCATTTCCATAGTCGTAGGATCTACCCTATTCTTACCTTTCTCCCAATGTGTGCTCTGCTCTGCCTCCAAGTTACCCTCAAAGTTTGAAGAAGGCTTATAGTCCTGACCTTGGAGGATCGGCTGAGAGGTCCTTAAATAAGAACAGTAGATAATGAAACAGTGGAATAATACACACGATAGTAGACATGGATACAGTAAAAGACTGCCTCAGTTACTTTCTCTGGGACATCTGTACAATGAATTCATGTCAACCCTCTCCTTTATGTCAGCAAGAGAGTGAGAAAACTGTGTTTTCAGAGCTCTGGTTGGTTAACACTGATTCCAAATAAAGAACTTCTTGTTCATCTGAGAAGATGGAACTAGCCGCTAAAACACGTTCCTCAACATGGATCAAGGGAAAATAGGGCCCAAGGGGCTTCTGGCTCTATCGGAGTTTGTTGTGTCTTCCTCTTCTTGAGAAAGAACACTGGGGACTGCGCATTTCCGCTTTCCTTCCACTGAGGCGTGTGAAAAGGAGAGCAGTAAAGTAACGAAAACAGCCTTCCCCTCAAAATATTTCAATCAAATCCTCTCTAGCCTCAGGAGGCAGAGTTTGGCCTCAAATCATGTGCTGGCTGAAGGACAACTCAGGAAGAGGGGGTGGAAAGTTCTCATTTTAGCAAGTGTCCTCCTTTGGCTAGGACCAATTATATTTGACTATCAATTATTAGCTTTTGACAGTTGCCTGGGTCTTTGATCATTTGGATAAAATAATTTCTAATAGCCTTTATATCAAAATGAATATTTAAGAAATAGTTCTGAGTTGCTCTTCTTTTTGGCGTCTTATCCGAATGAGTAATTTTGAATGCTACTTACTCTCTTTCTCTTGCGTCTCCTCTTTTTTCTTCTTCAGCCTTTCTTTGCTGTCGCTGCTACAAAAGAGTAAAATGATCTCAAGCTAGGCTGTCGAAGAGAGAAATCTAGAAGATGCAAAAACCGTTGTAATCAGTTCTTAAATATCTCAGTTTTCAATTCTATCACATTCCAAGCAATAAACACTCATGGTGTGTCCCTCTCACCCAGGTGCTGTGTGAGGAACAGAGAGCTGGAGATGAAAAGCACAGGAGGAGGGAGCCCACATGGACATAGACACCCTATAGGGAGGAAACCAAAGTGCAATTTGATTAGAGACTAGGAATGGTTACAGAGTAGGAATGTGCATTCTGATACGGAAATACACATGCGGAAGCAATTTATTCTGCCTGGAGGGTTCTTGGGAAGCTTATTGAATGACTGGAGTGACCTTGGCAGTGTAGAATAATGGGGTGGTGGCTTTCATACTCATTTTCTGACTGAGATTTACTTTTCAAAATCTATGTTTCATAGCGATCCTGAACACACAGCAGGCACCTGCATATTTAGACGTGTTTTAACAGACAATATTTACTCTTACAAGGTGTGATACAGTCTTATCTGTCTTTCTATTCTCTTTGGATTATGCTAGCTATTTCTTAAAAGCCATTAATTAAGCTTCTTTGGGCAAGTCATAGCTTGAGAATCCACCGTAAGACATTCTTGACTAGAGCATGGGCTTTGGCGGGAGGCAAAACTGACTTTACATCCTCATATGATCTAACAGGTGTCCTGAAATGCTTAACTTTTATGAGTTTCTCTTTTGTACAGAAAAAAACAAAACGTAAGTAGTTACTATCTGGTTGACCAAGTGCTTATGATGAGTTAAGGAGACACTTGTAAACATCTTACTGTCAGGATAGTGCAAGAGCAGACGGCTCATCACAGTCCAGTCGTGGGGAACATCTAGGCACTGACTGGTTTGGGAGAATAATCCTTTCACACAAAGCAAGGTAAGTCCTGCGGACGATATATCTGAGGAGTTATATACAGATTGCAAGGTGGAAAAGAAAAGTTAAATTGTTTCCCGAGTTTTTGTACCCAGAAGATTACATATTCATGCTTGTGTTTACTTGGGAATAAATGTGCACACATCTGCATGAGTGTGCTGGTGTGTAAGTGTGTGGGAGTTGACATGTGGGAGATTTGTATGTGCATTTCCATCTATGAGTTTCCAGGAGCAGTGGAGAAGCCAGTGTCAGTACAGGGACCAAATTCACTCCTTTTTATTGAAACACTGAGCTTTTCTTACAACAACCTGATCAAATCTTTCTTAAAACTTTCACCCAAGAGACCACAGGCCTTTGCTGACCAGGATGTAGTAACCTTCTCTTTCTAGAAAAGATCATCTTTATATATTGTACTTATCAGGCTGGGCTCAGAAGTTAAAAACTAGTCTAGGTAAATGGTAGAATCTTTTTTCAATATCATACTTTGGGATATCAATATTTAATCATAATTGTATAGAGAGATATAGCTTTAGATGCATAGTAATAACTAACATTTATTATTAAGCACTAACTTTATTCTCAACTCTGTGCAAAATACTTCACATGCATTCACTTGTGTAAGGAGCACAGAATCTATATAATTTAATTATTGTAAATATTCTCCCCATCATACTGAGAGAGATACCTTACTCACAGTCACAAAATTAATGAGTGACATGGCTAGATTCCAAACTTAGATATAAATATATCTAAATACATATTTCTCTGTGGCCCCTCTGCAGAAATCCAGGCCTTTGGGAACTGATCTATCTCTGATTATACTTTCTTGCTCTAATAAGCAATGACTTCATGAGACTATAAACAACTAACCTCTACTACTCTTTCCCACATCTAAGGATGTGGAAAAAGTATGCACACATAGATATATAGTAAGATATATATACACAATACACCATGATATATATGTTCTTATGAGTACACTTACATATGAATATATATTTGCATATATGAATAAACTATGCATAGCACAATAAACTATATATCATGTACACTTCCTCTCTCTCTTAGAAAAACCCTCTGCCTCTGTCTCATTCAGCACCAAGACTGGAAAAAACACAGATTTGGGAAGTGATCTTCATTCCTCATCAAGTTTCCATTTTGCATGCAAAGATGAGTGATAGATCCCAGATGGTGAGCCGACACTGCAGACAGATGTATTGATCCCTGAATTTTTTATTGTGCATGCCGCGCATTCTGCTGGGGCTGTGAGCACAGGACTCTGTGTGTACGGTCCAGGGTGGCATTCTGAGACACATTAGAGGGTATTTATTTTCACTGAAACCCATGCTTAGCTGCAGGGAAACAGGGCTGTTAAAGGTGATGCATATTTACCACTGTGCTGTGGAAGAGGTTTAGGGAAGGGGGACATTAACTTCTTCCGTGCGGCTCTGAGTGCTAGTGGTTAATTTCTTCTCTTCTCTAGGAGGACATTGTGAACAAAGAATTAAAGGCTAATTAAGGCTTCCTGTCAAAAAGCAACAATACTCTGGCTTCAGCAGATTCCCTTTGACAAAAAGAGCTTTTACTCTGAGGTTCTCGCTTGGTCCGGTTTCCAGACTCTGGAGCTCACCTTGAGTGACATTTCCTTTGAAAAAGCAGGAGGTTTGTCTCCCAAATACACCTGAGTCAAGGAGGCAAGCTGGCATTTGCACTGAAAAGCAGCTTGTGAGTTTGGTCCTTGTTTCAACATTTCTTGCTTCAAGTGGGGAGGGAGAGTGGCAGATGGTGGAAGAGTCTCAGCAGCTGAGTGAGGAGGTGGGTGGGGTAATCAGCCAGTAGCCTCCCCTTACACATCTTTATTACAGGAGGTTAATGAAACTGGCTGTCTTTTTTCCAGTTTAAGGATTAGAAACTACTGGGAAATGTATCGAAGATTGTTAGGAGAAGGATTTAAGGAAGTCTGTGAAGGTTTTAGCACAATTCTTGACACACACTCGAATTTCCACTATTACTTTCCTCAACCTTCTCCCTCAGTAGCCATCACGGCTTTAGTTTCCAAGAATGCTCATTCAAAGATCACGTTTTATATTTACCCTCTGAGTAGACAGTAATAACCGGTAACACTGACTAAGCCCTTTCTATGTGGCAGGAACAAGGCCCAGTACATGTGTATTTATTGTCTTATTTTATTTCCTCAAACACCTAAGAGGTAACTGCAAGTTTGCAGAGAGAAAATAAGATATGACATCGAGTCCTAAGTGTTGTAGGTACACACATGTAAATAACTTACTTTATCCGTTCGAATCAGAACATCGTGAATCGATTCCGTGACTCTTCTCAGTTTGAAAGATGAGCAAACGGACTCACAGAGCGATTCTGTAACTTGCCAAACGTCATGAAGCAGGAGCAGGAATGAAAATCCAGGCCGGGAGGGTCCAGGCTTCTTGTTCTTGCTTCTCCTCAGGTCATACTACCTCTGAGGTGCTATGCCCCTGGTTCATAAAATGGGACGAATATAACAATACCTACCACAAACAGCTGTTGCCATGAGTGAGTAAGATAACTTGAAGATACTTTATAAATGATAATATGTGAGTGCTAGATATGATTATAATGATTGCAAAAATCACGAATGGACGAGAAGTCAGTATAGACCACTGAGTACCTGATGAGCTTATAGGAAGGGAAGCAACAAGACTAATATTTCATGAACGTTCTATAGTCTGTTATGTGTTTTCATTTCTCCTTAAATTTGACATGCACAGTGCGTTACTTGGATACATTTATGTACTGTAACATGATGGCAATTATAAAACTACCATATTGCATACTTAAAGTACAATGTTATTGCTTATATTCCATATACTATACACATTAGAACCCTATGGCTCATTTAGTAGGTACTTCAGGTCTGTACCTTTAATCACCAATATTCTTATCCTGCCCCCTCCCCGCCACCACCTCCCCCACCCCAGTACCAATGTTTTAACTGTGTTTTTTTTTTTTTTTTTAAAGGCTTGGGTTTTTTTGAACCACATAACAATGACATTATTATGTATTATTTTTAAGCTTATATCACCTCATTTTGATATTTTTATCCCCGGTGTATAAAAGAACAAACAGATTCAGAGAAAGTTCAGTACTGTGTCCATATGACTCATCTGGGAAATAACACAGGCAGAATTAAAAGCCAAGTTTGATCAAGTCTGAGACCTCTTATCTTTCCATTTCATTGTGATGGTGTATGAGAACAAGAAAGATTTATTTGACTTTGGAATTTAGTCACGTGATGCTCAGTTTGTTTCTCTTCTTTAAACTATAAATGAAATTATCCATTGGAGTATTTAACTGAAAATTAAGTACTTTTCCCAAAGATTTCTTGTTGTCTTAAAAACCAGATTTCTTCACTAGATTTTCATCAAATACGTTTCTCTTATTCTAGATTTAAGATGCCGATATATAGATCATTTGATCAAATGTTGTTTGAACTGATCATACATACTTGAGTTTCAGGATTGTTGCTGGCAATTTACTTAAAGACAAATTTCCACGGAAGGGAAATGAATATCACTATATATCAAGAACTGGTAGAGTCACAAGTAGGAAGTACCTTCAAAAGTCCCTTGTCATAGAGCCAAACGTGAGCTTCAGAACAAAGATTGGGCTTCCTCTTGCTTTTACTGTGTGATTATAGTCAAGTAATATAATGTTCAAACCCTCATTTTTCTCATCAGAAATGGAATTACTACTTCTCTCTTACAGGGTTATTGAATGATGACTGCTAGATAATTGGTGTTCAATAAATATTAATTTCCTTCCTTCCAGTTCCCTTCTGAAATGTAGTTTGGTACTAAGTAAAGGCAAACACACCATCCTCTTTCTGGGGCCCAGCAGTGGGGTAGGATACAGGTAAGTAGAAAATAAGCACAGAAAACAGCTTCCTTTTAGAGTGTAGAAGGGAAGGTATTATCCATTAGGATGCCTGATTCATATCACATGAAAGAATAACCTTTACATGCTACTAGTTTTTTTTTTTTTTTTTCATTTTCCTCTACTTTAATATCTGCATATAGGAATGCCACTGATTTTTGTTTGTTGATTTTATATCCTTATTTTTATTGTATTCACATTGATTCCAGTAAATTTTTTGTTTTGGTGGAGTCCTTCAGATTTTCTAGGTAGAATATCACGTCATCTGCAAATAATGATGGTTTTACTTCTTCTTTTCCAGTCTGGACACTTTAATATGTTTTTCTTGCCTTATTGCTCTAACCAAGAATTCCAGAACTCTGTTCAAACTTAGTGGTAAAAGTTGGCATTCTTGTCTTGCTCCATCTTAGGGTCGTTTTTTTACTACTAAAAAAAAAAAAGAACAGCAGCGGTATCACACTCTCTGACTTCAAACTATACTACAAAGTGATCATCATCAAAACGGTTAGAACAAAAGAGGGCACATCAACCAGTGGAATAAACTTGAGGATCCAGAAATGAGGCCACACCAATATGGACAGTTAATCTATGACAAAGAAGCCAAAAGCATACAATGAAAGAAGGAAAGTCTATTCAATAAATCTTGTTGAGAAAACTGGATAGATACATTAAAGGAAAAAAAGAAACTAGGTCTTAATTAGCTCCATACACAAAAATTAACTCAAAATAGATCAGTCATGGACATTAAGACCCCCCAACCATCAAATGCATAGAGGAATATGTAGGAAAAATGCTCCATGACACCAACATCAAAGACATCATTGGGGAAGGAATACTCATGTCAAAGACACCAAAGCAAAATCTGACACTTGCGACTACATCAAACTTAAGCTTTTGTACAGCAAAAGAAACCACCACCAGAACGAAACACAGCTCCAGGTGTGAGAGATGATATTTCACAACATCACCAGACAAAAGCTCAGTCTCCAAAATAAAGAGTTCATACACCTCAATAACAAAAAAGAAAATGATCCACTTAAAAAATGGGCAGAAGAAATGAAAAGTCACATACAGATACAAACACATGACAAAAATTGTTCCTATTCCTCATCATTAGAGAATGAAAATTTAAAAAAATCACAATGAGACGTCACCTCATGCCAGTTGGAAGGACCAATACCAAAATAACTAGAAACAACAATTGTTGGAGGGATTTGGAAAAAATGGAAGCTTCCTGCACTTACATTGTTGGTGAGAATATAAATCAGTGCAACTTCACTGGAAAACAATATGTAGATTTATCAAAAAAAAAAAAAAAAAAAAAAGGCATCTACCATTTTATCCAGCAATCCCACCTCTAGTCATATACCCAGAGGATACAAAATCTCTAACAAGAAAAACATCCCTGCACCCTTATGTTCATAGCAGCACAATTCACAACAGGCAAGATGGGGAAACAACCTAAATGCTCATCAGCAGATAACTGGATAAAGAAACTGTCATGTATTCAACAGATTTCTATGCAACTGGAAAAAAAAAAAAAGTGCAAGCGTATCCACTGCCACAACCTCGAAAGAACTGGAGGGGATCATGTTAAGAAAGAAAAAGAGAAATAAAAAATGGTTTCACTCATATGTGGAATATAATGAAATAAAATGAATGAACAGAAAATCCTTAATAATATCCACAGGGCACAACACAGTGTCAACCCATAGGGTGGGTTGCAGGAGGGAAGGAAAGAGAAACCAAGGTGCTGGTAAAAGGTATTAGAACTCTGGTGACAGGTGTGATGTGAAATGCACCCATACTGAGGTACAATTTCAATAACCTAAAATATATATAGCAATGCAAACAAAAGAAGTAATAAAGTTATAGTTACATGAATTATATGAGTTCTGCAGTGACCTGAGAAGAACAGTTGTGCCAATTCAGGGACTGAAATAATGGTGATAGATCGCGATCAAGTGAGGGGATAAGGAACTTAGCTTTATTTGTATCCCCTTCTCAGTGAATAAATGTGAATTGTCATGAATTTCTTAAGCATAAAGTCTTTCCTCTCCCTGCTTTTGGATGCTATTCATACAGAGGCAACTCTAGGTAAAAGCACATTCTTATTCATGAAAAGTACTTCTGATATGAATATTTGTCTCATTTTTTTTTTCCTTTTTAGATGGGAAGTATATGAGACAACTTTTATTAGGAAAGTTCATGACATTTAGTACATTCAGGAAACCCTACAATCAGTTCAACTTCTTCCACTTCCTTCAACTGCACAAACTCTTTATGCCCCAGGACCTTTGCACATGCTCTTCTCTCTACCTGGAAAGTGCTTCTCTGTTCCCAATAATGTTTATTTTCCCTTACTGACTTCCTTCAGGCTTAATTTATTCAGGTAATTTTTTCTTTGACTCCTCTTAGTCCCTCCAAGACTGGTTTGTGTCTTTACTATGTTTATAAGAATTTAACATTGTATTGTCTCAATATTTTAGAAAATTCAATTCTTTGTCCTCCAAGTATTTTGAAATCTCAGAATTTGATCACACTCAAAATATGTTTATTAAATGAGTTCATAAGTGAGTGAGTCAATGAATGAATGAGTCAAGTTACTTGTGGTGGAGCAGGAAGAATACTGAACTCTGAATCAGAACTAGCAAAATGACCCCCTAGGCCTCCTTAATTTCTACGTCTAAGGAGGCATATCCTATTATCTCAAAGGGTTGTAGGATTTAAATCAAATATTGGTATACAGGGAATGCTGATAAAAAGTGAGTTCTTTTCCATTGATGTGTCATCACTAGGAGTCCAAAACCATCTGAGATGCTGAGACCCTTGGTCAGAACATCCACTCCGCATCTGCTAACCAAAAAGAGTCATTAAAGATAAACTTAATTACAAGTAGCTAACTCGGATGGTGGTAATGTGAAACTGGAGATATGTGTCCTTACTGTTTCCTCCTGTACTGGGACTTGGTTCTGGTTGAGGGTGGGTATGTGTCTTAATGAGAAAAGCATCTTTCAGGAAGACTCCACTCTGGCACCAGTGACCCAAGTCATAAAGGTGATTCATTTTCCAGTTTTTAAGACCTCAAAGCAACACACACGAAGTAGCACACATTGGAAAGAGAGACACGCTTTTGCCCGAGCATCAGCACTGGTGTTATAAAGAGTATGGAGACATATTAAGCTGCTTTTTTAGTTTTATTGGAAATATGAAGATTACGCATCAATGTTCTTAGGAAGGAGATTCTTGAATAGAAGCTGCTTGGGCTGTGTTGGGTGATTTTTCCATTGGGTAACCCAAAGCAAGATAGCAAAGACAAAACGGTAGATTCAGGGTCTGGAAACTTCTGGAACTGTCTGGCTTGAGAGTTTCCTCTCCTAGCTCTGCATTTCAACCCTATAGTACTGGGAACTTAGTGAATCATCCTTTCATGGAGAGCATCGGAGGGTCCTGGAGGGTTCACCACCCAGAAGACCCCAGCAGGCAGGCACCCACAAGATGCTCTTTGGCAGACCACACTCATGGGGAAGTGTGAGTTCCTGCTTGTCACAGATGTCTGGGAGTCTATGTATTTTTCATGTGTTTCCTGCTCTGCTACGGGCTTTGGGAGATCCAGACTCTTTCTCTATACTTCTTACAGCACAAATTCACCTGTCAATGGGAGGATCTTGGACTTGGAGACTAAAGTGAACTTCAGTCTCAACTTTCTTCTACTCACCAGTTGTGTAATCATAGACTTAACCATTCTGCAGCTCAATTTGTTCTATACAAAATGTCTACTTGTTGCGCAGCTTTGTTTCTGTTTTTGAATTTAAATGAAGTGTCTATTGAAAGAGATTCTGGAGCAACAACTAGTCTCCACAGCCAAATGTCTTCCTTAGGGTCATCAGCCTGAAACATAGGTGATTAAAATTAATGCATCAACAAGTTTACTTATTATCACATGTCATTAGCTGCTTGAGGTCACTTTTCAGCTGTAGGTGCTGCAAACATTGAAACTGTAAATGGTGAGAGTTTGGGGGTCTGGAGGGTTGTGGGGCAGTGTAAGAGGGAAGTGGGTGTACAAAGAGGAGTCAGACACATGAGTTTGGACATTTCCCTGGAGCCACTGGTATTGGGATGCTCTGGGGCTTTAGTAAAGGGTCAGTTGAATGAATGAAATATTCTGGGAACGGTAGACATTCCCTGGCCTCGCTCAAGGGAGTGGGGATCCCTCTTTTACCTCTGTGAAAATCTGGCTGTGCTAGTTGGTGAAAATGTCATGTGCTACTGCAAATTTTCCGGCCTCCTGGGCTTTTTTCTTAAGTAGTATTTGCCAGGTTATGTAGCGTATAATCAGAGATGTGGAGTACGTTGAAATGGTACAATTTTTTAAGGCAGAAAAGCTTTCTGTTAAAGAGAAAAGATGGGAAGAAAACCAAATCAAATAACAATTATGAATAATACCCTACTCAGCCCATAACAAAAGGTTCTGGGTTTTATAATATCCCTACCAAAGGCCATGTGTAATACTTCCTTGTTAGCAGTTCCCAACCACTTTGAAATTCACAAAACCTCTCACAGTTGCTGAAGACTTAGCCTTTGTCCCATGCTGGGACATATTCATACGGCTTAAAAATATGACTAAGTTTCCAAACTTGAATGACACTAATAGTAATTTTCTAAGACTTTGGAGAAAGATGTAAGGAAACCACAGCGCATGTCTTTTTCAGTTATTTTTTGTTTATGAATTTGTAGTGCTCCAAAGGTTGGAGGTGGGACTTAACTATTTCGTAAGCAGGCGTTCAATAACCTGATCATTACATCATGATTATGATTATTACCTCGTCATTACAACATTTATAATCAGTATGCATCAATTACGTTCAAACTCATGGGTCAAAACCAAAGCAGAGAGAAAGACTTGAAAAGTGGGCAGATTTCCTTTTACTTTTGAAAAAACTTCATAGAACTTTCAGGGCATGTTGAGAAGTTGTGGATTTCACTTCTAACATGATTCAAACTTCTTTTGAATAGAGAACCGAAATATAAATTTTTAGAAATATAAGAAGAAAAACGTAAGGAATTCGAGACTGTCCCACTAAGAATAAAACACGAAATCAGAAGAAAACGCCTTGGCAGTAATTGAGAAAACATCTGGCACATCTATTCCTCATTTCCTTGACATCTATAGCATGTAGTTTGAGTATTGACAGAAAGTCAATATTCGTTGTGTCAGCGACTGAGTCAGACAATGTGATAAGCACATGAATTAACTTATTTAATTCTTACAGCAGTGCTTTGAAGTGGGTTCTGTTTATATCCCCACTTTATAGATAAGGAGCTTGCGGCTCAGACAGATTAAATAAGGTGCCCAAGATCACAGGTGTGAAGTGGCCGCGAGTCACTGGGTGATGCTAGTCTCTGGAGTTAGTCACCAGGCTCAAACGTTCACACCTTTTGACGCTCAGTCTATTAAGAAGACCAAGTGCAGGTGACTTTCTAATTGCAACAAAATAAGAGCAGGGCTGTTTTCTATTAACTCTTGAAAACATTTCAGTTAGATGACTCTGTTACTGACAATAATCACTTAGAAGTCAAGACGTCTTTTACTTTCTAGCTCGATATGACTCTTTCTTTAAACTTTGCTAAAGTACTTAACAATTCATGGCTAGTTAAATTAAATTGTTTCTTAAATTGCCAAAACATTATCTTTAATAGATAAGGCATAATTATCTAGAAGGATTACTATACCGCCTGTCATCCTGAGGAAAGCTTACTCAGTCACTTCTCACAGCCGCCGAGCAGGAACGTGGGGGCACGTCCTATCAACTTGCCAACCTAAATCGATATTATTGTCATAAATAACACAGAACGAACCAAAGAGCTCGAATTCACAGGGTCTTCACATTCAGAGGCCAGGGCTGGGCAGCTCTCATCATCAGTATATCTTTCCCTGCTGTGGGAGTGACTGCAGACTGTCCCCTTCGATCAGCATATTGTCCCAAGGTAAGGGGAAGTGTTCTTTCTTGTCCTGCTTACATTCTTATGCAGCTTGGGAAGGTTTTACTGCTTTAGTGATGCCAGTCCTTGCATTCTTTGGGAAAATAAAGTCCAAAAATGATGTCCAGAGACACTTTAATATAGATTTAAAAAATCATTATTTAGGTATGGTGAGGCCAGCAGATCAGGAGATAAATGACCTTGAAAAGATCACTTGTTTTACTCAGTTTCCAAGGAGAAGGAGTGTGCTGTTGAAGGCCACTAGAGAGGTGCTGCAGTGAGAGGTGAGCAGAGGTGAGCAGAAGGGGAAGTGCGGACAAAAGCTTTTATTTTGTGGCTTCCATAGGAAGGAACCATAGGCAAGGAAGGGCAATCATATTTAGAATCAATTCATTTGAATGATTTCGGCAAGCTCTGGGGTGTAAAGCCTGCCCATAGTTGTCTGGCACCTGACAATGGGATCATAGGGCAGGTAAGGGTATTTGAGTCCCCCCAAAAGGTGATTGAAGTAAGGTTCTGGACTGATTGGTTGGCATTTGAAAAGCATGCTCATGCCAACACTGTTTACTATCTCTAGGAATCTGCCAGTCACAAAAGGGGCAGTCTTTCCAGCAAGACCCCAGTCTGAAACATCAGAATACAGGAAATAAATGACGTGAGTAAAGCAAC